>VWZV01010906.1:808-22237 GCA_013397155.1 Irena cyanogastra | reverse complement strand
GCTCTTCAGGTGGGGTCCCCCCTGAGGGGGGCAGAGGGCAGAACCCCCCCCCCCCACCGTGAATCCAGCACAGGAGGTGTTTCTGTGTGCCAGTGCCTGTGGCTGGGGCATGTTGAGCTTCTTATCTACCTGCACCCACAAGTGCTTCTCCCTAGGCCTTTTCTCAATCCATTCTCCCCTCAGCCTGTGTTTGTTCTTGGGATTACCCTGATACACATGCAAGAGTTGCACTTGGTCTTGTCTTGTAGAAGTTCATAAGGTTTGCATAGTCCCACCTCTCCACCCTGTCCAGATGGCATCCCTTTCCTCCAGCTTATCAGCTGCACCACACAGCTTGGTGTCATTGGCAGACTTCCTGTGCCCTTAATCCTACTGTTCATGTCACCAACAGGTATTAAGCAGTGCTGGTCCCAAACTTGGTCTCTACTTGGACATTGAGCTGTTGACTGCAACTCTGAGTGCAGTCGCCAGCAAATTTCTTATCCAGGGAGTGGTTTGTCTGTCCAATTTAGAAAAGGGATCTCCTGTGGGACAGTGTCAAATGTTTTGCACAAGTCTAGGTAGACTGTCAGTTGTTCCCTCCCTTGTCCACCAACACTGTAACACAATCATAGAACCAAATTTGTCAGGCATGGTTTGCTCTAAGTGAAGTTATTGGCTCTTACCAATCGCTGCCTTATTTTCTATGTGCCTTAGCACAGTTTCCAGGAGGGTGTGCTTTATGATCTTGCCAGGTGCAGAAGTGAGGCCCAAGTCTGCCTTTTCTCCCTTTTTGTAAATGGGGGTTATGTTTCCCCTTTTCCAGTCACTGGGAACTTCCTCAGATGGCCACGACTTCTCTATGAATGGAGAGTGGCTTAGCCACTTTTTCTGACAGTTCCCTTAGGAATCATGGATGCATTTCATCAGTTCCCATGGACTTCTGCACCTTCAGCTTCCTTAGATGGTCTCAAGCCTCTTTTCCTGAAGCAGGTGGTCCTTCATTCTGCCAGTCCCTGCTGCTTTCCCCTTTTATAACTTAGTTTGAAGCACTTCTTGGTGAAGGCGGAGTCAAAAACATTGAGTACCTCAGCTCTCCATATCCACAGAAACCAGGTCTCCTGTTTCTTGCTGGAGAGGGCCCACGTTTTCCCCAGCCTTTCTCTTATCACCAGTGTACCTACAGAAGCTTTCCTTGTTGCCCTTGACCCCTTGGATTTTTTTCAGTTAGTCATTTCATGCTGCAATAAAGGTGTGACACCTTGTGGCTGCTAGAGGTGCATCCTGTGAGTGGATGTTCTGTCTTGCTGTTTGAAATGTAGTTGACATTGGGAGAGTTTACTAGTGATCACGCATCTAGGTTAAAAATCTCATAGTAAATAATATATATGACTTCAAGATGCTATCTCTGCATGAGTTAGAGAGGTAGTATTTTCTGTTTCTTCATTCTGATTTCCACAGCTTGTGAAAGAAGCTCAGCAGGTGTGATAGTACATGTTTTTCAGACAGCACATAGGGCATTTATCGATAGTTAATGACTTGACGGTAAAATAAGTTAAAGAAATTTAGCCTGTGAAATCCAGCTCTTGAGGTTTTTGTAGTTATTCATGCAGGTTGAAATATCTGCAAAGTGAATAAACTGCAGGAAGGAGTTCTGTGGATTCAGTTGGTTTTCAGTTGTGGATTCAACTTGATTTGACAGCCTAAAACCGTTCAAGTTTGTATGGTTCCAGATCTTGAGATTGGAGAGGTACTATCTCTGATGCTAATTACTGAAGTTTTGCTTTCCTTCTTACATGCTTTGACTTTATCTGAACAACTTTATCAAGACTGACTTGGTTAGAAAATTGACATTTCTCCAGATCTTTGTTTTGACGTGTTCCTGTCTGCTTCTCTGAAGAAAAAAAACCAAGTCTACTCCTCAGTTTCTAAGAACTATGTGCTCTGACTTCTGATCTCTTGGTGGAGGAGATCTCATGTTCTCTTACATGCATTTGAAGTTTGAAGGTTGAGGGTTTTTCCTTCATGTACCATGCTTTGTTTTCTTATTTTAAGTTGCTGACAGTTTAGTGGACCTGGAGATCCATTTTATCGTAGGTCATCCTTAAGACACTCTTGTGTAACAAAAGCATGTTTAAGAACATGACTGTCTGGCCCAGATGTTGGCTAGTACAAATAAGTGGAATTCTGGTTTTGAACCAGCACTTGACTGGAAAAACCTAACTACCTAACATCTGCATTTTTGGTCTGCAAAAATAAAACCTGGTATGGGAGTTCTTCAGTTGATGGAAACATGGTATGTGTAAGTGCTTTTGTACGAAAACCATCAAATGCTAGAGAGTTCTATGTAAATACATTTAAAAACATAACTAGAAATAGGAAACAGAAGCTGGACATCTGAATGGGAAATTTGACACTAGAATTTTTTACCAAGTGCAGAAATGGGTGATTGAGGGGAGTAATACTTTGCTTTTGATGCCTTCAACGAAAATGTTTATCCAAATTTTAAATAAGGCTTAGAAAAATAGGCACTATTTAATGAAGGTGGTCAGATTAGGCAATCTAGTGATCCCTTCTTGCCTTGGGCTAGAACTAGGGAAATGTTTTCAGCACTGTGGTTTTATTGCAGACTTCAGAAAGGACACAATGAACAAGTGTTTTCTGTGTCTGTTCCTGAGTAAGCGCTGGTACAGTTGTTCCTTCTGAGTGCCTGTTGTCTCATCGTTGTTCCTGACCCTGTCAGTTGGTCTCACAGTCAGCAAGAGTTGTAGTGAGATTCTTGGACCTTGAATACTGGATAACTGTGTTCCTTCAGTGGATGAAAACTACCAAATGTTCCACCAGCGTTCCCTTTTTCAGGTTGACTGACAGGCCTGGCCACAGTTTGCTTTGTTAGATCCTTTTGCCATTCTCATTTGTCATAGCCGGACACAATCTCAAATAGTTGGAAGTTTTTCACTCTCTTTTGTTCTTTGTTCTTTCATCTGTTTCTTTTTTTCCTGTGAGCTTTCTGCTGTTCCTGATATCTGTCTTCTTTTTTCCTGAGTGCTTAGTTTTCAATCACTGGACTCCCTTTGGTATTTTGTGTTACTTTGCATCAATTTCTCTGGCTACCCAGTCCATCTTTTGCCAGCTGTCCTATGCTTTTCTCTGCACACTGCATTGTTGTTGGATCTGTTTTTCTTTGCTTTCTTCTCTCTCATTGCTTCAATCCTTTGTTATGCACTAGAAAGACAAGTAGTTTTTTGTTCAGTTCTCCTTGGTATTTGTGGAATTTGGTGCAGGAGTGTCTTGTAAGTTTTGCATGACTGTCAAGTCCCACATTCTGGTAGATCTCTCTATTGATTGGTTTGGCATAGGGCATGCTGCTGTAGCAGTAGCACTAATGAGCACTAAAGAATACTACATGGTACTAAGAAGTAACTGTCACTTTGAAGTCAAGGATTAAAAGCTTGGCCATTGCCTCAGTGAAGCCTCCCACAGGCAGGTTATACTGAGGCCAGGGGAATGAAAATGAATCCCTGGCTTGTTTCAACACACAGTGGGTTTTGGGACAGGTATTACATTACATTACATTACATATTGTTTTCGCTTCTGAAATGGATTCTCCGCATTGCTCTTGTTAATAAGCATTTTTAAGATCAGCGGTATTTGATGGATAGATGAACTTAAAAAATAAAGGGGAAAAAAAAAGCAGGCAAAATGATGTCATAAGTAGCTTAATTTCTTGATTAATTTTACCGTTTGTAGAACAAGTTATGCCAGTCTTGCAAGATCAGTCTTGCAGTGTTTCTTGGTTTTGCTAGGTCATCCCTTTGAGTTAGATCTATAGAAAAGTAGAACAAGGCTCTTCTACCCTCACAATTAAATGCACAGTTTGGTAATAATTTTCATAATTTTGTGTATGTCAACTAAAGTTTCACTTTTTCAGCCAAACCGATCTAACATAACAGTTCCCAAATGGACAGTTTAATCCCTTTTTCCTTATATGGTGATCCTAGTACTTTACTGATCCTGCAAGATTTTGTGATACTGTTCTCTTTTTTGGTGCAAGGTTGTTCTTCTTTATAGCTTTATGTAGCATTTAGATTAGTTGCTAATGAAGTCCAAGGCAGGGAAGCAGGAAGAGTCTTTGCATGGTGTTCATAGATGTTTTATTTTCTCCCGCATGGTGAGGTGTTACCAACCCAGCCTCTCCCCCCGGAGCCCAGCAGCTTCTCCCTGAGAGCCCGGGGCCCCGTCCCATCACACGGGGACAGCACAAAGCCAACGGCCAATGGGAGAACAGGGAGGGAGCAGCTTAGGGACACAGGGAAGGGGGGAGAGGAGCAGCTCCCTGAGACTCCCACAGCTTTATATTTCCTTTTTCTTTTATGCTAGCCTTTCAAGCTCTGAAAGTTTTGAAATTTTTAATTTTCTTAGATGTCTGGACTTGTTTATAAGACTGGATAATTGCAAAGGTGGAACTTTTTGGCTAATTTCTTTGCAAATCTAGTTCTCCGTAAATCCCATTTCCCAGACTGAAAGACAGACTTAAATATTGTATTCATCTTTAGCCCTACAAACATACAGGAGGGCTACTGACTGCATAGTATGTGTGCAGCTTCTCTTCAAATATAACTCACAGACACGGCCCATCAGTCTGTTGAACTCTCAGGAATTATTGCTTCTGCTTTATCACATGCACTCCCCCTGTGTATATATATTTTTATTATTCAAGACTCTGAGGTAGTTGTGAAATCTCGAAGGACAATGGAAATATACACTCATTCTATACATTAATTCTACTCTTGCTGACTAGATGTGCTTATTTAGAAAATAGCACCCTGCTAATATTTGATTCAGAGCTTTAAGATGAAAGTGTATGAGCTCTTAAATTATGCAGAAAAGACTGGTTCCTCTGTGATATGTAATATATCCAATTTGAATTTTAGACTTGCAAAAATTGATTTAGGACCTTTCTAAAGTTTTCAATGATAATGAAATACAAGTGTAATCTAATGTCAGCGTTAGGGGACCTTTAAGAAAGGGGTATGTGGGAGTGTACAACAAACTCCCTTTTCATTAATCCGTGACAATGGGGAAGGAAAAGCATCTGTTCAGCTAGTGAACTGCTGCAGCAAAGGGTCTTTTCCTTCTGATGTACTAAAGTATGGTACAATTACTAGCTTGAAAGTGATCTGGAGGGGAAACACAAATAGCTTTCAGATATTAGTTGTGTTGTTCACCTTAAAACACTCCTTTTTACTTTTGAAGATCAAGTCCTTATAAACATCTATTACCAGGAACTGGTAGAAACAATATGTGTAACTGAGATTTAACTGGCTTAGGGATTCATTGTTGGTAAAAGCATCATAGAACATAACATTTTCATAATAGTCAATATGAATGTAGTTAGAAAAAACTCCAATGATTTCTCTTTTTACAGAAAAACCTGCCATTGCCCCACCTGTCTTTGTATTTCAGAAGGATAAAGCACAGAAGGTAAGGAGATGTTGATACTTTTTTGCTTTGTTTTGTTCTTAGCCCTGACTCCTTCTTTCCATGGTGATCAGCCCTTTGTCTGTATTGTTGTGAAGCTGAAGATGGCTAATAGAGCATTAACATCATTAATGGGGATAAGGCAAGCAGGTACTGAAGGGCTGAAAGTGGGAAGATGTATGGTGGTTTCACAATACAGGCAGCTCTTCAGATGGAAGATGTACCAATGTGGAAGAAAAAGTATGGTGAAGGTGTATTTTGAACATGTGGCAGTGGAGTGCTGACACACTCAGCATGACAAAGCTACAAAATTTGGTTTTTTTAATAATAGGGTTACAATAAAGCAAAGAAAACTGGTCTAGATTATTGCTTTTCACCTCAGTGCTCTCATATCTTTGGTTTGTATGCTGTGAAACGTCTAGTTACTTTGGGAAATGGTAATTCTGTTCCCTCGTCTCAATATGGTATTTAATTCTGTCTGGTTAATAGTAAAAGCTAGTAAGATTTATGGGGGAGAAAAATCAAGGTTACTCTTGTTTCTGTTGGAGATGGTGAGAACCAAGAGAAGTGTATGATACACTTTCTATTGGAACACTGGATTGTTTTGTTGTCTGTGGAGTCAGGAATATTTGAATTGAAATACCGAACCATTTTTCAGTTGATAGCTTTTCTTCAGTTTGGAACAAGTACCAGACTCAACCTTTTCTCACAGGTTCAGTAGGCATATTCCTCAGCAGGAGCTTGAAATAATTTCTCAGCTTGGAAAGGATTTAAGTCTCTCTGCTATCCTCCTAATATTAGCTAATCAAATTAAATCTGCTAGAGAGTAAGTAGTTTCATGACATTCTTTTAATTACATTTTTTACAGTGACTGCTTACATATACTGTGGAATGAAGGGAATGGTAGTGTTTGCACTACCAATTTTCATCATGTTTCCTTTTAGGAAACAGCTCCCAGTCACCCACTGTTGCTTAGACTGTTCTGAAGTCCCTTCTGAGTTGCATCATGGTGAGTGTTCTCTGCAAGTGTCCTTTACCCTGGTGGTGATCATAGCAGTGTGCAATCCAGCCAGAGTGACATGGTCCTGTGTCCTTTTTTGCTGGCCTGGTCCTTACATGCCAAGATAGCAGTTCTTGTACTCTCAAGTTCCTTCATTATGTACCTTTGCTTCTGCACCCCTCCAGTGGCCTGTACACTGCATGCCTTCAGCATTAAGCTATGCAAACTCCTGCATTGGGCTGTGAGGCAGATCTGTTGCACTCTGATAGGTCTCAATAAAATATTTGTAAAAATATATTAATTAAAGGGGTAATGTATTTTGGGGCTGGCAGAGAGGATCTAGGGAGGGACATCTGTGATTCAATCTGCCCAGCTGCCTCTGAGGATGCTGAGGTGGTGCTGAGCAGGTAGCTGTATTCAGGACCTCCTCTGCCTCGGCACAGACAGAAAGTCTGGCTTAGTTGGGTGGAGAGTCTGTGGGTTCCTGAGAGGCTTGAAGGCACAGGAGTTAGAGATAAGTTATACATTTATTTAAATGCCAAGTGGTGGTGGTGCTGTCATGGAGGTTAGCCACTGTTGCTTTGGGCATGGAATAAGTCTGCCTTGGTTGGAGAGTAGGATCTGTTCCTTGAAACAGATCAGAGTCTAGTAGTAGCATCTGTCAGTTAGTTGCCAATGTTCAAAGTAGTAGCAGGCAAAAATGCTTATGCTAAACTGTGTGTTGTGTGGAGATGTAGGATTTTTTTAAAGGGGAAAGGGGAGTGAATAATTTTAGTAGCTTTTATTGTGGTGTATTTGACACTGCAGAGAAGGACTTGTAGAAGCATCAGTGCTGTGCTTCTTGCAGTTTGACTGAATTAAGAGCTTGTTGCTTGTGCCAGTAGTTGTTTTTTGTAGTATAGTATATATATATATATATATATGTGCAATAGTAGTATAGTCAGAACACGATGCTGTGAGCCCAAAGCAACAGCCTATATACTACGCTCTATATATCAGAACCTAGCATTCAGGCCAGCTTTAATCAACTTAATTAAGGAAAAGTGCATCAGGTTATGTACTGGTTGAGATCTTTAATGTGTTTTCAGAAAGACTTAATAGCTAAGTGTTTCCAAGAAGGGTAAACTCTGTTACTGTTTCTGTAAAAGGTGCTTGGTTAAGTGCATTGCCTACCACAAAAGACTCTTCTTATTAAAGTTAACAGGGAAATCCTGTAAACAGAGGAGTTTTTCCTAGAGCAGTGTTTTGAAGAAAATGCAAAAGTAACTTCAGAATAGTTGGCAAACAACACATTACTTGAATATGTAACTTCTCAGTATAAATTAAAATTGTAATTTAGCAAAATGTCTGTCTAGTCAAGTCACTTTTCTGCAAGCAAAAGTGTTAGTGGAGGCTTTTTAGTGCTGACACAGCAGTCTGACAATAAGCTGAGGAGAAGAAAAAGCACTACAGTGTGTATTCAGTTAACTGTCTGTGATGGTTGTTTATATGTTTGTCTAGTGTTTTTCCACACGGACCTGGACATCCTGAGCAGAATTGTTTCGTTGCAGTGTCTACAGATCCTCTCAGTAGTACAGCTGGGTTGATATAATTCAGTGGTCTTACTGACTTTTCTGGAACTAACAGTAGTGTCTACTATTAAGTTAAACATTATGTTATGTTTCTAGAAATCCTGACTTAAGTTTAAACACTCTGTTATGTTTCTAGAAATCCTGACTTAAGTTTGTGCTTGGAAGGTGTCTGATATTTGGGTCGTACCAACACCATGAAACGCTTGAGGGTTGGAGCAGAGTGGCTGGAAAGCTGCCTGGTGGTCCTGGTCAGCGGCAGCTGAACATGAGCCCAGGTGGCCAAGAAGGCCAATGGCACCTGGCCTGTACCAGCCACAGTGTGGCCAGCAGGACCAGGGCAGTGACCATCCCTCATGCTGGGCACTGCTGAGGCATTTCAAATCCTGGTGTCAGTTTTAGGCCCCTCATAACAAGAAAGTCACTGAAGGGCTGGAACATGTCCAGAGAAGGGAACAGAGCTAGCAAAGGATCTAGAGCACAAGGCTGATGAGGAACAGCTGAGGGAGCTGGGAGGGCTCAGCCTGGAGGAGAGGAGGCTCAGGAGAGACCTTCTCGCTCTCTACAACTCCCTGACAGGAGGGTGGAGCCAGGTGGGGGTTAGGCTCTGCTAGCAGGGAACAAGGGACAGGATGCGAGGAAGTTACCTCAAGTTGGGCTGTGGTGTTTTAGGTTGGATATTGGGAATTTCTTCACTGAAAGGGCTGTTCAGCCCTGTCACAGCTGCCCAGGACAGTGGTGAAGCCCCCATCCCTACAGAGATTTAAAAGCTATGTGGATGTGGCGCTTGAGGATGTGGGTTAGTGGTAGACTGGGCAGTGCTGAGGGAATGGCTCAACTCTGATTTTGGAGAAGTTTTCCAACCTGAAGAATTCTATGGTTTTGTGATCTTTCTCTCCACTAGAAATTGGAAAATATTCAGCATGTTCTAGGACAAAGTTATACTAGTCTGGTAACTAATTTTTTAATTGCACCTTCCAGTTAAGAATGTATACACTTGAATAAAACATCAGAACTTGCAATTTGACATGTTTATTTAGAGGGGATAAAAAAATGCATAGTGTTCATAATGCTGCCCCTTCATTTTACTTTACATAAGGTTTGAATTTTCTTTTGCAGTTAAAGACAGGATTAGGCTGTCCTTGTTTTCAATTTAGATGTCAATTAACGATGGATGTCAAGTTTGTAGTTACTAAATATGAGTGAGTCTGCATTTTCATGATTTTCTTGTCTCCTTAACTATTTGAGAACTATTTTTACAATGTGTGAAATATAATCTTACAAATATCTGAATAGTAGCACTGCTATTCGTGTTTCTGACAGTCAGAGTTTCTACAGCTGACACCAGTTGGAAAATTGCATCTGCTTAAGGCTCAAACTGTTGAGATCTGAAAGCAATACGAAGTGTGAACCTCACTATGTTAGGCATAGAGTATTTCTGTTACTCCATTATCTATCTGAATAACTTTTTTATGAGCTAAGCTGTGCTTTTCCTAGCATTTTCTGAATTAAATATTTAAATTGATGGATATAACTTATATCTGTGTTTAATATTAGACACTTTGATGTCTAATTTTCTGAACTGATTTTCACTTCTGCCATAAAACCATTTCATGACAAGTTTCTGGCCATAGGTTACTTTAACTAATTTTCTGAAGTTAACTTTTAACATGCATTTCTGAGGTGAAAGTATTCTTTTGGATTGACACATTTTTGTCATTTTTGGATTGACACATTTTGAAGCCAGGATATTAGCTCAAACAAATTTAATCAGTAGTAGCATTAAGAAACACTTTGTCCAAAAATGTTTTTAAAGTAGTGTCATTTGTTCTGCTAGTGTGAACTGTGGTAAACTGGTTATTACTGATTGTCATCATATAGGATCATTATGAGCTCCCTAGTCACAACTATAGGAAACGGTAGATTCTCCACTTGGATTTTAAAAATTTTTGCACTTGAAAACACCGTTGTTTATGATGCAGCTTGCACCTTGTCCTCTTCCTCCACCAGCCTGTGTTGGGGTATTGGTAGAATATAGAAAAGAGCACTTTATTTCTAGTTTGTTGTTTTAACTAGTTTTGATCAGTGTACTGCTTTCCATGTGTGAATTGATGGTGGTAGTCTTTTAAGATTGACTCTGAAGGAAGGTGATATGATGAAGGAAGGAAGTTATGTGATACTTGGGTCATGTTCCATACCGAAGTGGTATAAAGAGTTTAAGGGGTAACTGAGTCCTAAATGCAAAGGTTCTGTTGTTAAATTGTTCTAGCTTTCCTCATGGTCTTAACTATGGAGTTTTAAAACTAGGTAAAGAGTTGTAAACGTGATGTAGGTGATTGGAAGATGGCATTCCCAGATAGCCTGGAGAGCAAAATCGTGAGTTAATTTCTTTTTTTTTTTTTTTTTTTTAGGATATGTAAAGTAGGGGTTAGTTGAAGTCCTGCTTTGATGCAGTGTTATCTGGAACTGCTTGGATTTTGGTGGTTTAGGGAGACAGATGACTAGAAAAGGTTCTTCATGCTGTGGCCATGGTTTACAGGTTTAGGATAGTGGCAGACAGAGAACTGTGAATGAAATAATTTATGTATGGAGAGGCAGAGCATTCCCTTTCCCAGTCTGTCTCAGCATTGTTAGCATGGATACCTAGTGGAGTTGTATTGTAAGTCCGCAGTATACTTAAGGAGTTAAAATTTATGCTTAAGAGTTCATAACTGTGAATATACTGCTGTACTTAAAAGAACAGTCATGAAGGTATTTGGAGAGACAGTTGTGCAAGAAAAACCTTGGAGGAATATAGAGAGGCTGATAAAGGCTGTTAGGCATATAGGGAAGAGTTGTCTTTGGCTCTAAGCAGGTAAAAATGTGAAAAGATATACTGAGAGTAGTTTTTTTAGGCCATTGGGTAGAGGTGCTAGAGTGAGGAAAATGAGGAAAGGGGTTGCAAAGAGCTCAATTTAGAACTGGGAGGAAAAGCTGGTCCAAGAGTGCTTGTGCCAGTCTTTATTGAAAAAGAATATTATTTCCTTGTCTATATTTGGTGACTGTAGTATCATGTGAGTCTTAGCTTTTAATTACTCCTTCATGTCTCTCCCTATTTTCCGCAATACAGAGGAATGCAAATCTCCAAATAGATGTATTTAGTCTGGGTGTGTTATTTTTAGTTTAAAAAAATAGAAGCTGTTTGATCTGGGTAAGCAAGGTGAATTTGTGTAGGTGGTTTCCTAATATTATTCAACTCTTCCTTGATCTTTGCCATAGTTTTTAGGAGGCAGGAACAGCTTTCTGTCAAATTCTTCCTAGAACTGTGTTTTATAAGGAATGTTTTCTCTAGAGAGAGAAGGCTCAAGGAAGGACACATTTCTCAGGCAAAATATTCGAGTAAAATGTAAGAGAGCAGTGAACTTTTCACCATCTGCAAAGAACTTCCAGAAAGAGCTTAGATCAGAATTCATGATGCTAAGAGACTAGAAAACACTTTCAGTAGTATGCATGACTAAGGATTAAAATGAATTTTAAGAGTTCACAGTTTCCTTCAGATATGCTTTTTTGAGAACAGCGGTACAAACATCTGCCTGGAGCAGTTCTGGTTTGATAAATAAATCCTTGAGTCCTTTGTTGGTCTTGTCTTCCATGACTTAAACCATATACTAGTCACAAATTTCTGAAACTTACAGTAGTTTTTGATTAATATATTTTTTCTAATATAATTTTATTAATGTATTTATATATTGGCCATAAAATTCTTATCTTGGATTCAGATTTTTCTTCATAAAAGTGGTGATTTGCAATAATTATTTTTGTTTGTTTCTTTTGTGGGTCTTGAAGCAGATATCCCAGTCTTGCTTAGGATAGAAATCAGATTTATGCTTACTTCCACTTTTTGAAATGCTTGACAGCAAGTATTTCAAGTCTTACAGGAGTTATTAAAATCTGTTGGATGTTTACTTAGCCTACTTTAGGATATTCTAAACTGTGTCAATATTAATTACTTCCAAAATATTTTGTCATTTCCAATTTTAAATGCTTAGCACAAGTGTGTATTGAATGTTCTTCCTTCTTCTTCATTATGCTCGATTTTCTAAACTGTACCTAGAAGTCAGTGTAAATTTCTCGTGAGCCTCTTTTTTTTCTACATGTATTGTAAGTGCTATGGCCAGTTCCAGGTAGCCTTTTTCTGCTGTTCTCCCCAGATGAAAAGGTAAGGATAGGTGGCTAGACAGCTAGATTTTATTAAATGTTTGGTGAAAAAATGTTTCTTTAACTCTTCTCATTCTGTGGGTTTTTAAGTTAGTGTTTGGGTCTGTTATTAATAACTAAATATTAAAATGTTAGATAACTTTGACAGTACAAAAACCCAGCATCCTGAACTTTTACCTTATGTCCATAGTAATATCCCCATAAATATATTTTGACTATTTTGAGCCTTTATAGTAATTTCTTGCATGATAAAATTTCATATATTGCTGGCTTTTGTTACCATGACAGGACAAGTGTTACTTGAAAAACTTGGCTCTTAAGTGCTGCTGTTTATTTTTTCAGGCTTTTGCTTACTTTCTTGCACAGACCTGGGTAATGATGAGCATTTATAGTCTCTTCATTCTACCAAGTTTTTTCTGGGAGCAAGCCAAGGTTGTGTCCTTTTGAGTGCAATCTTTTCCTTACTTTTTAGTTCTTCAGGTACGTCACCATAAGATGTAGGGAAGCTCAGCCCACAGATTGCAAGTGGGAGCACATCCTTGGCCTGCATGTTATCCATGGACTATAATTTAGTTCTTAATCACAATCGAGTTGCTTGTGCTCAAAGCCTTTTTATAACTTTTTCATTCTTCAGATGTGTACAGAATATAATAATGCTAACTTTTGTTCTACAGGCAGGGATGTGCAGCATTAAATAATGCGAAGGAATGAAAAGTCTGTGGTAGAAGTTCAGCAAATACCAAATCCCATTAGGGTATACTAGTTATCTGGTCACCTCCCTCCTTGAAACAGATTGAAACTTGCTAATTTATGAAAAAAAGCATTGGTGTTGCTTTTCAGATAAAGCAACCGTCATGTAAATATGAAAGGATCCTGTGTCTTGTGTGACTGTAAAATAATTAATTTCTGTGAGAATTTTATTACCAGCCTCACTTCCCTCAAAAGTGAGCTGAAGAGGCAGTGAAGGACAGTTATTTAGAGTAATTGTCTAATATTTATATCCGAATCTACAGGTAAAAGCTATCAACTGTCCTTTAGTCCATGAGAGAGGGGAGGGGTTAAACCCTAACAAGCTTGTAGCTGGCAAAATCCTCTGTGCTGGGGACACAGATGATTTAGGTAACTTTCAAAAGAGTGCATTTGCTCCAACTAGGGCTTTTCGCAGGGATGAGAAGTAATCCTGTCAGCAGGTTCTGTTACAGAGTTTCTATGTATTTTAATTGGTGTCTAAGCAACGAGCAGCTCCTTCTGCCATACTGTGAAAACAGTGAAATTTAAAAAAATGGATCCTCTCACTAGGACGACCAATCTCTCATGTTGCAGCCTTGCATTGAAGGGACGTTGTCTTTTCTGCTCACAGTCCCCTGCAGAGCAAAAAGCTTTGTCGGATTCAGGCGAGGACCCCCAGGGAGAGGTTGAGCCCCCCTACCATGGTCTGGGTCACACAGAACCAGCTGGTGAGTGCAACTCTGAGCACCCTGCTCCTGCTGTGGCCTCAGTCAGTGCTACCCTGAGTCCTGCTTCTGAAGCCCAGCTTGCTCCTATTCAACAAGAACTGGCAGGGGTAAGTGTCAATCTACCAAGTACTTCTGCTGAGGGGATTAGAGGAAAAGTCCCTTCCACTAGGTGGAATCTGTTACTGTTCACTGTAGGTAGTGGAAATCACAGTCTGGTTCTTTGATGTCAAGTGTTAGTCCTCTCTAAACACTTGTTCCAATTAGAAGACATGAAATTTGTGAGTCTCCCTAGTAGCGTAACTGTAGAAGACACCTCAAGTATTTTAAAGTGTAAACTGTGTGTTTGGTAAGGGCAAGAGCACTTTTAAATAAGTGAGAAAGTGGCTCTGTATTTGAGAGATTTGCTTCAGGCAGAGGAGGACTCTCTGTTCCCTCTATGGGCCATAGTGCAGCAGCTTGACCAAGTGAGCAGCTAATACTGCTTCCACTGGATATGTCATGCCAAACCGTAAGGTATTTAACAGATTAAAAGCACCAAGCATCATAGCAGAGTGTTGGATTTGGGTGTTTGGAGTGGGGAGAAAATCAGCATCTTGTGGAAAAGCTGTCAGTGCTCATAATTTAATTTTTCTTCTGGCGATGTAGCGAAATATTTTCTGAAAGATTGGATGACTGAATGACCCCTACCATACAGTCTTTCAGAGCAACTTTAAGTTGTGCTTAAAGTGCTTCTAACCTTTCTGGTTGGTGGACCATGTTTTCTTCATGCAGATGAGTGTCACTATTCATTCTGGCATCACACCCTAGGCATGTGCTCTTTGCTAGAGCTATGTTAAGGCTGCTTCACCCAATACCTGAACCCTTTTCTTGTAGTGGTTGGTTTGGGAGTTTTTTGTCTGAGAATCAGCCATTTCAGTTAAACCCAGTACTGAATGGATTGTCATGACAAGGTGCTAGTAGCTGTAGGTTAAGCACCTCTCATTGTTCAGACTGCTGCTTGGTTACCTGCAGAAATCTTTCAGTTTGTTTTCTGAAGGTTAAAATTTTCAAGGGTTAATATTTTAAAATATAGCCGATAAACATGTGCGGAAAATCACATTCTGAAAAGCCAATGTCCATAAAGGGGACAGAGGAGTCCTGCAAATTTATTTGAATAAAAAAGGAGAGAATCTACTGGGCCACATGTCCCCATTGGGTTTTCTCTCGAGGTTCTGGATGGCACAGCCTCTCTTTTTATCCCAAACTCCCGGCCACATGTTGCCCTCTTCCTTTCCCCATTGTCTGAAGTACTAGGAAGGTACAGCCTTCCCGAACTGCCTATCACGTATTCTCCCTTCAAAGTGTCATTTTGCCCCAAAGTTCAGATGTTCAGGCTTGTGCAGAGTCCCCCACTTGTCTGTTTCAGGAGTCGGGCTGTCTGGGCTCTTTATCAAACCTGCTGCTTGAAATTAGGGGAGATATTAAGACCAATTTCAAAGACGTTAACACTCATACCCTCACCCATGGAATTGTTTGTAAAGAAGTTACACATCTTTCCTATCAAACACAATCACAGTTTTCTGTCATTTGAAATTGCAGTTTTAATAGAGCTGTCCAAGAGAATGGTATTATCTAGACTTCTAGGAACACAGCAGGAAGTAGTTATCTTTGTCTTGTTCTTAGAGAGCAGAAAATCTTACCCCAGTTGTTATAAATGCCACGAGCCAATCTGTCAATCAAATAAAAAACAAATTTATTTGACGATAATTTTAGTATAATAGCAAAAAGCCACAATGTAGGACACAGAGTTGAGCCCGGGAGATGACACTGGGTGAACAGCGATCCGATCTCTACTGCATCGAATCCCCTGTGTTCAGGCCTATGTCTCAGTTAGCTTGGTTTTTATACAGTTTCTTTTGCCTGAGGCCGACCCTTTTCAGGTTTTCTTCTGACTCCGCATATTCGTATTCTGTCTCTCTCAGAAGTTCCCGGAAGATCATGAATAATTGTTGTGTCCATCTAGAGCCAGGTGTGGAGTGTGAATGCTTGGCTGATCTTGACTATCTAGATCTGATATCTTGTCAGGTACTAATGGCTGGGAGTACCTGTCCAGAAGAGTCCATCTCCGGCTCAGCCACATCTTTAGAATTGTTAATCAGTCTCCTCCGTGAATATCACAAGCATCTCCCTCCAGCCTGGAATGCAGTCAGTAGGAAGTATGTCTTACGAATATTTCAGTTTAATGCTTTATACATCAATATATACAATTCATGGGCATGAATTATTTAATTACCTATAACACCAGTTAACCCAGATCTGAAAGAAATTTAAAACCCACAAATGCTGTTGGGGATCATATGCAGAAATCAGTGACTGTACAGAACAGCTGTTTCAGCATTCTTCTTGATTCCATTCTGTTAAATGTACTGAATTTGTATGGTGCTCAGTATGGGCATGTAACTGCCATGCACTGGCAAGTGCTCTTCAGATTATCCCAGTGTGTTAAAGTAAAACCATCCCTTACCTTGAAATCTAGAGAAGGTTGATGCATTTTAAGAGTGCTTGTACTGGCTAATTGGAGCAGCGGTTTTATGCACTCTTCTCAGGGCCTGGGAAGATGGATTAGTTAAGGCAGGAGAAGAGACACTGCATATTTCTTGTTTACTTGTTTGTACACACACTCACAGATATTTCTGGTAAGACATGAATTTAGTGTGGCCATAGGTACAGCCCCTTGCAGAGCTGATGGTTATGTCCAAACTCTTTGCTAACCCACACCAACCTCCCACATCACATGGCCATCCCAGCAAGACTGCTCTATTAAGAGGTTCCAGAACAGCTTATAAGCAAATCATAGCAGTTCAGTAATGCCTGCGTATATGCAGAGTGTCTGGACTGAAGACTTCCATTACTGTGCTCTGAAGTTCTTTATATATAGACTTTTTGCTTCTTAAAATGCATTTTCAAAGATAAACACTAGAAGTGTACTCTTAGAGCTTTCTGTGAATTACATTGACCTTTTCTGCTTTATCCAAATTCTCCCTTCCTGTCCCTGTTTCTGCTCACTAGTGTAAATAAGCAAAAACTGACAAATTTGTTTAAGTTTGAAGTTGTTCTTTTAGCTTGATGTAACAATTGTGTGAGAAGTTAATGTCTATATTTAGTTAATTACTGTGACTTACACTTTTTAAGAAGCAGTTGGTAGCCTTTATGAAGCTAATTTCCTTAACTAGAAATGTGTCTTTATTGTAGGAGCCTCTGTAAATAGAGGCATAAATGTAACTTTTCTCTAGCTGGATTTCTGAAAGCCAGCGACAAAGGGAATAAGTGAAAAGTGGCTTCTGATCTTAAGCGAGAAGATTCTAGGTTGGATTTTGCTGTTATCAGTTTGTGTCTCATCAGCATCTAAGTTCAAAGAACTGAATGGAGATAAATTTAATTACCTTGGTGCTTTCTTACAGGATGAGATGGTCCTGCCTTTTGTTTCCATTTTGTGGGGTACTTCTGTAAAGCACGTGTTGCTGTAAGGTACAGACTGAGTAGGTTGAGAAGAGAAGTGTAAAATGGAGAGGCTGGACTGCTGTTCGTTGTCACTAAATGTAATTTGCTGCTTTTCCGGTCTGTCAGGTTTGTCATGCGTATATACCCCTGCTTTTTGTCTAGTCTACCCAACTTCTTCTGAAGCAGCATTGGTATGCAATTCTGGCTGCAGTGGTGACTTACTTTATCTGTGGCTTGATAGAAAAGCGAAATTTATGCTAATACAGTGTATCTGTGTACCGCCAAGGTATCTACCTGGCATCTATTTGTCCAAAGGTACATAGCTTTAATCTCCCAAAACTCTTGGGCTAGGAAGCATGGAAATAACTCGGAGCAGATTCTCTGTTCTGCTTTGCCTTCAGTAGAGTACAGTTGGTTTTGGATACTGATGCCTGTTACTGACGAAACACAGTGATGGTACATTAGTTGTGCTTGTCAGTTACGAAATTACAATGATGAGGTGATTTGAGACTTGTGCTATATAGGTTTGACTTTTTTGGATGTGTTACTTGAGCATTGAGAATGAAGCATATGTTAGTAACATCTTAAGTTTTTGACATTCAGGTAGAAACCACTTGTTTATTTTTAAGGATTTTTGCATATAGAGATCTGCAGTTCCACGCATGCAGATTTTTTACCAAGCGCTTTCTTTTTGCTTTCAGGATTTTTGATAAAAGTGGAAACAAATTGCTTTTATATGTGACAACACTTTATGTGCAAAATGGAATAATTTTGAGTTCAGATGCTGGTTGTTGAAATACATGGTGTCATGGTTTTCCATTTTAGCCTCACCTTTGGGAAAGTATTGTGTGTTGGCAAGGTCAGTGACTAATAAGACCACCTTCTGGTAGTACCATGGACTATTTGACTAATTACGTGGAAAGAGCCATGGATCAGTATTAACATGGCTGGGCTGATAGGTGTGTGTGAATGCAGGGAGTTGCATTTCAGAACTGTCAGTAGCTTCTTATTCCCAATGCTAAAGGTTTCAAAAGTACTCAACTAGGGTGCTAGTGAGGTAGCTATATTTTTCTATGAACATAAACCAAAACAGAAAGGCCCCTAAAGTGCAGTGTAAGTGGTTTTTATTAGCCTTTAGTGGACTACTGATAGTACAGTATTATTTGAGTTCAAAATGTATGCAGTGCTAAATAGAAAGTTTCGCACTTTCTGCTATTTTTACATCCAAGGTATGCCTCAGATCTCAGTCCTGTGCAGACTTACACAGTTCTTCTGTGTGTCTGCCTGTTCTCAGTGCCCAAGTGGGATGAAGCATGGTGGGGAAGGAGTTTTGGGGCATCAGTGGGCTCTGCCCATGAGCTGCCATTCTTCCATTTATCAGCCAATCTCTGAAGTGAGGCTGAGTGAAGGGGAGGTGTCCATCTGCATGTCCTGGGGCAGGAGTGGGTTGAAAAGGTAGTGTTGGACTAGGCAGATGGTCCAGTGTGTCAGAGCTATGTGAAAGGATGGTGTAGCCAAGGTAGGGGTTGGTCTGTTCCTCCAGGTAACAAGGTACAGGACAAGAGGACATGGCCTCAAGTTGCACCTCAAGCTGAACATTTAGATTGGATATTAGGAAAAGTATGTTCCACAAAAGGTTTGTGCAGCCTTGGAACAGGCTGCCCATGGCAGTGGTGGAGCCATTATTCCTGCAGGGATTTGTAAGATGTGTGGATGTGGCACTTACGGACATGTTTTAGCATGGGGCATGGCAGTTCTGAGGGATCATTTAGACTTGGTGATCCCAAAGGTCTTGCTTACCTAAGCAATTTGGTTATTCTAAGATGTTTTGTAGTGAGATGAAGATGCTGATGCCAGCCATGATCACCTTCCATAGTGAAAGGAATCTGTCATGGGGTTATTTTTTGGAGGAGCAAAGGAGATTATATTAGTTGGGGAACTGGCAGAGAAATAGGAGGAAGGAGCATAGAAATCCTCACAAAATACATAAAACCTTTGTTCAAAGACTTTTTTAATATCTATGATAGTTGGTAGCCTGTGATGCTTTCTTTTTTGTTCTGGTACTGTGGAAGATGTTAGGGGACTATCCATTGATAATTCCAATAAAAATTCTGTTGTACTGGTTTATAGAGCATGCATGGAAAGACATTCCTCCAATGCTATAATTTTGTTGAAGGAACTAATGTTGCTTAGAGTAATTAGGTAAAGTGCTTTGGAATGAACTCCCAAGTAATGGGTATGTTTATGTTGAACTTGAAACTTTATATTTTAAAAATGAAACCAATTTTGAAAACTGTAATTTTCAAATTTGCAGTATATAGAAAATGTAACTGTAGTAATTGTTACACAGTCCCTAAAGATATTGGTGCTTGGGAATTTTCAGGAATCTTACTTGTAAATGAAATATTTTGAATTAATTGCATTTGGTAGTATCTGTGTGAAACTCTACGCCCACATATAAGTCACAGAAGATTATTGCATTGAGTGTGTATCATTGACAGTAAAGAAAAAATCTCCTAACTGATGCTTAAACATTTGGATTGAACTGAAGAGGCTGGAATGTTCAGTATGTGATCTTTTTTTGATCAGTGTAATCTGATTTCAGAGATCTGCAGATGGATCAAGCCCAGAAGATGGAGATGGTAAGAAATTTTATCGTAAAATTAAAAGCCGTGAATGTGTGTCTTGCTGGGATGTTTTGCATTTTCTCTAATCATTTTTTTCTTACAGAGTCTGATCGAGAGGACGGAAGCTATTGTCCACCTGTAAAACGTGAGAGAACTTCATCTTTAACTCAGTTCCCTCCTTCTCAGTCAGGTAAATGTTGCTACAGTATTATATATGAGGGATGGTTTTCCTTCCTAGACATTCTTTTTCCAGTCCTGTAAGCAGTCTTATTACTGTGCTTTGGGTTAAGACCACAGCAGCCATGTACTCATGTTAGCAAATTTGGTGAAGCCCAAAGGAGTTGATAGATAGTTTTAAAAAAATGTTTTCTATCTGTAAGTTTATGTGTATTTGTGGTTTCACCTTTTACTCTTGTGCTGTTAAATTGCAGAATTAACCAGAAATCTTCTTTATTTGTTCTGATCAGGTTGCTTCTTTCCAAGTTTATATAAGTGCTACCTTTTTCTTAGTTACTCTGCTGCCAGGGAAGTGTTTTCAAGTCTCAACTTGTGTTTTAGTCCTTTTCTTTTCTCTTCTCCTGTTCCTTTTAAAATGGGGAGGATTCAGTGCATTACTTAAACACCTGACATACGCAAGAGAGAATGACCACAGCCTGTGTGTGTGCGCAGTGAGGGCAGTGAATTCACTGGGGTGAATTCGTGCAGTTCACTTGCACGGGAATGATCATGTTTGATATTTGTTCATTCACAGGAACAGTCTCGATTCGTGCCGTCTCTCCTTACAGATCATATAAGAGTTTTAGCTTTGGTCAATGGTTATTTTACTTAAATATGTCAGTGTTTGAGGCAGATTTCGAGACTGCTATTTTATTTCTACCATTGTCGCTGGAATAGATTGTATGAAATGAAGACACTCCAAGATTTCTCGTGATCAGAAGGATCTTTATTGAACAATGTGTCTCTTTTTATAGAGACTTTCACTAACACTTATGTCATTGGCTAAATGGCACAACGCCTCTCTACCACCGTTGGTTGAGGCAGAGAGAGCATGTTTTGAGAATGGACAGAAAGGGAAAAGTAAGCAAAAGAAGAAACAACAATTGTTGTTTTGAGAAAGAGGGAAGCTTAGAAAAACCTTTATCAGTCCATTTCTTGAGAACCAAAAATTCTCCACAGAACTGTCCTTGGAAAGGAAAGCAGCTCTCTCCTGGGGAAACCCAGAGCCTGTGCTGTTTTTTCTAAGTCCCACTGAAAGCCAGCCCCACATCTCCCCTGATTCCCTATATTGAAAACAAAGGGAGAAAAGGGAAAACTGTTCTTGTTCCCCTCCCTGCAGGGCCCTTGCAGAAAGTGGAACAACCCAGCCCCAGAGGTTCCTTCAGGAAAACCATCAAACAGAACCTCAGTGGGGGTGCTGACTTGAAGTGGCCAGAGAAATCTCAGTACAAGCCATGAAGGCAAAAACCCAAGACAAAACAAAGTGTTCAGTGTCTGTTTGTGGAGGGACCATCCAAGTGATGATCTTCATCTTCCGTATCGGGGTCATCAGATTCATCACTCGAGGGTTCATCCACTTGATGACCTTCATTCTGGTCACAGTTTGCAGATTGCCTGTTGGCCTGCTTCTGTCTTTGCGGCTG
>VWZV01010905.1:442131-473382 GCA_013397155.1 Irena cyanogastra | reverse complement strand
ATATCAAGTGATTACATATCTCACAGGCACGAATTAAAACATATAACATGGAATATGGCAGAAACCATAGTATATTTTTCAGGGATGGATATAGTCCTTGTATAATGCTGAAGTGGCACTTCCCAGCTGCCTGGCAGCATCACAGGGTGTAATATTGGTAGATGTACATAATGTGAAAGAGATTAAGCCTCAAAGACAAAACTTTTTCAGTTGTTGCTATAGAGTAGGACTTGCTTTTGACATTTTTTCTTGTGAGATACATGAACACAGAATGTTCAGAACTGAGACCTAAATAGCTGTGATAAAGTCTGCATACTAAGAAACAATCTCAGTGATGTTCAGGAACTCCCACTCTTCTCCCCAAAACTTTTCACAATATAAAGAAGTCCAAACATGTTGTGGATGTAAACAGTATTAGGACCTACAGGTTTTGGTTTTTTCTCCATGAAATATTTACCTAAGTTTTTAATATTTAATGATAGCATATGATACTGAAAGCAAGAGCTACCTGTTTTAACAAAGTAATTAAATGTTTTTCTTGTTGGGTGCGTCAGTTTTGTGTTGAATTTGTGGCATTTTAACTGTGAGTGTGTCATGAGTATCTTGCAAGGGTTCTTGGTTTGCTTTCACACAAGTTAACAGAAGTGCTGTCTTGGAGGACAGTCACTGCTACTTGTAGTGGGATACTTCGTGGAGTAATCATGGAGATACTCAAGTAACATGGTAACTACATGGGGCAGGTCAGAAATCATGCACTAGGTAATCTCAAACTATTAACCTGCCTGTTGGCATCTCAGTTTCCTGAATGGAAATATCTGGAGCCTTTACTTTAGGGCAACACTTCTAATTCTTCTTTACTTCTCAAAATATACTGACAAATCTATATTACATTAGCACTCAAAGTTATCTTCAAAAGCTTCAAAAGAAGCAAGGATGCTCTTTAGCTTCTAGAGGCATTAATTTGAAATGCTAAAATTCAGTTCTGTTAAATGCTGCTTATGAACTGA
The DNA here is from genome assembly GCA_013397155.1 of Irena cyanogastra. Lineage (NCBI taxonomy): Eukaryota > Metazoa > Chordata > Aves > Passeriformes > Irenidae > Irena > Irena cyanogastra. The sequence goes on along the minus strand of VWZV01010905.1, from coordinate 472,375 downwards.
CAAAGACAGTTTGGTTTCTTCTTCTGCTTAAGAAAAACAAAGCCAAGGTGACAGGTCGTTAATCATGAGATGTCAATGCAAGTGCTTTTTTCAGACCATGTTGTCACTGCTCCTTTAGAAATGGGATGTAAAGCCTACAATTAGCACATCTTCATTAGATTTTGACCTTGAAAGTTGAAAGGTATTTTGTTCTTACTAGTAGTGTACATCATACCTTAAATTAAAATGAATCATCTCAGTGAAAGTTACTTTTACTTAAAAACTTCACCAGCCGAAGAGCTCAGCATTGTAACTACAGCTCCAAATAATATTCCTTTGGTGTCTAGATGAACACAGTCAAGTTGATAAAGCATTTTTTTCCCCCAGAATTCAACTAGTTATTAGGGTTGATGGTTCCATAATTGGTAGCTAAAATCTACCTTTAAATTCGTTACCTGATGTGCTTTAAGATTTTTTTATTGAATTGGTTTATTTTTCTACTAACGTTTACAAGAATATGATAATGCAGTGGCGCAAAACCAACCAGGGCTGTCAGCCTAGCCTGGGCTGGGGAGATTCCCATTATTAGAAAAAATTCACTTTTAGGGTGATGAGGCATTCGAATAGGCTGCTAAGGGAGGTGGTGGAGGTGGTGGAGTCACCAGCTCTGGAAGTGTTCAAGAGGCGTCTGGATTTGGCACTGAATGTTATGGTTTAGTGGTTTAGGGGTCTCAGTGGCAATGCTGGGTGCACAGTCGGACTGGATCATCTTAAAGGCCTTTNTAGAAATGGGATGTAAAGCCTACAATTAGCACATCTTCATTAGATTTTGACCTTGAAAGTTGAAAGGTATTTTGTTCTTACTAGTAGTGTACATCATACCTTAAATTAAAATGAATCATCTCAGTGAAAGTTACTTTTACTTAAAAACTTCACCAGCCGAAGAGCTCAGCATTGTAACTACAGCTCCAAATAATATTCCTTTGGTGTCTAGATGAACACAGTCAAGTTGATAAAGCATTTTTTTCCCCCAGAATTCAACTAGTTATTAGGGTTGATGGTTCCATAATTGGTAGCTAAAATCTACCTTTAAATTCGTTACCTGATGTGCTTTAAGATTTTTTTATTGAATTGGTTTATTTTTCTACTAACGTTTACAAGAATATGATAATGCAGTGGCGCAAAACCAACCAGGGCTGTCAGCCTAGCCTGGGCTGGGGAGATTCCCATTATTAGAAAAAATTCACTTTTAGGGTGATGAGGCATTCGAATAGGCTGCTAAGGGAGGTGGTGGAGGTGGTGGAGTCACCAGCTCTGGAAGTGTTCAAGAGGCGTCTGGATTTGGCACTGAATGTTATGGTTTAGTGGTTTAGGGGTCTCAGTGGCAATGCTGGGTGCACAGTCGGACTGGATCATCTTAAAGGCCTTTCTTTTCCAGCCTTGATGATTCTGATTCCACTCCATGTGCGCGACCCCGGTATACATGGGAGGGCAGCAGAGCAGCGCTCTGAGGCGAGCGGGAATGACGGGGTTGTTTTCCCACGCCAGGAGGGCCGTGTTTGGCTGCCGGCGCTGGCGCCGGGCCCGGCGGGGCCGAGGGCACGGGCCGGGCCCCTCAGCACAGCCCGCTGCTCCTCGCTCCCCGCGCCGGCCGCTCAACACCGCCTCCGGATCCGCCTTCTCGCGGCACCGTGCGCCTGCTGCCCGACCAGGGGGCGAGGTGGGCACCGGGCGGGCGCCTCCATGGCTCCCTGCAGGGGCTGGGCGTTCACACGCGTTTATTTCCAACCGCGGCGCAGCTCGGCTCCCGCAGCTTGCGGAGCTGCCCGGCGCTGCGGGTGAAGCCGCTCCGCTTTGCAGGGGTACCGGAGGCAGGCACCGCAGCCTGCCATCGAAGNCAGCCGCCTCCCCCACGCTGCCCCGCGGCCTGCGCTACGGTGCGGGCGGGGCCGGGGTGGCTGAGGGGGCTGCGGGCGGGGGTCGCTTCGGGCAGGCAGCGCTTCCCTTCGCCGCTCCCCTGTCTCCTGCCTGGCGCCGAGGATGCGGGGTGCGGGCAGAGTGGAGAAGGGGGGTTACTTGGGGTGAGGGTTTATTTTTAGGAGCGAACGCCCCTCCCCGGGCGGGACGAGGCTGTTAGAGGCGCTGGTGGCGAGGGGGAAGCGGCGGCGCTGCTCCTCCGTGTTGCTGGAGCTGCTGGGCGGCTAATCCTAATCCTCATCCTCGGTGGTCTCTGGCAGCTCTGCGGGCTCCCTGTGTGTGCGTGTGCCGCTCTGCGCTGGGCAGCCTATACGGTTTTTTTATTTTGGGTTTTTTCTTGGGTTTTTTGTTTTTTTGTTTTTTTGTTTTTTTTTTTAATAATGTTTTCCTCTTTTAGCGTTGGTTTCTCTTGCAGATGTTGCTGCAGGTGGGGGCAGAGGGAGCACTGTGATTGCCTGGGATCTTGGGGCATTTCTCTCTTCACCTTTCCGCTCCCGCTCCAGCGCTGCTGTTGCTAAAGATTTTTGTAACTATCGACTCAAGTACAATTCCGATGGAAAATGAAGGTAAAGGTCTCATCAGAGTCACTGACTTCATTGGAGCTAAGAGGATTTTTGCATGCAATTTGGTGACAACTCCTACTGGTGCGTGTGTATGTTTTACCGTTCCAAGGGTTTGCAGGGTTGCTCTCGTGTGTTAATCTTGTGGTAGGGATTTTGATCTGCATGTCGAGGTTTAAGATTTGTAGCATCATCGTTTTTCCTTATTTGTGCTGCTGCTTGTTGGACTAATTGTCAGACAGATTTTGCTATCTCTTCATATACAAAGTATCTATTGTGCGTTTTAGTGCTCCATGTGTTTGGAATAGAAATATTTTATTTAGACTTAGAAGCTTCTTAGCATTAGTTGCTTGGTATTTGCTTAGATTATATGATTCTCTTAAATTTATATTTTAGGGTGAGATTGAGAAGCATTAGTTGCATTTTACTTTGAGCTATTTTGTGTATTTATGTGTTCTTGAAAATGACTCAAATTTGCTCTCTTGGACCATATTTAATTAAAAAGTGACACTGAAGTTTTGAGTACTGACAGAAGTTGCTCTATTATGTTTTCTCCTTCTCGTCTAGTCTGGAAATTACTTAACTTGGGGAATTATTTCGGTTTTCTCCTGTTGGCCTTCAGTTTATGCTCTGGGAACCTTGAAAGCCCCTTTGCATTGTGACAATGACTGTGAACTTCATTGATTTGTTTTTTTCACTTTGTTTGTTGCTCCTTCTCTTTGACTCTATGTTGAAAATATCTAAAATTTATTTTTATTATTATATATATAAGAAAAGAATCATTGATCTGCCCCCCCTTATGTCATCACTATTCTCTGAAATGGGTGGGGGTTTAGGTGGCTACTGGATTTGTTTTGCTACAGGTTGTCACATGACGTGTTAGATGCTCCTTTTTCTCCCACCCCTGTCTGAAAAGAGGAGTGTTTTTTTTTAATTGTTTGACTTGAATGAAGAACTGCATCGAGATTGAGGGGTAGACCTAAGTTATTTTTTATTATTGAATATTTTTCTCTTTTGAAATATGGTTGTCGTGGATGACTGGAAAGTTGTGGTAGTTGTGGAATCCAACCCATGTTGAAAACTGTGTATGTAGGTTGCTATCATCTGGCATTTCAGGACTTTCTTCTAACTTTAAAATCATGTTAGAATATTTAAAATTCTATTGATCATGGCTTCCAGCTGGATATTTGTAAAGAAGAGTGTAGACTTTGTTAGGTAGCAGGAATTTTGAAGTGCACACAGCACCTCTAGAAGATTGGTCTTTGTTTTTGAAAGCTGGATAGCTGACAGAAGTGGGGTCAGTGCCTTTGCATTGCAATCACTGTGGCAAGTAAAAGGGTTTTGAATGGGCAACGCCCAGGAGTGAGGGAAGGCAAGCAGAGATGATGCCACTGAACATAATTACACTTAAGGGAAAAAAAAGAATCTGTGTGCCAAAACCCAAATGGCAGAATGACTTTTAATGCCTTACTGTTCTGTTACCAAATAAATAGTATATCATAGATGTAGTGTACAGTCGAGTTGTGTGTGATAGTGTGGCTCTGTTCTATTCTTCCAAATGCACAAAGATGGCGTTTCTTATGGAATAAATAAACTATGCATAAAAATTAATAATATTTGTATGATAGAAATAATATTAAAAAAAGCTTTAGCTAGGAGAAAATACTTTATAATATGATCAGATGCATATTTCAAAGGCAGAAATAAAGGCTGTGGTTTATTGAGGGTTTTAAAAATGGGGTAATCTTATGAGGGAAGGACAAAATGATGTATGATAAAAAGACTAAAGTGGTTCTCTGAACACACGAATTACCTCTTCTCCACTATTTCTGCTCCCATATCCCTTCATCTCATGATTAATTGAATCTCCAGATGGGCATGGATATTTGCAACTGTGTACTGTCTGTGTTGGTGTTCTTGATATTTCTGAGCCTTTCTTTTGAGGCAGCTAGACACCAAGAGCTTTCGTATTGGAACTTTTCAACACTCTTGACATTCCGTAATGTATTTTTTTCCTGGCAACAGCTGAATAATCTTTATAATCTTGTATAACAAAGATTTTATTTACAATATTTTTAATCTTTTTTTTTTCCCTCAAGTATGTGTTTGGAAAGTCTCGTCGGTTTGGATATTGAGCAAGAGATGGCAGATTGTGGGGTTTTTTTCCCTCCTGTATTTGAATAAATATTCAAGATGGGAAAGTGATGAGATGGTCAGGAAAAGTGATGTTTTTTGGTGTTAATTCCGTACTCATAAGTTGTATTATGTGTTTATGTCCAGGCTAATTAATGTTTTGTCCCGAGACTTTGTGTTTCCTGATTCTTGTGTTGGATTGGTTGAACTTCCGCAAAAATTCATGTTTCTCATGGTAAAGGGGAAGGGAGAATTTCCCATCATGGGAAGACTTCTGCTTGATCAGAAACCTATGATTTAGAGGAATGATGTTTGTATTTCCATTTGGAAAGAGTGAATTTTGTGACTTCTTTCCATAAGAGGAGCTTTTTCTTAAACTGTAGGCAGTTAAGGAAATCTTGCATAGACAAAACATAGTTTTGTAAATTTTAGATCTCTCCATTGGTACCTCTGGGCCATTTGAAGTAATTTTTTGTAATGTACTCTCAAATTTTTTTCTTCCTCTTATCATCTTTTAGATTCTGATTTAGGCTGTTTGTTTGGATCAGGATTACCATGTAGAAGCCTGCCTTTTAGTAGAAAAATAAAGAACAGGTTTCATAGACTTTAAGCTTCTTTGAGATCAGACCGTGACCACAAATACAAATTGTCAAATAGGAGTACTGTTTTGTTTTCAAGGCCTTAAGTAGGATTTGTTTTCATATCATTAAGACCTGAATGGAAGAGGTCAAAGTAACATTTTCCTGCAAAAAAGGTTTTCCCAAAATCATATGGAAGGTTGGTACAGTAATTCAGACCAGACTTGCTGCATGTAATAAAACGTTGTGTGGTGATTCAGAAATCCTCCTTAATTCTCATTGTTTTGAGTCCTAGTTAATTTTAGCTAATCTTCAAATATGATGGTTAACTTCGGCCTCTGGTCTGTAGTAATTTCAGGATAATTTTGATGATTGGATGAATAGGGAGATGTAAGTGAAGACTGCTTTATTTCTTAGAAAAAGGTACTTTAGTTCTTCATAAAATCCTGACAGATCAATAATTTTTGTTTGTCTTGTGCTTGAAGTGCAATTGAATTTCCTAGTGAGTTTCATGGGGTGGTGTTTTTTGGTTTTGGTGGGTTTTTTTAAATGACAGAAATGGGCTTAGTTGCTAAGCTATCAGATTGAAGATCAGTGAATAGATTTTGGGTTTTGGGGGCAGTGAGTTTTAGCACCCTGGGCTGGCTCATCATGGATTAGGCAGCTGTAAGTACTAACGAATGGGTGGAGCGTGTGTACATGCAACAAACAACAGAGGGGGGAGGGATGCCTGCGGCAGCAGTGGCTTGAAAATAAATTAAATGGTTCCAGAGTGGCATCATCAGTTGTTCATTAAGTAATATCCAAAATAGTCAGATTGAAATTTGCGATGGAAAATGTTGGAGGTTCTCAAATGGACTTGGTGTTATCACAGCAGTGCCAGTTCCTTTTGGAATGTAGATGATTTCTTAGAAAATTAGTAGGTGAAACAAGAAATTTGGTGTTCACTGATTACAGTGTTTACTATCTACAGCTTGTAGAAAGCTAGAAATTAATACTTTACGCTTATGTTGGCAGAAGTTACATCCTTTGAACTTGGAGGTTAAGGTGAGAGAAGAGAATTTTTCTTTCTTTTTTTTAAAAAGAAAGTAGAAGTTTTCACACAAGACCAATTCTATTCCTATATTTAAACTTTGATAACTTAATTTACTGCTAAGTTAATATAGCTTAGAATTAATATGCATTAGAAACATGTATTTCCTTTTTGGTTTGTCAGAGTCATCTTTTATTCTGTTTGATTGATGGAGCATTAGATAGTTTTAACCTTTTCTTTCCCCTTTTTTCTCCATGCAGGTAACTTGGAAATGTTAATGTATAATAATCTAGAAGTGGTTTAACATGGCGTCAGTTTGAGTTCGGATGTTGCAGAATGTATGTTTAGTTATTTTGCTCCTTTTGTAACTTCTTTACTTGGAGAGTCTATGATATAATCTTGTGATGAGGCAGGAGGAGCATTGCTGTAAGGAAAATGCAGACAAAGTTCAACAAAAGAGAAACAAACATTTTTTTCCTGTGTTCCTGTGCTAGTGTTGTGTTGACTGTCATGGTTGTTGAGTTTGTTTGGCTTGCAGGCTTGGCAGAAGGTTAGCCCAGCCCTTCCTTCCCCTTGCCCTTCTTGGGCAGCTTTCTGTTGAGTTGGAAAATTGAATGGGTTAATGAAGTGTTCAGGTAATGTTGAAAAAGATGAGGTACAGAGGAGTGAGACCTCAATTCCTTGGGTAATCTTGGCTTCCATTCAGTATCAATTCACCCACAGACCATGGTGGAATTTTGCAGGAGCAGCATAGGTTAATAAATAGATTTTTAGTTGTGGGATCTGCTTTTGATCTGGTGAAGAAGTTCAGATGATACCTAATTGACATTGGGTGATAAAATTGACATTTGCAGTGTGGTTTGTAGAAGCTAGAAGGAATGATAAAGTTACAATGGAGAGAAGAGAAGGAAAATAAAATGCAGTAATCAAGGTATAAGGGACAAGCATCTGTTTCTAGTTATTTGTTTTGTAAACATTCTGCTCCAAACAATTAGAAAGGATAAAATGGATAATGGGTTAACAGATGCCATCTACAGAATCTTTTATAAAGGCTTTTAAAATATTTGTAAATCAAAAATTTTCTGCAGGACTTTTTTTTTTCCTGCTAACATAATTCACCAAAAAAAAGAAGCATTGTGAACAGTGTTGCTGCTTTCTTGATACTAATCATAAGAAAATTTATTGCCATAAGTAATTATGCAGTGAGTTATGTTTGCATTTAAATTGACACTGATACTAACTTGGTCCTGAGAACTGTTGTAAACAGTGAGTTCAGTATTTTTTTTATTTAGAAATTTATTTTGTTGCATTATGAAGAGAGTGCATAGCTGTCAAAGATATAATCAACTGTGGGGTCTCAAAGCTTCATTATTTTAAACAAATACTGAGAGAATATTTTTACTGCTGTTTTTGCTCAATGCTAGTATATGGCAACTAAATTCTTCATGTCATGGATACATTAGTAGCATATCACAGGGTGATAAAATTCTTCATTTTAGCGTTTGCCATTCAAGTGCCATCCTTGATTCAGAGAAGCTCAGCACTTCAGTGTTATGAGATACAAGTAGGCTGTTGGACAGCAGCCATATGATCTTATTTCTAAGCTTAAATGTTCTCTTCTAGAAAGTTAGTGACTCTCTGGCAAGATAAATGACTGATATTTAGACCCAAATATTTTTGGCCTTTAACTTATAAAGGGCTTGCTGTGAATCAGGATTTAAGCTGAAGCAGGAGCTATTTAGAGTCAAACGAGGTATGGCCAGCAAGGCTCTCTTCCTTGGTCGATGAGTTTCTGAACTGATAAGCTTTGCTTTCATCGAGGCACTAGCATTGAATTGATCATTTTAGTGTGTGCTTAGGATTGTTTATCTTTTTGTTCTTCTGATTAATAAGTAATGACAAATGTAGGAAACGTCCAAGCAGACTTTTCCAGTGTTCAAGGAATTTTTTGAACAGGAAGATTATAAACTGAGTATTTTGGCCAGCCAACTCTAGGTGGGTCTAATGTGTTTGTCAATGCCTTCTTGGTAAAGCTGATGCCATATCCAGGCTTTCAGCAATGAGGCTTTAAACCCATCATAGTACATCCTCCAGAGTATGCATAAATGCTCTAAATGGTAAATCTTCTGTAGAAATCTAATAGAAAATGTATTTGGCATTTTTAAGTTTCTCCTGTATTGTACATTAAATAAGCTAAAGGAAGGTAAAGTGGTGTTGGAGGTTTAGCTGGGATTTTTTGCCATTACTCTTGACAGTCAACAGCACCGCAGTCAGGTTAAGGTGTGATTATTTTTGTTTTCTCTAGCTAGAGAGGGGGCAGTTGTCACTCACAAGGTCTGCAAGATAACCTCACAGTGCATACTATGATTACAGCAAACTGCCCATCTTTACTCTTTGCTGGTAGCCTCAGTTGAACTAGGTGTCCTACTTTGTTTTTTAAATTAAAGAAGACATGGGGAAACATCCTGAAAGAGTGAAATGTATTCCAGTTGTGGGGACATGTTTCTCAGAGAGTGTTCTTAGAAAGTATTTCTAGGACTTGAAAATAGTTCTTGAGCGTTATGGACTATTGTAGAGTTAATAAATTGCATGTTAAATGGATCGTCTTAGTCTTTATTACACTGCCTGAAGTAGATCGGGCTGGGGAAAGGTCACTTAAATATTTTATGACTTTTAAGGTGGGACAAACGTTGAGATTTAAAACAGTCAGTGCCAGCATTTGATTTCTGTTTCTTATTTGGTCAGAAATACCAAAGTGTTGTGTTTCAAAGGGTATGGTTCTGCATTGTGGTTGTTTTGTGGCCATAGTGAAAGTCCTAAGCACTGTCGAAGTGGTACTGGAATATGAGGCAGGCTTTTTTTCAGGCTTACAGAGCATCTTAGCAGGTTGTTCTCATTATTTGGGTATTTATATTTCTTTGGTTGATGGGTGGTGTCTTGCCCTTTTTCTATAAAATATTATGAAATGACACACAATAGCAAGGGGCTGAAACTGTTACTATACAAGGAGAACTCATTAATGCAGATTAGTGTTTTTCTTTCCTTCTGGCTTTTTTAGAGTCAGAACTTTTCTGTGTGAACTTCCTTTGATGTGGGTGCTCCTGGTGAATGTTTTAACTAAAATACTGTTGAATAGGAACAAATTTTTTTTGACTGTTAGAATACAGGGTTGCTGCAGCTGTTTCCCCAGAAGTGAAGAATCATCACACTTTTCCAGAGGAGTACATTGAAAAAAGACAGTAGACAGTAACTTCAAAAAGTATTTCTTTTTCTGAGGGAACAGTGCCTGGTAGAAAACAAGAGGCTCATTAGTTTGCAGACTTCAGTCTTTTGTGGGGTGGGAAAGGACAGTTCTTTGCAGTGACAAACAAAATACTTTTTTGCAAATTGGTCGTGGGTGTTTGTGTTGAATAAGTGTTGGCCCTTCTTGTTCTAAAAGCCTTATTTCCCTCAGAGGTATGTGTCAGGGTTTAGGTGCTCTGTGAGCAGATTCTTTTAGATAACCCACATAAGGAGGATGCAACATTGAATATTATGGCAACAAAACTGCTGAGGATCTGAAGCACAAGTCCTGTGAGGAGCAGCTGAGGGAGCTGGGGTTTAGTGTGGAGAAAAGGAGGAGGGGAGACCTTATTGCCCTCTAGAACTGCCTGAAAGGAGGGTGTAGCCAGGTGTGGATTGGTCTCTTCTCCCAGGCAACTCATGACAAGACAAGAGGATGTATCCTCAAGTCATGCCTAGGGGAGGTTTAGCTTGGACATTGGGAGGAATTTCTTCACAGAAAGGGTGATTACATATTGGAATGGACTGTCCAAAGAGGTGGTGGAGTCACTGTCCCAGGGGGTGTTTAAGGAAAGACTGAATGTGGCACTCAGTGCCATGGTGTTGTCACCATGGTGGTATTTGTTTGTAGGTTGGGCCCTGATCTCAGAGGTCTTTTCCAGCCTAATTGATTCTGTGATATCAGCTGTGTGTGTTTGAAGACACTTGATGGTATGTGGGTTTTTTGATTTAGCAGAAGGGCACATTCATATTATGTTTTCAGTATATTTTATAAGTATAATTTGTAGTTAGCAAAACATAGACATTTCAATACACAGTTCAATCACAATACCAATGTGATTCCCATTTCCTGTCTCTATAATATCTGCACCATTGTCATGCTGGGCATCCCTCATCACCAGAAAGGATCATGTGGGTTGAGACCCCATATGGTGCTCCTGAAATTTTGTCAGTGGTTCAGTGCTTGTGGTCACTAAGCAGTGTGAGCCTGACCAACATGGAGGTGATGCAAACTCAGACATCAGCATTCTTTTGGTGAAATCAGGGAGAAACATTCACAGCACCAGTTGATCCACTCAGCTGACTGAGGTGTTTATCCAAAGCAAAGGCCATCCTCCTGTCCCACTGTGTAGAGGTCAAGTCAGCCTCTGCAACAGCTGTGGTTTGTCACACCCTGCATTATTTCCTGAGCTTCATGGGTGCTTCACCCTTGCTCATCTCCTACAAGCCTTCTGTTACAGGGCTTTGTGCTCAATCACTATACTTGAGTATTTATCATATCTAAATTTACAGGAATTTGAGGCTCATTTGAGAAGTTATTAATCAATCACAGTTAGTTTTCATGATTTAATCACATATAAGGTACAAACAACTGTGTAAGTGCAGTCTGTAAAGATAAAGCCTTCCTCAATATAACTTCCAATTTTATGGACATAATTAAAATATAGATAAATTAGTTCAAACGCTGAGAATAAGACAGTAAAAATCAGAGTTTACTTAAGGTAAATTTGTGGCTTGACTACATTTATAGTTTGTGAACTTGATTGCACTGGGTTTTATTTTTTTTATTAAGGCTCTGTCTGCCGCACTCAGCTGCTTCTGCCTGCTTCTTCTGCTGGCATAACTGGTTAATTTTTCTGGAGATTTAATTCCTGTTAAAATCTGATGGAACCTCACAGATAAATTCAAGTCATAGGCACAGCCATGTTGAGTATTGCTGGTTTCAAAATGGTCTGAGGGCTCTTTGTGTGCTCCTATCCGCCTTACCTCCACTTTTGGAATCTTGCTATTGCTTCAGGGGTTTGCTTCTGGCTGTACAGTTGGTCTAGGATTTACTGTAACTATTAAGTGTGCCTAATGCCTTCTTTTTGTGTGTGTATATGCTTGGCTTTTTTGTCTTGTCATCACTTGGCCATGGTTCTGTGGCTGGAACTTGTATTGAGGTTCCAGGCACACTTTGCCTTCTAAACAAAAGGGGGAGGGAAAGATGGCATGAACATCTAGTGAGATAGGTATTTTTAAGGGCATTGTTAGCTAGTGACTCTGTGGAATCACAGTTGTGATGCTGAGAAGTGATCTATTGAAATAGAGAGCTTGGTGGTGCTTAAGATAGATAAGATAGCTCTGCTTTAAAGAAGACAGTTAGAAATGTGCATCTCTGAAACCTCTAGCCACAATGTCCTAATCAGCAGGAGAGGATTTTGCAGTGATTCTTCATATGTAATGGAACTGACAGAAAAAAAGGATTACTTCCATTTTGGGTAGTCTTTTCCTTAAAGATGCCTTTTGCAGTCAAGAGTCTTTGCCCAGTGGGAACTAGGTCCAAAGTCTGTGTGCATCCAGAGGGAGAGTCAGGCCTCTGTGCCCATTGACATCTAGTTGATCTCTAGTTTTGTGTGTTTTCAGGATTCCAGACAATGCAGAAGAGGTAAGCACTTGGTATTTAAGTATCTTCCTGTATGCATTGGTGTCTGTGTTGCACCTGTGCACCTATTATCCATGCTCTGAAGTGTGCAGACTTGGAGAAGAACATGCTTTTTAGGATGTGAGCTTTTTAAACCTTTCAGTATATCACACATAGCTTGATCATATAGAAAGTTCAGGAAATGGGAAGCTTGTATGTTTCAGTCTGGCATTGAGTGAAATACCTTTTATTATGTTGAACACTACTGTTTTTTTCAGTGTGGGGAAGGTAGATAAAAAATGAAAACTAATTCTTACGGTGGGTGAGGAAATTCTTATTATTTTGGGATTCCAGTAAAGAAAGGCATGAACACTTGAAAAGCAGATCACTACTAATAACTAACTGAGAAAAAGCAATAGCAAGGTATAAAATCATATGCCCTTTCTGATGCAGGGAATCCTGAGATGATACAGCTTTGGAAGGATCTCTGGTCAGGCACACTGTAGGCGCATTGTTCATTAGTAGTGTTATGGGGTTTTACAGTACAGAGTCTTCCATCACTGATAGCAGTCGAATCTGGAATGAGAACTTTGAAGTGTCCCGTGAACAGTGTGCTCTAATATCCTTGCCTTATTAATAAAACTGCAGTTCTTGAGCAAAGTGCATATAATATTTCAAGTGGGGAAGACAACATACTGTATACATACTTAAAATGAAATGCACATTGATTAGTTACACATTGATTATGTGGACATTCATTAATTGTGCTATTGATTGGACACAGCATGACTCAGTAATGATCACATGGTATCTGCAATAATCACGTACCTGAATGTGGGTCACTGACTGCTCACACAGGAATAATCTTACAGGCGGCTCGTTGCAAACAAGTGGAAATGTCTTTGTAGTACTTGAATTGGCTTGAAAGGGGTTCAAGTTTTACAGGATTGATGCGGCAGATTCAGACAGATTTAGTGAGCTGTTGGAGATGGACCTGGAGATTCAGAAGGAATCTCAAAGAATCAGAATTTCTTTCAGTACCTCAACTTAAATTTCATTGTTTTGTGAATATTCTTTTCACTTTTGCCGTTCTCTAAAGATTTGTTTCTCTACTATGTTTGTATTTCATACTTGTAGGTCAGTTGAGTAGCTCTGTATAACATTTGGAGGGCTTTATATTAGCTAATTAGCCAAAGTGTTTTGGTCACCAGTTTGTCTAAAAATAGATTTTGCTATGAGAGTGTTCTAAATTTTTGGACTGCTCTCGGTGAATGTGGGTCCTTCCATTTGCATTCTCTGAGCAAGAAGAGCTAAAATTCCCCTTAAAAATAATTGTGAAAGTATACTGATGTCAGTGAGCCCTACTGATGGGTAATGGACTCATCCTGCTAAGTTGGGAAAAGCAATGGTGGAGGTCAGCTATTGGTATTTCATGTAGGTCATGGTAGAAGAAAGCTAGGTAGGCTCTTGTAGCCTACCAGAAATAAGAAACAGTAGCACATCGTTGTTAACTAGTTGACTAGATTTTTTCTTCAGAGAAGACAGAAGGGAACTCTGAATTTCTGTTAGTTTAAGCCTTCCAGACAAATTTGTATTTATTTTGATAAACATCCTTTGGTCACAGTTCCATGGTGGTATGATTGATGCGTATTTCTTGGCCTAGAAATGATGGTGTGTACCTTGGAAGTGGTCCAAGAAAAGCCCTTCCTGAGGCAGTGGTTTATTTTTGTTAGTTAGCGTCCTGCTGCTTTGTTCTTTGGTGGAGTTATCTGCAAGTGGGGAATGGAAAGGTATAGGCATAGAAGCTTCAGTGGTGATGCATGTGCTGCCTGTCCAATACCTGACATTGGCCAGTGTAATTTCTTAGCCTCCATTTTCTTTATCCATAAAAATACTTGGCCTGCAGTGAAATACTGAACTGTTTTAAGGAATCAACTGATGAATGATGGAAAATTAATTGCAGCATAGGATGGAAAGAAATTTTGCTGTATGTGGGTTGTCTCCTTTAATACAGAGCACTGTGGTTCTGGGAATAGCTTCTGTTGGATACCTTAAAAGGTGTTGTGGAGACCCAGATCTCTGGTGGGCAGCAGTGCAAAGGACAGTAGAGAGCACTTGCCAACAGTATAGAATAAATTATTTTTCTGGTTTTGTGGAAGTAAAAGATGTGTAGTAAAAGCAAAATCATTTGCTTGAATAGAGTTATTGTGGTCCAGCAGATAGCAAGCACGGCTGTTTTTTGGACCTAAATCTCTTGGTGTAACCCATTTTATATTTTGTGAGGCGAACAGTGATTGATTTTCGTTGGCTAAGCAATTGAAATTTAATTTGTGGCAATGTTAGATATTTGAAGCTGTTCTTTTCTGAACTACAAGTGTCATTTAATCTACAAAGATTTTAGAGGGTTTTTAGAAATTAGATGAGGATCCATCCAGAATTATTGTACAATGTGTAATTCTGCTCTGGTGCAAGGAGCTGGTTATAAAAAGACTTTCTGAGCCTTTATCTTTCTGATTCTATATCAGATTTTCTCTGTAGATTTTTTTCACCACATACAGTACAGCGTTCTTCATAAAAGTGGGAGATAATATGAATGAAATACATTCAATATGACTGGCTTTTTTTGAGTCTGTCAGAAAAAGGTTGTCAAAATAAGCTTTGTTGTTGCACTGTAGTTCTGTGCTAATGAAGATTTATTTGGAAAACAATCCTGGTCTCTGAGAGAACCTTAGCATTTCTGTTTAAGAATATTCAAATTATAAAAATAATATTAAAAAAAACGTTATTAGACTTCCTGAAGCCCTAACTGATAATACTGGGGAAATGACCAATTATGTGTCCTTTTTTTGGAGTTGTTGTTTGTGTTTAGCAGTGATGTCAGTTGCTGCAGGGAAAAAGATTTTTCTCAGCACTAAAATTTGTAATGGCTGTCAGTTCAGTTCTGCCTGCCCTTACTGGGAAAGTGTGGTTGCTCAGCATTTTTGTTGAGAGCGTGGAATCATCTTGGTCAAAGTCGTATGTTTGTGGGCTTGTTTTGGAGCAGCACTTAGGCTTAATGTTTTTCTGCCCTGAACTGGTGTTTGGTAGCTACAAAGAAAATGAGCTACCATAGTAGAGTACATGGCCAACAGCGTGCAGTATAGAAAATGAAAGTTGCCGTACCTCTTCTGGGACATAAAATGCTGGAATCTCTTAATGTGTTGTCATCTTGAGGTACTTCTATTTTAAGTCTCAGCATCCATAGAGGAGTTATATACAATGCAGTAATTATTTCCTAAAGCATAAACCCTCTAGTTGAAATTCTGTGCAAGTATAATGTGAAAGCCATTTTTGTGGTCTGCATGTTTGCATGTTAGGTCTCTTCCAGTTAATGATGGGGAGGATGTGTGTGCAGCATGAATTATTTATTGTGGGTGCAGTGAGACAGTCAGCAGGAAAAAGAGTATCACTCTAGCTTCTCATGCAAACAAAAATCAGAAACTCTGAAGTTTCATTAAAGCTGACCTATGCAATCAATGTTCCTATTGTGCTCTTCTGCAGTTCACAAAATCTTAGCTTCCTAAAATTACAGAAAACATTACTTTTTATAGCATTGATTTGAAGCTTTTTTGCTGTAGTCAGGTTTTATGGCTTTACTTGCATCTGTACTCTTGTTTGAGGTTTTTTTACTGGTGTTTCTCCTTTCTTTATGTACGAGAAAATGTAAATAGACCTGCTTAGAGGACCTTCATTAATGACTAGAAAGTAGGAGCAGGGGGTAAAATTTGTCTGGAGTGACTTTCTGACAAGATATTGATGATAATGAGCTGAAGAATTATTAAGTTATTTTGCTTTTAGGATCTTTGCCATTACTGAACATGTTGTTACAGAAATTAGTTTTCTCAATTGCATCTCCAGTGTTTTATTATTGCAGGTGGTAACTGCATGAAAATAAGCCGAATTGTAGATTATTTAAGTGCAATGTTTATAAAAAACTGCCTTTGAATGGTATAAATACTTAATTGCTGTGGCATCTGTTGCTTAAAATAAAACATTAGCACTCTCCTTTCCCTCAGACTTTGGTTTTGTTTCTAGGTTGCACGTCTTCAAAAAATCCCTGATGGTGACAATGAGACAATGATTCCTGTACTGTCATCAAAAAAAGCAAGTGAATTGCCAGTTGATGAAGTAGCAAGTATTCTGCAAGTAAGTAATTTTTTAATTTCAAAAGAATGTACTGATGTTAGCAAACAATAAGTTTGATATTTCTTAAGGACAGATATTGTAATTGAAAGTTGATGCATAATCATGCAGTTTGATGTTAGCTATTACCTGCTTCTAAAAGCAAGTTGATTTTTAGATTGTTACTAGAAATGCTCTAATCTCTTAATATTAAAAAAAACCAAAACAGACATTTGCAGGGGAAGTGAGATTGAACTTGAAAATGTTTGGATTTGTCTGCTTTGAAAATTGCCATTTGTTAATAAAAAACCTAGAGTCAATCTTGCTATAAAATTCTGTCCTGTTTTTTTTTTTTTATTGCTTCCATTTCTCTAAGGAATCTTTAATGTTCTTTATTTTGGTAGCCTCCATCTTAAGTGGAGAAACAGGACTGAGAAAGCTACCCATTGACAGATTTATGAACCGTTCAATCTGGGTTAATTTTCATGATGGATCGTCTTTTTTCATTTTCTGTATGCTTGACTGCTTGAGGAATACACCATGATAAATGTTGGCCACTGACAGCTCAGGATTTTGAAGCTATTGCTGTCATTTGGCTGAGTCACTGAACTCCTGACATAACCCTGAAGAGTTTGAAGGATGCCCACAGTTTGGTTTGTTGTAGAGTTTTTTGCAGGGAAGATCAGCAGTCATTTACAGATGTGAAGCAACATCTGCTTCCATAGTTCTTCTGTGAATTTTTGATTGAATCCTTAAATACTGCCAGAGTTTAAAAATAGTAGTTAGCTTTTATTGTCATGCAAACAGTAGTACCAAGCATGTCTTTGTGATGTTGCCCAAATTCATATAATCAAAGGTTGTGTATTTGGGTGTGAAAATTTTACTTTAGCTTCTCAGTGTAATTGCTGTTTTATTCTTTGCATATTTTAATAGGCTAATCTTCAGAATGGCTTAAAAAACTGTGAAGTTTGTCATAGACGGGCATTCCATGGATGGAATGAATTTGATATTAGTGAAGATGAACCACTGTGGAAAAAATATATATCCCAGGTGAAGATTTTTGTCCTTTCTGCTTTTTGGTTTTAATACTTTTTAGTAGTTTTGCTCTTTTTTTGCTTATTTTGTTTTGCTTAGCTTTTGTGTACATGAACATATTTTGATAAAAGTGGGAAAAATCCAATTGAGTGGGAAACTATAGCTTGTAAAATTTATATGTAATTTACCTATTGAAAAGCTTTTACTTAGGCATGTATCTATAAACATCACAGTGTTTTGATTGTGATTTGTTCTTAAATGTATGTTCATAGCTATCCAAATGGTGCCATTCATAACTAGCCTGAGGGCTAGAAAAGCAGAATAAACTTCCCTGTAGTGAAACTGTGTCCTGAATTGTACTAAGGTCAGAGAACAATGCATATGACCATTGGTAAATATTTAAATGGAATGTGAAATATGAATAACTTGATAGGAAATTTCAAAAAGCAAAACCGCTGCCTTTGATCTGAGGGTGGAGGTGGGACCAGCCTTGATTCTGGTGTTGAGCAGAACTGGCAAGAGTCGAGTGTGAATTTGTTTCTCACCAGTGTGATGAATCTTAAATACACATGTCTGATGTGAAAGTGTCACTACTTTCTCCTGCCTACCTGTCCCACCCCCCACCTATACAAGATGTTTACACAGATGATTCTTCTAATGAATTGTAATGTTAAATGTTTTGGTCAGTGTTTACTGCACCTTGACTGTGCAGCAGTGCAACCCTGAAGTTGCACTCTGTGGTTGACTCTGTGTTTCTTGGGAGAGATTAAAAAGACTCTCAGTGCTGTGATGATGGTAGTGGTGGGAACGTATCCCATCCTGGCTATACTCTGGCATTAATACTTTATTTTCAAGTGTGTAGAGTCAATTATTCAGATACAACAGACCACTTCTAAGGTGTATTGCCCAGGCCTATTTTAGATGGGATTTATTAAGATTCATACTTGGATTTGAGTGTGCTTATCAGATCTGCTTTTGGAATGTTCTTTTTTTTTGTAGTGTTTCTCAAAAAAATCACCATGTTAGCAACCAGCTGTCATAGAAGCAAGATCCTTTATTGTTTTAGCCTTAAAAAACTGTGGAAATCATATGATCTAAAAGGAAAACTTTTATCTTGTAAAGTGAGAAATCATGAATTGAAATTTAAGATAGCAATATATATCTTAATAGTGATCAGTTGCTGGAACAGGATCAGTCTTTTACCTCAAAGACTGTAATTCAGGCTTTTTGTGTGTTTAGATACAGTGTAAACAGTTGCAGGAGATTATTCTTTTTGCATTTAAAATGTGAATCAAGAAATGTAAGAAGCATTTTTTTCCTGTTACATATTGAATACAGTCTACTCAAGGTCTTTGATATTTAAAAGAAAACGCCCCGAGTAAGCATCTGAACTGTAGAGTTAGCTTTTCTTTGCACTGGTAGGTTATAAATATTTTAATAATAGAATAATATGTATCAAAAATAGATCTGGTGTGCTTTGAGGGGTAGGTAAAATGGCCTTTCTGTCAAGAGTGTGGCTGAATTACTCTTCTGTTTCATTTCAGTTTAAAAACCCCCTTATTATGCTTCTCCTGGCATCTGCAGTCATCAGTGTTGTAATGCATCAGTTTGATGATGCTGTCAGTATTACTGTGGTAAGCAATTGAAATTCTGTCTTGGTTGGGAGTACTTGGGAACGTGTGACCACATCTGTGTTCAGCATGCCGGTGTGGGGTGGGATCACCTGATTGCAGTTACTGAGTTTGATTTGTGTGTTATCATTAAATCTGTGCTATCATTTAGTTCATGACTGGATTTTGGTTTTTTTCTTTTCCTTGATTGATAACAGCAATACATATCAAACTACATCCATGAATAATGTTATGGCTACTTCTTGCATCTTTTCTATTGGTAAAATGCTTGACTTTAGGCATTTGTTCAGAGAAGCAATTTTTTGTGTATTCTGTGTAATTTTAATCTTAAATTATGCTTTAATTTCAAATTGAAGCTAACATAAACCTTCTGTTAATTTACTTGAAAGATGTAATCTTTTAAAACATGGAGAAGTAAAATCTGAACTATCACAGAAGAAAGATAGAAGCTGAAATAATGAATTTTCGTAGAAGGTTGCAGTTAAATAGAGTGCTAAGCTAGTGAGCCAAATGTAGTACTCATTAACTATTTGTCACTGCAATTGGCACAGAGAAGAAAACTGTAATCCCTTTGACCTTTTAGGGGTCATAGGTATGATTGAAAATCATGATTTCTGTGTGACTAGAGGCATGTTCTAGCTGGGTTTTTTTTCTGTTTTGTCTTACCTCTGCACTTCGTGTTGACTTTACTTTTGTACATAACTCAGGGTAACTGGGGGTTTGCTCCTACCCCTCTTATTTTTTATAAAGAATGGTTGCCTTTGAAAGATAACCTTTGTGGCCTCTTAAAGTTAAAACTTGCAATTTTGAATTTGAGTGTAGTGTTAGTTTGGAGTAGTTTGCTGTGCTCCTAAGTTGGATGTAGGTAAATTGTTGTATTATGAAATATATTTAATTATCATGGCTGAAGGTTGACTTATTTAATGTTTTTTCCCCTTGGTTAATGCCTTTAATTATATTTCTTAACCCTCTTGAGCAAGGCAATGAGAAAAAACCAAGGCAGTTAGTGTAAGAGAGCAGTAATTTCTGCATCCTTTGTTACAGCCCGTGAAGAAATCTTTAAATAGCCTTGTGAACATCGGTAAAATGATCTTAAAATGCAGAGAAAAAGTGTGATTGAGTTAAAGTTATCAGGTCTGGATTTTGTCTAACTTCTGACTGACTTGTACCATTTATTCTTGTTATTATCAATAATGCTCACTTTATCACCAAGTGGATATTTGTTTTATTTCATTTTCAGATGATAGTGCAGTTTTTCTATGACTATGCATTTGTGTTCAGAGCCTTGGCAACAAAACTCGTTTGCTACTAAAGATCAATGACATATATTACTTTTGGTGGCATTGCTGTCTTGAGCTGCTTCAGCCATCCTTTTAGCTCTGCTGGTACAAATGTAAAACTTCTTGATCTGGGCTGGGAACTGATGAAGATTAAAATAAAAATTAAATCATTAAATATTTTCCATTTGGCTTCTTAATGCAAGCCATTACTCACAGACACAAGCTGAGAGACTGATGTGAGGCTGGGAATGCAAAGGTTTTTGAGGTAGCGTGGTCTGTGGAATATAATATAGCCTCCAAAAAAACCAAACAGCTGTGGTGGAAATATTCCATGGAAAGATGAAATATATATAGTTATTTCCTCATATTCAGTTGGTGAGGCTAATGTTACTATCACAAGTAAGGTGGATTTATGTGGATTTATTTAAGAGTTCAAGAGAGTTTTTCACTTACGAAATGGTAATGCCTTGGTTATTTTTAGTAGTTGCTGTGTGTACTTGAAAGGCTTAATTAATGGTTGTTGTGTTATGGTTCTGGAAGAAATCAGTGTAACAACTCAGCTTGAGTAACAAATTCAGTAAGTGTAGCAAAACTCAGTATGAGAGTGTATCGAAGGAGAAGATGAGACTTGCTTTACAACAAACTCTGATCTTTGTTGTTTCCTGAAATAGATTTATTTCATTTGCTCACTTTCACATCACATGCTTAGAAACCTTGTAATGTTAATGTTGAAGTGCTGCAACCAGAATTGTACGTGGTAGAGGGGACTGTGAAGGCTGCTCTTGAGGCCTTAGTACTTTCCTTGGATTCTTCCTAATGAACAACATTTCTTAGCTTTTTTGTTTGGGATCTCTGACGTCCTATCTGTTTGGGCTATGCCAAGTGTCCTGTTTCACTCTGTGGGTGCTTTTGGCAGAGTTTCTGAGGCTCATCCTCCTCTTGTTCTTGCTAGGATGTTTTATGGCTCCAGACTGGTTCTTCAGCTTGCTGCCTCTTATCTTGTCTTTCTGTTATTTTGGTATTTGAATGAAACCACATCTGTGGTGCCCTGTAGTGGTTAACACACCTTTGTTCTGGTCACAGAAAACACCTGTCAGTTTTTCTGTTTGTGTCGTAGGTCTCTTTCCCTTGCTGTCTCTTACTCACTGTTTAGAAATAGGAAGCAGAGGCAGTTTTTCAAGTTTGCTGTCTAGTTATTAATCTTATTTTTAGTAAAGTCAGGTTAAGGCATTCTTGGACATCACTGAAGTAGATGTGTATAGATAATGGCATTGCTTTTATGACAGACCTGAGAGATACCAAGTGATTTTGAGCATGAGAAAATGAATTTGTTTGCAAATCATCTTGTTAATGTGTAGTAACAACTATGACTGAGCAAAATCAAATATGATTGCTTACTTTCATGGTCATTTGGAATGCTTTTATCTCACCCACTTCTGTTCTCTTGCAGGCAATAGTCATTGTTGTTACAGTTGCCTTCGTTCAGGTGAGACAGCTGTTGTCCAAATAAGATCATTGCTTTTATGTAAACTCCTTTATTAAAAAGACTGAAGCAGTTGTCTTGGTGCATTGTGCTGTGAATGGTTGAGTAATGTGCTTTCATCCAAGTCTTTGCCTTTTCTAAAGTGCACGATTTGTCCTGCTTTAACCATGTTGACATTTATGCGCCTGTATCAGTGTTATACTCAGCAATAAGAGTACTTGTAAGGAAGTCCTTGTAATAAACGGTGTAGAAGTATGTAAACATCTAACTTCATAGAAAATATTTTGAAAATGTAGCTCTTGCTTTAATTTTGTGCAGAAATGGAAAAAAATACTGTCTTCATTTCCCAAGTCATAAAAAAGTTGTTTTCATTCTGTGAATGCACAGCTTTAGTCAGGGTGTGCCTAAACCAGAATTGCTTTGTGTGTTTGTGCTTTATATCTTTAATTATCTTAATTTTGTAACCTGTTTATCAAGTTAAAGATGAGCTGTGGTACCTTGCTTCTCCAGGGGGCTAAGAACATGAACACAGTATTTTTGGTACTAATTTGTTAAACTGTAGCATTCAATACTGTGTCTGATCCCTGAGTTTAGAAGCATTCTAGCAAGTATTACAAAGACCTAAAGATATTGAAGGAAAATGAAAAGGACCTCTGCTATTTTTTCAGAAGAAATGCGTGTAGGCAAATCTGTAAATTTTTCAGTGTTTGGACCATATTTGCTTTTTAACCTATCTAATACAGAATTGTTGAAAGTAATCTCTAACCTGTTTGGAATATTACTTAATACAACTTTATTAATGAAATAAATTTCAGTAGCTGTATTTTATGTTGTGCAAGTTTTCCCTGTTTAAAACTATGATCTGCTTTCTTTTTAAAAAAATGTCTTTGCAGGAGTACAGATCAGAAAAATCTCTTGAAGAGCTTAGTAAACTAGTGCCTCCAGAATGCCATTGGTATGTAGTTTTGTCCTTTGAGTCCTAAAGTAAATCATAAGAAGTTTAATCTGAAATGAGTAAATGGGAAAGATTTTACTGAACTTAGTTTCTTTGTATCAAGTTTTTGTGCTGACATAGAACACCCTTTGCTTTTGCTAATTTTGAAGATTGTTTTATGAGCCTAAAAAAATACACTGTATGATTGTGTCTCTGAACCCTTCCAATGATACTGATGTGTAAGCTCTCAGAAACAAGCAGCAAGTTAGAAATGTTTTGCTGAAGTGTGTAGCGTTGCAATGTGCAATGGTGTGATTGCTTTTCTCAGCCAGAATGGCAGAGAAGTCACTCTTACTGCTCTTTGTGCCCGCAGTGTGCGAGAAGGTCGGGTGGAACACACGCTTGCAAGAGATTTAGTGCCAGGTGATACAGTCTGCCTGTCAGTGGGAGACAGAGTCCCAGCTGATCTACGATTATTTGAGGTATATTCCTAACCTGGATTTAATATTTAGTAACTTTTTATGGGACAAAGGGGAAGGGAAGATAGCCACTGAGTACTGAAGTGCAGTAAGTGTTCTTGTTTGGAGTTCACAACTTTCTTGATAGAAAATTTGAAATAATTGCTTTCCAAATGTCACATACATTCTTAACCAATGTATGTAGTTTCTTACTGTAGGACAGGAGAAGAAAGAATTTTTCAATTTTATGTATAATGTATTCTTGAAAATCTTGGTTTTTTCCTCCTCAAATGTGTTGTAAACACATTGCTTTCAGTCTGTATGCTAGGATATTTTGTCGTCTGGTTGAAGGTGGTTTTCACTCTTTATTTGCATTAAATTTTAAGGCATAGTTCCACTGTTCTCCAATAGTGGAATATCAGAAAAACTTGTGAAATTGTACTGGTGTAATCTTTTCTCTTTGACGCTTTCGTCAGTGTGTGTTGTTATATCTTCTAGTTTACTAAATGTTTAATTTGTGTTATTAGCACTGCTGGAAGTCCTTGAGTTGCAGCACTTGCACTATAGCAGTACTTGAACATTCTCTAAAAATGAAGTGGAATGCATATATATATATATATTAATCTGTCATATTTTGGTGGTTTTAGTTGAATAATGTCATTTTTCCATCAGATTGGGCATCCTCAGTTTGCTCAGTGTCTGGGATATGTATCATGTTAAAGTAGTGTCCGGGTATAAAAATCTATATGTTCTGGTTATCCACAGTTAATTAATTAGTTAATTAATCAGTTTTCATTTCATAGACAAATCCTAAATTAACTAGTTTCTTGACACGTTTGTTTGGGTTATGTTGTTAGCCTCTGTGGTGTAGTTGGTACTTGAGTGGGTTTGTTTTTTATGACTGCAAATACTCTGCTTCCCTTGGCAATTGTGCAGTCTCTGTATTGTTATGAAGCTGCTGTCCCAGCAGCACCTACTTTCCTGCTCATATCTGATACCATGCTATGATAGCAGCATGCTCAGGCCTCTTGCAAAGGAAAGCAGAAATGGAATTAGAAGTTTCTCAGCGTCTGCAGCCCTTCGCTAGATGAGCGTTTTTTCCATTGTAGAGTAGTTTTCCAAACTACTATTGAACATCATTTGAAAATAAGAGCCTGTTATCTTATTTTCCTCTGGTGTCTACTGGGCATTGCTACAGGATGGTGGGTTTTAAAAAGAAATTATATGGAGATCATCTTTTCAGAGAACAAACTAGATTTGTTCTGCATATTCTCATTGATGCTGTCCTAGAAAACAGTAGAAGTGATAACTAGGCACTATTTGCTTTGGTAAGGCATTGGTACAAGTAAAACTTTTCTTCACTGGTCTGATTTTTTGGGGACAATCTTGATTTTTAAAATGAATTTGCAGATCTTTTCTGGCTTAGGTTTTCTGTATGTTAATGAGTGGTCCATCAAGTTTTCTGATAATCTTCTCTAAAGTCAGTGTATTCAATAAAAAAACCAACATACTTATAACAGTGTAGACTTGAAACACAATTCCTTTTGGTAGTGGTGATAAATATTTCAGAGGTCATGGCTAAATTTGAACAAAGAAACAAAGTGGCATCTTTGCCAAAGATCTTCCATCTTTGACTCTGGTAAGAGTTTTGTAGGAGTGCTTGTTGCTCTGTTGATCCTTAAAATATTGACATGTCTTGTTATCATATTAATAAATTGGTTTTATTTTAATGGTCAAAATTGTGAAACTTATCTTTACATTTCCAAATACTTCTAAAATACTATAATGGTTTTTTACCTATTTTGTTTTCAAAGGCTGTGGACCTTTCTATTGATGAATCTAGTCTCACAGGTGAGACAGCTCCTTGCTCTAAATCTACAGCTCCTCAGCCAGCAGCAACCAATGGAGACCTTACTTCTAGGAGCAATATTGCTTTCATGGGGACATTGGTCAGATGTGGAAAAGCAAAGGTAAAATCATTATTGAGAAGAATATGTTCCATGTTTCAACTGTTTGAAGGCAGTTCTTACTTTTTAAGTTTACCTGCAGGTGATTAGTATGATACTTTGCAGAGCTTTTCTCACTGCTGCTTTTTCATACGCTAGTTTAATAAGAAAAATATGGCCATGAGAGCTCAAATTCATAGGGAGCAGATGATGAGGAACTCCTCTGTCTAGGTTGTGAAGCTACACTCATGTGTTTGAAAATATGTAACAGAAAATATGGTTCTGGCTAGTGTTAGGTGTTACCAGTTTGAGTTTTGCTACTGGTAGTAAGTACTTCAAGAGTGCACAGAAAAGCAATTTGTTTCACTGTGGCAAATGTTTTTTTAGGAAAAATTCCCTGCTTGTGACAAGAACTAATTCTATAAACCAAATTAAAATTCTTATTGGGCTAAATGGCATTTGCCCATGATTGGAGCCAAATCTGTCAATAACAACAACTAACATTAAAACTTAAGATTTGATTTGGCTTTATCTTTATGTTGGTTTTTTTTTTTTTTTAGGGGATAGTTATTGGAACAGGAGAAAACTCCGAATTTGGGGAGGTTTTCAAAATGATGCAAGCAGAAGAGGTAAGAGAAGATATTTAGAAGCAAAGTTTGAAAGTGTATTTAATTCATTGAAACTTTATGAATTTATTCCATAGGATCTTAGTTAAACATACATTGCTTTCAGTATTTCCCTTTCCTCTAGTGAAGCAAATCTTTTAGCCCTTGGACATGAAAGTAGTAATTGAATACAGTGCAACAAAATATCTGTAACAGATCTTAAGATACTAACTGTGAAAATAATACTCTGCACCTGTCTAAATATTTACATAGCTTTCTGTTTTGCTAAATTGAATTTTCTGTAGATGATTAAAAACAGTCCTTTGGAGATATAACTGGCCTTCCAGGGCTCTAATGCCTCTCTTTTGAAAATCAGTTTTATTCTTACTACCAAGAGCTTTTTTGGTCTTGGAGGAAGTGTGGTGGCTTGTAGTTGGCACGATGTTTGGTTTTTTTAATGAAATCTTTGATGAGACCTTTTATGTTAGATTTGTTGCAGATATCACTAATTCCTAGAAAAATAGTTCTAATAAATATTTGGTTTCATTGAAGTATTTTTGAATCTCATTGAATTCTGTGAAAGAACAGTCTGTTTTCGTAAAGTAAATGCATGGAAATACAGGGTGTAATTGCATCTTATTCACTGTCCTGAATTTTGCATCTGTGAAGTAAAATGTGATGCAGTTCATATGTTAACTGCTGCTTGTTTGCCATTCATCAAGGCTCCAAAGACACCTCTGCAGAAGAGCATGGATCTCTTGGGAAAACAGCTTTCCTTGTATTCCTTTGGTATAATAGGTAAGACAATTTATGTAAAATAATTGCAGAAGATTATCTAATGGAAACTAGTGTGGAGGCATGGGAAATGGAAGACTAAACCTCTAAAAATCTTCAGGCTGCCAATTTCATTGGTCACTTTGAGTTCATGTCACTAGTCATCTGAAAATTGCATAATGTGACATAACTCTAATCATAAGAGTGTTTACTTGCTTCTTCCTGCAAATGTACTTTACTGACTTTTTGTCCTCTAAATGCTTCCTTTTGAATTGCAATATGTCTTGGATTCTGATTCAAGGTGTGCATAAGTGAGTACCTCACTTAGAGATATGATTGGGCAACTTGACTGGCTGATACTTTCTTCTTCTTTGCCATACTAATGGAATCATGACAGTGAAATAAATAATAATTGCTTATAGGTAGTGCAATGGTAAGCTTTATTCTGGTTATTTGGATTTTTTCTTGTCCCCATGAGGCTACAGCATGTGCTGGTTTTACATTTATCCCCTTGACTGTTTTCTTTATAGGAGTTATTATGCTAGTTGGCTGGTTGCAAGGAAAGCATATCCTTGATATGTTCACAATTGGTGTGAGGTAAGATTTATGTTTTGAAATAATGTGGGTCATGCATTACAGCAAGTGTTTGAAAGTTAGTGATCTATTTTATAAATATGGTTGCATATGCTGCTCTTTACTTCGTGTAAGTAATTCAAAATGAAAATAGAAAGGCAAATTCATACATATTTTTCAATGATGCAGTGTGTTCCTGTCAGTCTCAAACTTTACATTCATAAGGTGATTTCTGGATGTCTTGTGGAACATCTGCAAACAGGCAGTAGAGTTGTACAGTTTGAATTTTTGTTGCTGAGTAAATAAAGTAGCTGTAATTTTACAAGGCATATGACAAAGTTATTGCAAGCTTTGTTATGTAGCTCAATAACTCAACTTCTGGTATATTATGCAAACTTAATCCCAGTGTGTTCGCTGAGAACAGCACTGAATTTAGATGGTCTAACTACATACTCCTAGAAAAGTTGTTGGGTTGCTGATTGCATGGGAAGTGCATAAGGCAGAAGGGTTCCTTTAAGTGATAGGATCAGACTCTGAAGAATTACGTATTTGTGGAGGGGAGACAAGAAACCCATCTACAGTATCATCAAGTTTTTTATTTGTTTGTTTTTTTAAATGACCTCCAAGGCCATTCCCTCACTTAATTTGCTGCCACATCATGATCTGGCAGTAGCAATTGTGGATCAGTGGTGGCATTTCTCAGTTCTGTTTAGTGCTGACTAAACTTATTCTTCACAATCTGGGCTGCTTTGCGCAGTCCTAATTAGTGTTTTGTGTAGGCAAAACAGATGTACAATTGATTTCTCCCTCTCCCCTACATTTCTTCATACTTTTACATAAATAATCAGTAGAAATGATCTAATTTATTTCATTTGTTTCTGTCTTCAGCGGGTTTCTTACAATGAATGCTGTACAGCTAGAATCACTTGGCGACTCTTTCCTTTCTGTTTTAATCTCAGCGACCAGTCAGCTACAGAAACCATGCTCTCAACTCATCACTATTCCTGTATTCCTGTATGACATTCGAAAACAGATCTGTGTATTTACTTCCATTACAGTTTGGCTGTAGCTGCAATCCCTGAAGGACTCCCAATTGTGGTAACAGTGACACTGGCCCTTGGTGTGATGAGAATGGTGAAGAAACGGGCTATTGTAAAAAAGCTGCCTATTGTTGAAACTTTAGGTATGACTAGACTAACTTAGAGATAATGTTTTTGATGTAAATGTTAGGAAATATTGATGACTAATGAGGAAAACAAAGCAGGTATTCTTACTTTGCTAGCTGCGTGTTGGCATCTTCAAAATATTCCTGAATCGAATGTGTGTTACAATGGAGCAATTCAGGGAGATCTTTCTGTGAGCCTTCTAACTACTTTTTCTGAAGAAATAAAAAATCTGCCAGTTGATAGCATTCCATGCTAGCAATACACTAAACTGATTGTTTGCTATAAGGTGTTCTTGTTAAGTAAGACTTGTAAAATGTGTTTTAAATTAAACTTTTTGGTGTAAATTTAGGACCATATTGACAGTTGAAAACAAATCCATATTTGAGTATTAGAAAAACTTTGTAATTGTATTGCACCTTCAGGATGTTATGCTGCTCATATTAGAATGTAAAATCATTTAAAAACTTTAAAGCTCAAGGAAGTTCTGTATGCAGGTTGAGTTGTAAAACATGTGAAGCACAGAACATGGAAAAGAAATAGAAATACTAAGTTAGTAATTCTGCTGCATCTGAATTCCTTTTTGCAATTTGAAGATTGGGAATTTTTTTGCAATGCCTCTAGCAGAGTTTCATTAGTGTTGCAAAGTTTTTTGTTGCTTGTACAGTTCCTGCTGTCATGTCCAGAAATGTCAAGATGCTACAACAGTCTCTCAGAATCTCCATTCCAGAGTTAAAAAGACATATGCAAATCTCACATTTTTATAATCTTTTCAAGCTTATTAAAATTTGCAGGTTTATTAGTAAGTCACACTTGTGACTTACTAGTGTAACACTGTGTGACACAAATATTGTGGCTAGTATTAAATACGTGTTGTACTTTTTAATAAAGAAGAATGACTTCTACAAAGCAGGCTCTTAGTTTTTCTCCTCATTGGGAATCACAACTGAGATTTCAGTAATGTAGCTTGTGGTACAGCAGAGGTAAAAAATAAAGGAGAGGTAGTGAGTGGACACATTTTTTATAAATTGTGAATTTGGGATTTAAATTAGTTTGGAGGGTTTTTTATACTTATTGGACAAACTGTCAAAGAACCTTGTACAATTATTCATTAGTAGTCGAAAATTTGCTGTCTCTCACTTGTTTTTATTCACAGACAGCTGCAATATTTCTAGAAATTTGCTCAGCTTGCATACTTTTCTCTTTGTTAGTTACTCAGATTGTTCTAAACAAGAATTGTCTTATAAATGTTAATTTGTTATTTCAGGGTGTTGCAATGTCATTTGTTCAGATAAAACTGGAACTCTGACAAAGAATGAAATGACTGTTACCCATATTTTTACTTCTGATGGGCAGCATGCTGAGGTATGTTAGACTTGAATTTGCCTTTTTATTTTGTTGCATATATCAGCTGAAACATGCTGGACTTATACAACAGGTAAAGCATCAGCTAAGAAAGTATAAATTTATTGCAGTAAACTCCTGTCCCTCAGTTCATTTAGTATGTAGCCTTTGAGCTGTGCTACCCAAGCCTTCTCTTGTTACAGGAGCATTTTTTAATATATGTTAAGTTCTTAAAACTTTTGGTGACTGTATGTAGCACACAATAAGAGACAGATGCTAAGATATACAGACAAGTTGAGAGATTGTTTTTCTTCAGTACAGAAATTTGAGGCTATTTTGTTGTTACAGATGCAAAGAAAACCTCCTAAAATTTTCATGTTCCAAACATTTAAAATGGAGATATCCAACTTTTTGCCTAAAAGAGTTTATTATGTGAACTATTCATACTGAGTATGCACTGTCATTCTTGCTTTTTTATAATGGATGGACTTGCAGGTAGGAGCAGGACATGAAACAGTGATTAAGATTAGGGAGTTGCTGGAAAGACTGATGATGTAAATCTGCAAAAGAGAAGCAAAAGCAGCAGGAATGGAAAAGCAGTGAGGTGTGGAACTGGATGTGGATTCATAGGAATGTTTTAATCAAGTTCTTAAATTCTCAAACTCCTTGATTAGGGCTTTTTTTCCACAATAGAGTTAATAGATGGTCTTGTAATTATTTTCCACAAAGCAAAAATACTGGCATTTTTTCACAGTGTTTCTTATTATTTGCCTATTTTTTCTTAAATATCCTGATATTTGTTTTTTTATTGCTAGAAGTCTGTATGAATGCTGATCCTAGCACAGTTGCATCTGGGTCAAATCAGCTCCTTTTTCCTAATGGAAAGAGAACTTAAAATGGCTGTGAAATAT
>VWZV01010905.1:2405-439215 GCA_013397155.1 Irena cyanogastra | reverse complement strand
AAGAAAAGATATCTATGGGCTCTGCAGGGCTTAGAGGTAAGGGTGTTTCAGTCTCTCAAAATATCAGTTTCATTTAAATGACGCTACCTGTTGTGAAAAAAAAAAAACATAAACCAACAACGACAAACAAGAGCAACCCAAAATACTGGGGTCTTCTTTTTTGGTTGGTTGGTTGGGGGTTTTTTTTGTTCAGTAAGTGCTACAGTGTTGTTTAGTTTTTAGGCCTGTGTAATACCATGATTAAACTGCAGAGGGTGAGAAAGGGCACTGCTGCTTCCTGTCATCTCTTGCATGGGACCATAAATGAACAGTACATTGCTACCTAATGGCTTCCATACCTTATTATAGATGCCTGTGGGTTTTTTTTAATGTAAATGTGTTTGTCTATTACTTTGGCTCCTGTCACTTTCATGAGTTAGGCTAGCACAACCAATTGCAGGTCAGGAGATGCCATTAGAATTATCTTCTGTGTTAACAAGTTGTGTTAGAATTTTAGATAGAACAAAATATTTTTCACAAGATGATTGACAGGAGTTGATTTTGGGCCAGGATTATACATGACTGGCTTTCTTTGGCCTCTGTAAAGAGATCTCTAGGCTGTTAAGTGTTTTTAATTAATTTTTTTTAAAGGGAGAGGTACTCTGTGGCTCAGGAAGTTCCTAAGATGTAAATTATTAGAAGCTGAGAGGATATGCTAGGAGTGGTATTTTTTTTTCTGTTTTATTTGAACAGTCATTTGTTCTGTCTATCAGAAAAATCAAGGGTAATGTTTTGAAAAGAGCAAACTTGCTTTTTCCTTACAACTCTAACGACGTTTAAATATATTTGAATTAAGAATCCTACTTTAAAAGGCATTCTAGAAAATGTTCAGCATGTACTCAATGAAATCTGCCTCTCAAAAGGTAAAAAAAACTAAAGTAGAAAATAAATACGTTAACTGATCCTCCCTTTCATCCTAATGCATAAAAGAAATGCACAGAGAAATCACGAAGCTAGATGTGATTCTCTTCCCACACAGTCAAAACATAAACACTTTGAGATGAGAATAAATAGGAAAGTTATCTTTAAAACCTGGCTGTTTGGTAAGGAATTCTTTAGAAGACAAGAGTGTACATAAGTAGGCTATTGTGAATGCTCAGCATTGCTACTACCAAGGTTTAAAAAAAGAAAAATATCTATTCTAGCCCTTTCCTTTATGCTGGCCTGTTAGTTTGAAACAGTTGTTTTAAATGCTGATGTAAACATTAATTTCAAATCCTAACATTTTTATTTCTTTTTCTTCTTAAAGTTCTGGCCTTAGCTTCTGGTCCTGAATTAGGACAGCTGACTTTTTTGGGGCTTGTGGGAATAATCGATCCCCCACGGACTGGTGTAAAAGAAGCTGTTACTACACTCATCACCTCAGGAGTTGCAATAAAAATGGTTACTGGAGATTCACAGGAAACTGCAGTTGCCATTGGTATGAATAGTTCACTTCCTTTCATATTTTGTTGTTTTCTGCTTAGCTAATTGTTAGGAAGGGTGCGTATTAAGTCTTTAATGTTTGTGACTTCTGTATTTTGGATTAATATATGGCACAGTGGAATTAGCAGGGAAAAAGACCCAAAAACCCCATGACCCTAGCCTGAGGTGATACTTTGGTTTCAGCTTGAAAGCAGCTTTTCCAGTTTGGTTAACATACGACTTTGGCTGTTTGGAACTGTATTTTTCATGGTGTTTACTTGTTACATATACTTGATTTCTGATTCTTACTGTTACATCACCACCACCACCCTGCCTACCCTCAGCTTTGGGTGCCTGTCTCTGACAGCAGGGATGAACTGAAAAAGCCAGGGACAAGGAATAATGATGTATGGTACTTCAGTGCTGTCTAGTACAGTTCTGTCCATATAAGTAAGTTTGAACCTTAAGTATTATTAATAAATATTTAAACAAACTACTTAACTTCTTTTTACAATACAATGCATTAAAGAACAAGTACTTTAGCCAGAATAAGAATTCTTTACAAACAGGATGATAAACAGTTGAATGTGCATGTGAAGAGTATACACCCAGAGTATTTTATCAGAGGGTTTTTTTCTTTCCCTTGTCTCCCTCATGTTATTTTTCATTTTCTGTTGTATTAGTTTTGAACTGTAAATTCTTTGAGAGGACTGAGCTCTTCTATTTGTTTCTATGACACCTGACAGAATCTACTACAGACCTTTAGACCTAAAAAGACTAAACAAATAAGTATCCGATTTAGGATAGACTTTGTGGCGTGTGTTGTTACTCAGGAGTTCATCTAATTTACTCCAACATACTGAATCAATAATGTAGTGAGGTGTCCTGCTCCAGGTATTTCAAACCTGAAATGCTGCAGAAAATGTTAGGATTAAAAAAAGAAATTGTGTATTTAATGTCTTAAAAGGGTAAATTATAATAATAAAGTTTTTTATGACTTTTTTTACAGCTAGTCGACTAGGATTGTATTCCAAAAATTCGCAGGCAATCTCGGGAGAAGAGATAGATGATTTGGATATTCAGCAGCTTTCTCAAATAACACCAAAGGTTTGTTTTGATATACTACTTACCGAAATGTGGCAAAGGGTACATTTACATATTGAGAAATGCTTTTTTTCTGTGGCAAGCTAAAATGTAATTTCTGAGTTACAAATAATACTGTTCTAATAAGTATCTTTCAGTTTGATATATGAACAATATGAAAATCTATTTCCTTCAACTTACACAGTTGTGTTTTTAGGGATTTTATTGCTTCTGTCTCTTTTAATGATTCAAGGTTTTTTTTATCTTTGCCACCTCTTAGTGAACATCACCTTTTTGTATTCTTAGGCCATTTTATATCTGAGCAGCTCCATTCATTTATATAATCTTAGAGTCTGCATGTTCAGACAGTCCATTCTTTTGTAATTTGTAAGACTTGTCTGTGTTTTTAATGATTTTGATCGATCTGAGGTCACTAGTTGGGAATTTTGAAAGGGCCTATTTATTAAGTTACTACTTAATACTTTTTAGTTATTAAATAACTAAATGGATTAACCAATGTCCAGGTTATGAATGTGAAGGCATAATCAAATGCAATAGAGGTTCAGGGTTAGCTATATTGCAAAACTCTTGCATCAAAATGCTGCTCTGTTTGCAAAGGACTGCAAAATTAGGCTGCAGCATGCTTGAGCCTGGTGTAAGCAAGCCAAAAGCCAGTATTTGCAATCAAGAAATGTGCATGTCAGCTTTCTGTCTTTTCTTAGTAACTCAACTGGGAAAAAGAAAGAATTGTGTGGCAAATAGTAGTTTTCAGTTTATGTGGTAATACATATTCTTAAGGGCTGTCCACATTAAATAACTGAAATAGATACAAATTTCCTTACATGTGTTTGACCTTTGACCCTTGACCCAATTGCTTTTCTAGGTGTTTGCTTAAAATCTTCCTAAGAATTAATTAAAATCAACCAGTAAGAGTGATAGCTGTATACAGTCTAAAGTGATTGGTGAGAAATCTAGCTTTTTGTCAGGCTTCTTGAAAAGGAAAAATGCTAACTGTATGGCGATTATGGAAAACTAAATTCCACGTGCTCAAATTTCAATTTACACAGAAGTCAAGGGACCAAGAAAAATCTGAAAATTGGTCCTTCCAAGTCAGAATTTTTAATTCTCTTTAAAACTTCAATTGTTTATAATATACTATAAACTAGTAAAATTCAAATATCCTGAGTAGCTTCTCAGCTGACAAGGAAAAAGGATGATGATTGTGGAGTCAGCATCACAATTGCCCGCATGAATTTTAGTTATGAAGGCCAGCAGCAAGCCATTATACCTCAGTTGCTTCATTATTTTTGAAGGCTTTTAAATTGCACATTCTGTCTTGAATTAAGTAGCACTGACTTTGTTTACCAGTACACACTTTGAATCTTCTCTAAAATTAATGATTTCACTCAATTAAAAACACAGCTCACTGGTGCTTCAGCTTAAGAGCTGACAGGAATACAGTTGGCCTTTGATTGTGTTTTTTACCCTCTCCCTGAAGAGAATCCAATGCAATTCTTTATGTATCTGAAATTTTCACCACTGCTTCATTACTCTTTTAATAGGTTGCAGTATTCTACAGAGCCAGTCCCCGACATAAATTGAAAATTATAAAGGTACGTCTTACAGAGGCTCAAATGCTGGACTGTTGCTGTGGGTATTGCCTGTGCTGCCTTTCCTTAAACTATAATGTGCTACAGTGTGTCAAGATGAAATCAGATATGCATCTGATTTGGCGGTGAAGTGTGCTTGAAAATACTACCTAGAAAAATGCATAGTGCCCACAAGGAATAGGTAGGTAACATTATGCTTTCTTCTATGTAGGGAGCTGGGGATTGATTGAGATTTTGTGTCACATTGCAGTTGAATTGACTAGGAACTTGAAAGAACCATATTTCTGATACTTGTCAGATGAGATAAAAGGGAATGATTTTCAAGCCATGTCTGTGGCAATGCCTCTATTCAGAAGTTAACAAAAGAAGGAGGGACTCAATGTAACAGTTGGAGCAATCAGAAAAGTAGCAATAAGGAGAAGTCAAAACACTTAGACCATAGGGGATGCATTCAAGACTTATAAGAAGGTGATGATAATGGTAATATGGAAATACAATATCTTCTATCTTTCTCTGGAGTTTTTTTACTTTCCCCTAAAGGCAAATTTTATATACCCTAGCTTTAAAATTTAGGCTGTCTGAATATACGAACTGAAGTTTAACCCAAAATCTTGTATAAAAATTATTTAGAACAGAAGCAGTTGCTTTTTTGTTTAGGACATTACAGTGCAATTATAAGAAATGAGGGAGGGGGAGCAGTGACACAAACCTTGTATCTAGAATAATTTATTTCAATCCCTGATTTAAGTTCTTTTCCTTCTCTTTAGTCCCTGCAAAATAATGGTGCCGTAGTAGCCATGACAGGAGATGGAGTGAATGATGCAGTTGCTCTGAAGGCTGCAGATATTGGTGTAGCAATGGGACAAACTGGAACAGATGTTTGTAAGGAGGCAGCAGATATGATCCTCGTGGATGATGATTTTCAGACAATAATGTAGGTGGCCTTTATGTACATATCTTGTACTATACAGCTTTAATAGATGTTGCCTGGGTTAAACCAATAGACATTTCCCTGAACTTGTAAATGAGCTTGTAACTGCTGTAAATGAGTTTTCTGCTCAGTCAGGAGTATTAGTGTGTTTGGAAACATAACTGAGGTGAAATTGTGAGTCTATTAGTGGTTAGTAGATTTAATTCAATTTTGTACTTCAGAAGCATAAAACTAATGAAAAAATGACAGCGCATTCCACTCAAGATTTTAAAAATTTATGTAAATCTCCATTTGTTTTCAACTCTTAAATGTGGTGATTTTGGAGAAGGAAAAAATATTAACTATTTAGGTATCACCGGTGAAAATAAGTTATTAGCATCTGGTAACCAGCTGTTTGTACTTGTCCATTTTTTTGGTTGGTGTATTTCAAAAAGAGCTTAGCTAAACTTACTCTGTTTTGACTTTAATTCATCTAACTTTTGAAGGTAGTGATTGTTGACAGAGCTGAACTGCTGTCTGGTGAAATAGCCTTCATTTTGAAATTATGCATCAATCTCAGAACACTTCAGTTCCCAAGTGTGACACTTTAGCCTTGGGAAGAAATGAAATGGAGAAGTACAGTATAAGAAAATCTACCTATGTAGCAGTATGTCAGAAGATGGTCTGAGGTGGTCACACTAATTCAGCCAACAGAAATGTGCTGTTATGCAAAAACATAACAGAGAAGTGAATCATTTTAACATAGGCAGAGGAGTACATAGGAAGGACATCTATAGTAAGTACTTTACATGGGCTTGGTGAGGTTTTTGCTGGACTGTGTTATCCAATTTTGCTCACTTCATCAGGAGAGTTCTCAATAGGAGAGAGAGAAGAGTGGTGAATACTAAGAAAAAAAGTATGAACTTGCATAGTTTTACATCTTTTCCCCACCCTTTAATTTTTTTTTGTTTTAAGTTACCAAAAGAATGCTGTTTAATTATTGGGGGAATGGAAGAAAAAAATCAGTTTTATTTGCAGCGAAGTAGGCTTGATTTGGGTACCAGAAAATCCTTTCTCACTGCAGTAATTGTGATAATGTGATAGGCAAGTTGTGACACATGCTAGGGGTTGTGAAGATGGTCTGTACATATTTCATTCTAGTACAGGAAGAGTACATGGTCCTCTAAAGCCATGCTGTATTTCTGTGGTTCTTTTTAAAGTGTGTGTGGGGCGTGGCTTGTTGGCTTTCTGGGTTTAGTTTTTTTTTTTTTGACTTGTCTGACTTAATTTAAAAGCTCTTAGCAAGGATGGTGGAGAATTTTGAACATAGAGGAGATCTTACTCTAATAATTACATTTTGAAAATTAAGCATCCAGAAAAATAGCTTGTGATTATTCACAATCACAGAATAGTTTGGGTTCTTATAGTCAAGTTGAAAAACAATGACTGCCAAAGTTAAAAGAACCTCAACTCCATTTGTTTCTTGCTGGTTTTATTGCTGCTTAAATGAATAGCTTTTTTGGTTTAAGCTTTTCTTGGCAGTAGATTCATTTGTCTTGTAATGTAATCTTTATTTTTAATTGCAGGTCTGCAATTGAAGAGGGTAAAGGAATTTATAATAATATAAAAAATTTTGTTAGATTTCAACTGAGCACGTAAGTTTGAAAAGCTGTCAGTCACAGAAGTTTCTTGTGAATGAATCAAAGCATGAAGCAGATGCATAAATTCATGTTAATACTGTAAATTTCAAGTAGGATGCTGGTATACTGTGCTTTTGAGTTTTCACTATTTTGTTTGGTGGCTTGTTTTATTTTTAAAGACACAGAAGATAGTACAGTAAACAGACATGTAACTTAGTCATGGTTCTTCCTGTTGGGATGTCTGAAGTCAGTTACTGAAGGGCTAATGAGAGAAGGCATAGCTGCCTTTGGGTCCCTGTTTAAATGAGAAGCTCATAGTCAGTCCCTCCTTAACCAGTGTATGTATTCAAATGGAGGGAATCAGGAGGTTAGTTTTTCTGAAATCCATGTACTGGTTTGTGAAATGAGCTAACTAGATGAAGCTGACTTCCTTTTCTTGCACATAAGGATTCATGTGCTAGCTATATAATGTGTATGTAAGACAAGAGGATAAGATTTTGGTAAGCCTTGGTTTCAATTTTTTTGTGAGTTTATCTGGACTCAGGGACATGTTTTTTCTCTTCACCATGTCATTCATGTACTTTTACAAAGCCTTTGTGACATTTCAGAGTGGTCTGAAATTTGCAGAAGTTAAAAAAAACCCCAACCACCCAAACTTAAAACTTCAAATAAAACAACCCCAAAAAAGCCTCACAAAAACTCTAACCCACAAACAACAAATGCAATCCAAAAAAACCCCAGAACAACAACAAAAAAATTCTCAACAAAAACTGCCAACACAATGAAACCCAGAAAAGACCAAGTTGTTTACCTGCATAAACACTGTAAGAAGTGGTATGTTCTTTCAGTCTTACCAAGTGTCCTCTCTAGTCTTAGCAAGACTAGACTAGGAATCTGCTGCTCAAAAATAACTAAGCATGTTCTAGGAAAGTGTGCTTACCTGTTTTTGATGGATCAATTACCCTTTGGTTTTTTCTATCCCTCTTTGCAGGGAGAGCATAATAGGGTTCAGTACAGTGCTTAATTTGGAATTATTGTAAGCCTTGCTTTCTTCTTCTTGGTTATGAAACCTCTTAATCTTACACTGAGAGCAATTAGTGCATACTTGTTTACAAAGGTTTCTAATGCCGAGCTTGCAGCCAGCTAATCTGTTTTTCAGTCTTTGGCCTGGCCTTCTCATCTTGCTAGTAATGAGGAGTGGTTGTAGGTATTTTTAGGGAGCTTGAGTAGTACCCTGCCTTGACTGACCAGGCAAACCAGGGACAGGTGCACAGAGTGAGTTTGTTTACATCAGGGATGGAAAAGCAGTTTATTTTTCAAAACCATGTTTAAAAGTTCCACTTTTGGCACAAGAGAACTGTAGGACCCAGTTCCCCATAAAAAAAAAATCAATTAGGTGATGGTGAGTGATAATTCTGAAATGTTACCTAAAAGTTTGGGAGGTTTTAAAATGCAAATTTGCTGCCTTTTTATTGCCAGAACAATGGTGTTTTAAATATGGACTATGTCAGAATGAGTAGTCTAAAGGATTTTGTGCTCTACCTTTAAAGTTCGACTTAATGTCAGTCATAATTCACACTGTCAAAATATGTATCTACTCTTAAATAGTTGAAGTGTTGATTACAAAGCAGTTATCAGTGGATCTTCAGAAATGTTCCATGCTGACAGTTGTAAAAATGGATTCTTTCAACAGGAGTATAGCAGCACTGACTTTAATCTCACTGGCTACATTAATGAACTTTCCTAATCCTCTCAATGCCATGCAGATCTTATGGATCAATATTATTATGGACGGACCTCCAGCTCAAAGGTAAGTAACTGTGTTAGGTTCTGTAGTCCTTTTATTTCAACAAGGGAAATGGTTGCTCATAAAGGAAACTGTGAAGTGTTAAACTTCAGTGAGATGTTTCAGAAGTAGCAAACTTCTCTCCACAGCTCCCTGAAAGGTTGTTGTAGTCAGGTGGGGGTTGGTTCCAGGCAGCAAATGACAGAACGAGAGGACACAGCCTCAAGCTGCGCCAAGGGAAATGTAGGTTGGATATTGGGAAGAAGTTTTTTATGGAAAGAGTGATAAAGTACAGGAATCGTCTGCCTGGGGAAGTGGTGGAGTCACCATGCCTGGATGTGTTTAAAAAAAGACTGGATGTGGCACTTAGTGCCATGGTTTAGTTGAGATGTTAGGGCACGGGTTGGACTTGATGATCTTGAAGATCTCTGCCAGCCCAGTGATTCTGTATGACCTTTCTCTGTGAACTTCAATGTTTGCAGTATATTTTTGTGTTAATTCTATTTAGTTTGCTTTAGTATCTAATTATATGGGGGCAGCAAGGATACCTTAAGATCCATGGATATGCCCATGAAACTTGCATGCAGGGTTCTGGCTTCCCTCTGGGTTCTTCTGGTGACCCTCTTCACTGCAAGTAGATGGTGGAGTGAGAGATAATGAGGAACTAACATTAAATCCTCTTTTTTTCAACTCAAAATCTAATCCTTAAGTTAGAAGTAGTGAATTAATTTTATGATGATAAAAATGTAAGATGTTCTTTTAATTGTAAGCCTTGGGGTGGAGCCTGTGGATAAAGATATTATTCAAAAACCTCCAAGAAATCTGAAGGACAGCATTCTGACCAAAAACCTGATTGTTAAAATACTGGTTTCATCAATAATTATCGTCTGTGGAACACTGTTCGTCTTCTGGAGAGAGGTATGACAAAAGTGCAAAACTTTTAGTGCAGTAACAACCTAATTTAAAAGAAAGCCTTTTTATACCAGCAGTTGGAATTCAGAGTTAATATGAACTTAGTTGTGAGTTTTGGCTATGCTTATTTAATACTAGCAGAGAAGAGAGGAAGATTTTTCAAAACAGTTGTTGAAAAGCGAAATACAGTTTTCCTCCCCAATCTCTATTTTAACATAGACTTTTTCAGTTTCCAAATCTACTTTGGAAACTTTGCCCGTAGAAAGTAATTATGTAAATCTTCTAACCAGATTTTTATGAAACAGCCATTTGACTTTATTTTCCCAGTAGAGAAAAACGTTGTGTGAACATTTGGTAGTGCATAATAGAATTCCTGCTATTCCATGTGCTTGAATAAATGTTGGTCCGGAGGCTTCATTTAATCTTAGCTTGGAATTACAAATTTTTATAAATTACAGGTGTGTAATATTTGCTGTATGATTTAATAAATCAGCTTGGGGCAAACAAGTTACTTTTGCTTTCATTTCCTAACTGGTAAAACTTGTTGTAGAATTATTGTAATAATTTTGTTTAATTGACTTTGTTTAATTGTGGAGGGTTTAAAGCATACTAAAGCCATTTAATTTTATTTTGTTGGCAGTTAAGAGACAATGTAATAACACCGCGAGATACAACCATGACTTTCACCTGTTTTGTGTTTTTTGATATGTTCAATGCTTTGAGTTCTAGATCTCAGGTAAGTGATTCATACTGTCCATTTACACAGTATTAACACCATAATCAGAGCTTTCTTTGAGGGAAGATCTTGCTGTGTTTGTTTCAAGTGTTTTCCTGCAGATTTACTTCACATCTGCTATTAAGCTTGGCGTTTCATGTATTTACTAGGTAGGATTTCTTAAATTACAGATAAGTTAATTACTTTGTTTACATGGTGGTGTCCTGACAAAAGCACATTGTTATCGAGAGCTGAAATGTGATGGTCCTTTGTATTGCTGTGTATACTTGGTTGGTTTTTTCTCTTCCTGGAAATTCTGTCAGTTCAGGTGCCTTACCAGAATGTGAAATTTCTTGATGGCCTTAGCTTTTATATTTTGTAATCCTAAACCCATAGTCCAAGGAAAATTTCTGAAACTGTTCTGTATTTTTTTTACCTGTGTATATTTTTTCATTTTAAGGAAACAAGTCTGAAATTTTGTTATAGTATACATTACTACATTTACTGTAATTTGCAGTCTTATCTGTTATGGAATTGTGTAGAGGTAACCTTTTTCTGATGAACTGTACTTGTGGAATAGTGAGCTCAATGTGCAAGTTGTTTGCTATGAAAACTAGACTTGTACACTGTTTATCTGGGAGAAAATGCAATTAGCCTGTTCAAGAACTTGTTTTGGATTATCTAAGAGGTCAACAGTAATACTTCATATTTTTCTAAAAGTCTGGATGAAAAGAAATTGTAGTTGCTTGTCTAGATAATTAAGATTACATGTACCTTGTAATGTATTTTTTTTTTTTTTTACAGACAAAATCTGTGTTTGAGATTGGACTTTGCAGTAACAAAATGTTCTGCTATGCTGTCCTTGGATCTATAATGGGGCAGTTATTGGTCATTTACTTTCCTCCACTTCAGAAGGTTTTCCAAACAGAAAGCCTGAGTGTCTTGGGTAAGAGGAGTTCCCTTTTCAAAGCTGTGCATTAAGGATTAATTTATAAATGTGATTGGGTGGTGGTTCTGTAAGAGCACTTTCTGGCTGCTTGCATACAACAGGAATACAAAGCCTGCTGAAGCTTTTTGTTTTGTGTGTAGGGTTTTTTTTTTTTTTGGTGGGTTTTTTGTTTGTTTGTTTGTTTCATTGATTTGGTTTTTAGTTTTTTAAATAATTCTAGATGTTTCCTTTGGGAACCATGATTTAAATGCATATGGTACATAACTGACCAGTGTGTTCTTAAATTTTTATAAAGGTGCTTATTTATTTGGGAGTTTGTAATATAAATTTTGTTGCAGGCAAAATTATTGACTTTGTAGGTTTCTGAGCACTGTTATTTAAATAGTTCACTTTTTTTTCTCTAAATATAGACACTTTACTTATAAATCCAATCCTTTAATATTAATTGTGTTGTCATAGGTTACATAAACAGGAGGATTTTAAAAAGCTATAGATACATAATGCTATTGGACTCATTAAGACTTAGATTTATTACTTCTGTAGTTTTCTGGAGTTAAGTGATTGTAATGAAATACATGTATTTATTGTATCATAATTTCTGATTACATTAATATTATTTTTTCAGAATTAAGTTAATTATGTTGCTGAAAATAAGTCTATGAAATACTTTAAAGGCTTTAATATCTTGAGTGTAGTTATGATTTTTGCATAAACCATGCATGGTAATCTTCTGGGCCTGCAAAAAATCTTGCTTCATTTCTCCTGAACTTTCCCAATGATTGGGAGAAAATTTGAAAGTCTTGTAAGTCTTGTTCTAATTAGCAATTTTAAAAAAGGCTAATTATCTCTTCCAGATTTACTGTTTCTTCTGGGACTCACTTCCTCTGTGTGCATAGTGACTGAGCTAATAAAGAAGTTTGAAAGAAGCAAGGAAAAGATCCAGAAACGTGGAAGTTCTTCTTCATCAACTTCGTCTTTTCTTGATGTATGATGCATATTGCATTCTTGTGTTTGCAAACTTAGCGACTGCTGTCTAAAGATGTTGGAGAAAGCAAAACAATATCTGGAGGATAAAGAAATCCTGAGGGCTTTTGACAAGCCCTTTGTTTCACTGGCTAATGACGAACTTCATGTTTCAAGACTGTTTGTTTAGAATTTAACTTCCAGCTGTGGAAGTAACAAATGAAATTATGCAACTTTGGTAACATTTTTCCTCAAACATAAATTTACTTTTAAGATTGAATGGTATTGTGGGGGGGAGGGGGCAGGGGTTAATTTAAATAAAGATCTAAGCCCAAGTCCCATTTTCTGCACTTAAAAGATATAACTGTGTAAAATCCTTCTCTTAGATATAAATATTTTAGTTTGTTTTTATTTAAAGCATTGTACAATTCTACTTTTATGGTGGTGGGACTTTGCTACTAATACAAGGATAAAAATATTTCAGAGGCATTCCACTGGGTTTAAGTCTGTCACAAGAGTGCCATATTCTAGCTAATGTATTTATTTACTTTATTCTGCAATGTGTAAGCGGCTCAAGTACCTTGTGCTACAGTTTTTTTGTATCCCAAATTTGGTTTTTTTTGCACAGGATGTGACCGCTGTCGGATCACTGTTTTTCTTTTCTTCTTCTGTGATTGAAAAGCCTATACTGCAATTTGAAGTAAATGTTTGCTTTTCTTAAAAGTGTGTTGTCTCTTTGTTTTAAAAGAAACTGGCATTTACACCAAATGAACGAGCTTGTTTTGATATGATTGCAGATACAGGCTTTGTTTCATGTCTTGTTCCATATTTACTTTAGCTTATGACTGTTAGATCACTTGAGTGATTTATAAGACAGTAATTATGGAAATTATTTGTAGTGTACTGAATTAGAAAAGTAATGCAATAATCCTCACTGGGCAAAAAACCCCCATCCCTCTTTCAAAGAAGCTTCATCTCCCTTCCTCCCTTCCTCCTCATAAAAAACCCCTTTTTCCTGGTAGAGTAACTTTGAATTTTAACCCACAGAGCTAGAAAAGCATTATAATAGATTTGTTTTAACATTGTAAAATTATTTTTAATATATTACAATGTCTGAATACTCTAATATTCACTAATTGGAAATAGTACTTTTCCTCAAAATAGTCTTGCCCTATTGTCATCAGTGTCATCTCATCATCCTTTCAGGAAATGCAAGGAAATATCACCTAAAGCATCTTGAGAAGAGGATGTCTAAAGATCTCTGGGGGGAGTCAAAGACACGGTGGTATCTCTTTCCCTTGTAAACTTGTGTATGTGCATCTCTCCTCACTGTAGCCTGAACATGTGGCAGTGGCATGGGCTCTGGCCCATGCTGTCACAGTGGTCTTCCTGTCATTTGAGGAGGAATTGTCATGATCGGACCTTGGGATATTTCTGCACTTGCCATTGTGACTTGCCCCACGTGCCATGCTCAAAAGTGCAGTATGAATTTCTCTGCTAATGTTACTGGAATTGTTATTCTTCTTTTTGCCTGTGGGATTCCTAGACTTTGCCAGGAAATGGGGCTGCAGACATGAATGCATGTTCAGTCTGCTTTATACATGCAGTTCATCCATAGCTCTTCCTCCTGACCCTCAATATTCTCATAACACCTGGACTACCAATGTGCTGGAGATGTGATCGTGTAAAGACAAAGATCCTGCAGCACTTGGCCCTTGTCTCTTCTTGGGGTTGTTACCACTGAACTAGGAGGGCCTGAACAACATGACCTGCAGAAATGCTTTCGTCCTCAAGCCAAACTTTCTTACTTAGAGCAGTTCTGCCTTTCAGAAGTTGGACAAATTTGACAGTTGTTGAACAATTACTGTCTTTGGAAAGTGGGGCTGTAGCTGTTCATTATTGTAGTGTGTTCAGTATTTCGATACCATTTCAGAACACTTCATTAATAAAATCCTTAGTATTCATTAGTTAAGACAATAAAAGCTGACAGAGCACGCTGATGAAGGATCTTGAACAAACTTTGATTTTGCGAAGCGACAGCAACTATAGCTTTCACATAGTAAGTCTTAACTTGTGGTTGATATTCTTCTATGGGATTTGACTGCTTTGTGCTCTGCTCTTGGTCTTGGAGTCCCAGAAATCTAGGTAAGTACAGATAAATGCTAGATTGTTGTCTTAGCTTGGAAGTGTCATTGCCAGGTCTTTAAACAAACGTTACCAAGTGCCCATTTCCCAGCACAAGTCCCACTTTCTGAATAAGGTATGTCATTCTAGACAAAAAAAAATTTTAGTCTCTTAAGGACTATTTTGCCTTATCACAGGTTGGGCTTAGTTGAATGTAGTTCAGTTAAATTTGCCAGAAGTTTTGGTGCTGTGTTTTGCAATGGAAGGCAAAATACTAACAAGTAATAAATCTAGTTCAATGTCATTATAATAATGTCATTATAACATGCCTGGACTGAATTCCATTGCCATTATTTTGGTTCCTCTTGCAATTCATTACCACTTTACAGCAGGTTTGAGAGACTTTTTTCCAGAGCAGTTGAATCAATAGTGGGAACTTTCCATAAAAATTAAGAGGTACTTCTTATGGAGTAGAAATAAGCAACAACCGAGAAACTTTTACTCG
The DNA here is from genome assembly GCA_013397155.1 of Irena cyanogastra. Taxonomy (NCBI): domain Eukaryota; kingdom Metazoa; phylum Chordata; class Aves; order Passeriformes; family Irenidae; genus Irena; species Irena cyanogastra. Next base: position 424,575 of record VWZV01010905.1, on the reverse strand, counting down.
GTTTTACTTGCTTCTACTGAAGCATGGAATAAAGAATTTTGGGTTTAATAAGTAAAGGCCCTTTATTTTTTAATTTTCCTACAAAGAAGACAGAAGACCTATAATGAGTCAAAAAGGAAAACTGTAACACTTTAATTTTGCATGGTAACTCTAAAATTGGTAATTGTCCAGTCTATAGGACTGGGTTTTGCAATGAATGTGTATCATTTCATTAGCAATAAAGAATGGCTGAATTCTGCATTGAGAATATATTTCCACTACAGTAATTCTTAATTGAGTCAGCTTCCCCAAAGGTATTCTCAGAAGGCCGTGTGGTCATAGCAGTGTTTTTATCCCAAAGTAGAGTATTTGACCTTACTCTAATCTTCTGAATTATCTACTTGAAAATACAGCTTCTTATCAAGTCTCAAGAATTTTTATGATCTCCAGCATTTTCTCATGTGAGATTCAGAGTAAATGAAGAACTGTCTTCTCCCCAGCACTAAAAAGTGGAATCAAATACACCTATATTTTTATATTTAAGACTTTTATTTTGCATGTGACTATTTCTGATGAATAAAAACTCTAGGAAATTACAAGCTTGGTAAAATAAAGCAGATGGGATCATAATGGAGGAGAGGATGATTTGGACTATTAAGAATTCCAGTTTTAGTTAGTAAAATCACTAACTAATCACTCACTAATCACTCACTTTCAACTTTTATTTAAAAGTCATCTGATGGAAACGTGATGCTGTAGGCTGCTGTACATAGAAACCTGTAGAGAAATGGGTTGTGAGTTTCTGGCTCCTGGTGTGGTTGGGTAGAAGTGCCATCTGCTGGTAGTTCAGTAAGTAGCAGCTTTTGTATTGGAAAAAGTTACATCTTGCTAGGACAAGCTATATCTCAAAACTAGTTTTCTCTTTAATGTAATATCTTATAGATCTATTCTTTTATCATTGACTATATTTGGGCAGTATCAACATTCAGCTGTATGGTATAGGAGATCTTTCCTCTAAATCCTGAGATACGATGAGTTACTTCCATGGGAACAGAGGTAATACGGAGCACGAGCAGGACTGAAAAGTTGAGCACACAATGCAGGAATCAAACTTGAATTCTGCTAAGTTGTGGGCAAACTTTGATGATTAGAGGTGGAAGTCATGATTTTCCTAAATGCAAGAAAAGATATGTGGGTTCTTGAGAAGAAAAAACCCACATGTAACTATGTTTTACATAGGGAAAACCAATAGTTTCATAAGAAAAGCATTTATATAAATTGACTAATTATGCTGGAAAGTTTGCTAATGCAAAGCACTGAGAAATAGCTCATGTAGGATTTAAAAAAAAAATATAAATTGGTGTTCAGTATTACCATGTAGATATCAAGGGTTTATGAAGTAATTAGTGTACATAGGGGAAGTCAGAACAGGTCTGGTTTTTAATATAGCCACTGTAGAAAGAATAAGAGTGACAACAGCTTAATAGCAGAGTATTGTACACAATTACTGTGGCAACTAATGAGAATTAGCAAACATGTAGAAACTTGCTCCCATGTGACAGCTTTGTATATGTGTGTAACTCTTTCTTTAACACATCACAGGGGGAAGGGGGAAAATAAAATCTGAAGTTTCTCCCTCAGTATTGACAGAACCTGTAATACTGCAAGCACAACTTACTCAGTTGTCACTGATTGACAAAACCTGTAATACTGCAAGCACAACTTACTCATTTGTCACTGAGCAAAGCTACCTCTCCCTGCAAGTAAAAGTACTCCACCAGTAATGACTGATTTTACAGTATTTGTACACCTATCAATTTCTATTTGTATCTCAACTGTTAGACTGTGACCACTGTGTTCCTCAAACACAAACTTTAAAGTTGGATTTTTTGTAAATGAAATGTTCAGGGAGATGAGGCAAAGCCAACTATAAATATTCAGGAAGAGAATTCCTCTAAAATAGTCCTGCTTTGAAATACTAAACAACTTTGGTCTCATTTCAATTAGATTGATACCCTTAAAGAAAAACAAAACACCACAACTTTTAGACAGCATTTCTTTTATACAAATATAAGTTACAAAAAGGTAAATAAATATCCCCTGAAGTAAGGTTTTTGGTAAAGACTGAATCAGGAATTCGTGTAAAAACAGTTGAGCAAATTCCAATACAGTCACATATTTTAATGTTACTTCTTTCATCAGCATTAGAAGTTATTCCAAGAACAGTGCTTTCAGTCATCCACTTCCAGTGATGCAAACCTATTAACACTGCATAAATGCTGAGTTTCTGGCACAGCACATCGGATGGCTGTTTTTTTCTTACTAGATGCTTTCCTCTTTTTGCAGGACTCTGATCTGGTCTTGGTCACCTTCTGAAAGAAATCTGGAGAGACCATTGACTCCACTGTATTTAACAAAACCAGATAAAGCTGAGCCATTTTTGGAGATAAGATAAACAGATTTTCGACTGAAGGTGCTGATTTAAGCTCTTGATACAGTCTGTGCACAAGGGTTCCAGTGTAAAGCCTGCTCAAAACAAGGAGAGAATCTGCATTTAGAATTGCACCTCAACAGGACAGGTACAGAAACATGTTGCTTGATGACGAAAACATACAGTATCCAACAGTCAACTTCTATGCTAAGTGTATTTTTCTTTTTAATTCCTTTAAAGAAGGGAGTTTTGCTCTAAGTACTGGCCAAAGGAGTTTGACAGAGAAAATGAAACATGTTAACACATTCATTCCATCAGGGGCTTGTGTGGAAAGCAGATCTCTGGAACAACCTTACCTACTTAGGTCTGGCTCAGAGAGAGGAGTACCAAGTAGCTGGTTGAGATACAATCCCATCTGAAGACAGCACTGCCACTGGCAAAAACTGTGTGCAGCATCTAAATCAAAGTCGTTATTTTGCAATTTCTTTTCCTTCCATTTTAGAAATTCATTATATGCAACAGTGTCATCTTCAGCAGGTAGAACTGTGGGATCTAGGTTATAAATAAAAAAATAACTTGGAAATACTTGAACAGTATAAAAGGTATCTGCAATGTATAGAGTCTTCTCCCTGGTTCCCCCTGAAAGGAGGGTATAGCCAGGTGGGGCAGTTACTCTGAGGTAACAATTGATAGCACAAGGAGAAATAGCCTTAAGTTGTACCAGGGGAGGTTTAGCTTGGACATTAGAAGGAATTTCTTCACAGAAAGGGTGATTAGACACTGGAATGGGCTGCCCAAGGAGGTGGTGGAATCACTGTCCCTGCAGGTGTTTAAGGAAAGGATGTGGCACTCAGTGCCATGGTCTGGTTGACAGGGTGGTGTTTGTTCAGTCATGGGTTGGACTCTGTGATCTCAGAGGTCTTTTCCAACCTAATTGATTCTGTGTGATCAAATCCAAACAAGCGTTCCACCTCACTACAACCCACTTGGAAACCCTGTCAGTCTGGTTTCTACAAACCAGAACCTAAAGAAACTGTATAATGCTGGCATGCATTGTCTTTGCCATCAAATGAAGGACTCCCGGAGGAAATGTCCATAACTCTAACAGGTATAAATATTACTGAAGCAATTCCTGTGATTATTTAATACTTTCAAATTTGCAATGCATAGGCAGAAAAAGTGTGCCTGAGCAACTCAGCATTTTTAAGTACAAATGTTTTTAGAAAAACTCACAAGCAAAAAAATTACTGGAATGCTTCAATAGTAGTTTTTTGATGCCTGAGTACATTAAGCTTATTTTTGGTAACTTTTATATCTGAATTAATATTTTGATCCTAAAGAAAGAACTTATGAATGCCAATTAATGTTTTACAATGTGGTACTGTTTTACCTATATAAAACATTAAATTGATGGTTAGCACGTTTTCTTTGTGCATATCAATGCAAAGAGTGTGACATCTCAGGATATAGTGTAAATCAAGGCTAATTCCACTAAATTTGGACAACTCCTCGTAAGTGCGGAAAAATGAATTATGGTCTGGGTTTCTGTAGCAGCTGAACACCTAAAACTGTTTCTTTGGAAACATACCTGGATCACTGGTTATCCCCTGCAGTTCTCCAGAAACTATCATTAGAAGCAGAGCCTTTAACTGGTTCAGCTTAACTTTTGGTTCCGAACAACGTATCCAGTAACACGTTACAGCAGCAGGGAGTTGTAAATGACTTGGGATAGGTTCTAGGAAACTCATTTTCACTCCCAGAGTCTCCAGCAAAAGCGTCTGACGGCATGAGACAGGCACCTGAAAATAAATTTAAAAATTGGCAGTAAGAAACTTCATCTGTTGTGAGCAACTTCTAAAAGGCCAATAAGTTCCTGGTTAGTTACAACTTTAGGTTTTTTGATAAGAAATTATTAAAGTTTTATAGATATTCTGCACAGGAAATATTTTTAAAATACTTCTTAAGACTTTAAAAATGACACATTTAAACATCAGGTAGAAAGATTAAAGTAACTAATAAATAATAATAAAGTAATAATTAATTCCTAGCACATGTTCCCTTTTTGCTGAGCCATTTAACTTCCAGAAAGTGGTGTTATAAGCTTTGTCCAAAACTTCATGCATGCAGAATTGCAGCAGGCTGTTCAGCTGCAATCTGAGTGCTTTGTAAACCTTGATTAGGATTGTTTTGCCTACTCTTAGGCAGACATTCCCACAGCAGAAGAGAAACTGAAGTCAGTTTTGCCTGGAGCACTTTAAATGCTGAACAACATTTCTTCTAACCTTTTGTTCAATTGATAATTCCCATATATTCACTAAGGAAAATCGTTGTAGTAGCAAAGCTCAAATTCATTGAACAAACAGCACCCACACCAAGGCTGAGGTAAGGTGTCATTAATGTCTCTTAACATGATTTTTCAAACTCTTAAATGTTGCATATTGTTTAAAAGGTGCGTGCCAATAACCCGTGTAAAGTAACCTGTACTTTGGACCTATAGTTATTTAATGGGTGTAGCAGTGATAGACTTGGTTCCTTTACAAAGGAGCCACCAGCAAGTGATAAAAACATTCAGCACTGCCCACACACGATGTGTTAACAGTCAATCTGAATGCCAGAATGGATAGAGCATATGTGCCTTAAAAATGCAGAATTAAAACACACGGATTGTATTTCTAGACGTTGCAGAAATTTTTGCGTACAAAACCTCAGTTATGCAACTTGAAGAATGGGAGATAACTTCCCATTATGGCATATTATAGTCTTTATCATTAGAATTTACATTGAAGTGCTACGGTCGTGACTGGAACTAACCTAGTACAACTTTCCTGTGATTTTCTAGTGTTTTTCAGGTGCTGTTCTGCTCTGTCTGGCAAGCATCAGAGCCATGTTAGCAGGAGCACACTTGGGGCAGGTAAAACTGAATTCCTTCCCATAAAAAGCAAGTATTAGTGTAACAAAATACACAGGATGAGATAAGGGCTTCCAATGGAAAATGCAGGGAGTATTGCATATACACACACTACAGCTTCTCATATAATTTGTCTTGGTGCACTTGGAGGGGGGCAGGAAGGAAAGGAGATGAAGACAACCTGATGTAGCTTCTTAAATATCACAGATACTTCTGTGTTAAGTAGTTACTTACTGAGGTGGCTTAGTTCAGACATCACATTTAGTGGCCAGATGGCAAACGTGAGTTCCAACTATTTTTGTGCCACTCGTGAAACACTGTTAACTGTGATCTGTCGTGACAACCATTTACCTCCATCAACTTGTCCAAAGGAAAACGATCACCACAAAAATCTGGAGGTAGGCTTGCTGCTTGAACAAACGTTTTTTTAAGTGTCTTTTGGCATCTGTCAAATTCACATACAACAGGCAGCTCGTTGGTCTGCTTACTTGGAGAAGCATCTTCAGTACTGTGAGATACTCTCAGAAGCAGTCCATAGATAACTTGTCGGATGGGCAAAGCTGTGCTATGAGCACTGGGTCTCTGCATGTTCTCCACCTGAACGCGGAGGAAGGTACTTCTAAGGATCAGGGCATTGATGACGAATGGGGCCAGCTTACCTTTCGCCAAAGCATCAAGTACCCACTGTGGTACGTCTGCTTTCCTGGCAGCCTCGCACTCATAGCTCCCATTCAGAAAGAAGTCCTCAAGGTTCACGTCAGACGGAGCATAATCCTCCATTGAAGTGCACAGAATCTCCCGTATTTCTTCCCTCTGGTGTTTCTTGAGGTATTTCAGCACGTTGTCGACGGCCTCGGCGGGCTCCGCGAACTGCGCCAGCCAGTTCAGCAGCCCCTGGAGGCGGAGATGCTTCCCGCCCCTCCCCGCCGCGCAGCCCCTCGGCAGGCGCACCTTGCTGAAGAACGCCTCCAGCGCTTCCAGGCCGACGAAGTCGTTCCCGTGCATGACGGCGAAGAGCGGGAGCAGCGCCTTGCTCAGGCTCCCGAAGTGCCCGCAGAACCTCTCGGCGGAGAAGCAGCGCGCGGGCACGTAGCATCCCTGCGGCCCGGCGGCGGCGCGCACGCTCTGCCACTGGAAGTGCGACAGCGGGCAGTACCCGCCCGCCAGGTCGAACACGAAGAAGTCGCTGTCGAGGGAGAGGACGGGGCAGCCCCAGCGGTTGGCCAGCCCGGCGATCTCCCGGTCGGCCTCGGCGAAGCACTGCACGAAGGGCACGCCGAGCCGGCCCAGAGCCTGCACGAAGGCCTCGCGGGTCAGCAGCGGCGCCAGGCAGCCGCCGGCGCCGCGGGACAGCCCGTGGGCCGCCCGCAGCTGCTCGGCGGCGCGGCCCCGCAGCGTGGGCAGCTTCCTGTCCTCGGCGCCGCGCCCGCCGTCCAGCACCACGAAGGGCGCGACGCCGCAGGCCCGCAGGGCGCCGAAGAAGTCGCGCACGGCCGCGGTGAAGGCGCCGTAGTCGCCGCCGCGTCGGAAGTCGGCGTCGGGGGCGAAGCAGAGGCGGTGGTAGAGGCTGCTGCCGTCGATGACCAGCTTGGTGTCCCGCACCCGCAGCTCTGTGAAGAACACCCCGCGCTCCTCCACGAAGCCCGTGAGCCCCTGGACGCCCATGGCGCCGGAAGCGGTGCCGGCAGTGACACGCGCAGCCCTCCGATCCCGGATCCGCTTCCTCCCGCTCCTCCCGCTCCTCCCGCCCGCCGGCGCTCGGGCGCGCGCGCGCCGTCTCCTGGCGACGGAGCCGCGAACAGCGCGGTCCGGGCCGGGAGCGCCGCGAGCGAGCCCCGGGAGCGCTCCCGCTCTGCCAGCGCCCGGCCGGCCCCAGGCCAGCCCCAGGGGACACGGGGCACCCCCAGGCACCGCAGCCCCGCCGTCGGGACGGGCGCTGGAGCGGCAGGAAGCGGCGGGGACGTGGGGCACCGCCGGCTCCCGGGGAGTCCCGCCTGTCCCGGAGGGGTGAGGAACGGGGGCGCCGCCCTCGCCCCTTGTCGTGTGGGAATGTGGGTGCTACTTTGTGTTTTGAGCTTTACACAGTTTTGAAACAAGGTAATCACATCCCTGAGGTTATCCTAGGGGATCTCGGCTTCCCGAATGTGCGTCAGGGAGATACGAAATTTGGTAGTCGAGTACATTTGACCCCGTTTTACCATCACCCTCAAACTCCTTTGCTACCAACACTAATAATAAAATTTAGTTATCATTTCTCTAGGAACAGTAAAAAACTGAGCTAAGTGAAAAGATGTCGCTTTAGCCTTGGGTAAGTTTGTAAAGATGTTGCAGAAAAGAATAATGGAGCCAGTGTTAAAAAGTTAATTATTTTTTTTTCATAGAGGAAAAAAAACAAGGAAAATCTCTCTTTTTTTGAATTTTCAAAACATTTAAAGGAGTGGACCAGTGAAGTCATCAGCAGGAAAAAGATCAAGGTAGTAAATACTGAAGATATTTAGAGCTAAAGACTTTAGAATTTGTGCTGCAGGGGGTAGAGGGTGGCAAATGTTAATGTAACACAATGGTTCATAAGGAATAAAAAGAAAACCTGATAAAATTGGAAAATGGCCTCGACTGGCAGAGAAGGGATTGTCTTGGAAGCAGAAAATGTATCTTAGCTGTTGCTAAAGAAACCTGAAGGTTAATCTTTCTTACAGAGACTAAGAAAGGTCAGGGAAGAAACTGAGATGGTTTGCACTCAGCATGTGTGGGTGAAGCTATGAAACCCTAACCAGCAACTTTCCTTAAGTTTGCAGCACAAAAAGGAAGATTTAACTCTAGCCAGGGAAGAAAAGATTTAAAAATAGTGATCCAGACAATGTAATTGCATTCCTTTGGTTGGCATCAGCAAGCTGCCTGCCTCTGGGATGGGACTTGGGAATGGTGGATGGGACAAAGGAAACTCCTTACCAAAGATACTGGATAGGGTATACTGAGATTTATTTTTTGGGAAAAGAGAGCTGGAGACTGGATTGCTTTGTGTTATCTCTGGTTGTTCTGAACTTTAATGAAGCAGTTGATGTTTCTGCTTGGGAAACACCTGCTCAGTGAGAGGTGGACACTGGTAGGAAAGGAACACAAGGAAGGTTGGGCTAAAGGTTTGAGTGAGGTAGGAGAGGCTGTGGTTCATATACTTGAAGAATCCATCAATCTTATGGCTGAGTCAATCTTTAAGGTCTGTTGGCTCTTAAAAGGCATTTCTTTCAGATGCAGTGCTCAGCAATCCACCTCTTCTGTGCCTAAAATGCACCTGTGATGCCACAATGGCAATCACTGGCCCCTGCCTTCTAACACTCTTTGGCAGTAGACACTAAAGCATTTCGCAAAGTTACATGATAATTATTACTATTATATAATTACTATATTATATAGGGAGGGAACTTGAAGCATAGAGAGTAAAAGGTGGGAGGCATTATTAGAAATAAAGCACAGAAGTTAATCTCAGTGAGCTACTTGATCTTTAGCATGATCTTGTGGTGTAAAGGATTGTCATACATTCCTAGGCCCAAGTAAGTATGAAAAATTGAAAGTGAGCTGTGTTAAGTGGCTTCAGAAAGAAAAGAAAAAAGTATAGATATCTCAGCAGTTTTTCTAAGTACAGTTGTTTCTAAAAGAATTTATGAAGGCATGCATAATCCATCAATTAGGAGAATAGAACAGTAAATGAAAATTGCATAAACTTTCTAGAATTGGCAATATAATATTTTATGGCATTCATCTTTCTGCCATCCCCTTCTCTACACCTCAACATGATCCATTTGGGCTCCTTCAGACAGATTTGGAGATACAGAGAAATAATTTTCTAGCTGAAATTCTTTCCTTAGCATTGGCATTTCAAAATTTTTGTCAGTGTTGCTGAAAGAGAATAAAGACACAGTATTAGGAGTGTTGTAGTCTAAAAAACATGCAGGATTTGTATTATTAAGATGTCTTGTAGAAATTAAAACTTATCTGTGTTTCATAACATGGTGACAGTGCAACGTCAGGCTTTTTGGTGTAGTGTGACAGCAGCTCAGCAGATGGGTATGAAAATAGGTTCTTGTGCACACACACACACGCAGACCCACACAGAGTTTGTTGTTGCAAGATACAAATCTGTAATCTTAATTTAGGCTCTGCATTCATTTGGAAGAGAAGTCAGTGACTTGTAACCTGAAGTGGTACAGCTTTTCAAATTTGGCAATTTGACTTTGCTCTTCCAAATCCACCACTGTGACAATGAAAATCCTGTTTATGTGCTTGCCGTGGCCTTGAAACTATGTGGTGAACGAGGCCAGTGTGGGCCTGCTGCTCTGCAGTGCTGATGGATGGTAACAATAGTAGCACTGATCCTGCAAGACCTTTACTTGCTCCAAGGGATCTTCCAGCAAAATGATGCTCATAGCATTATATAAAGACAAAGTAATGAAAAAAATATTGTTTTGTTATGTGCAGTGAAGCACCTCTCCTTTTTCGTTTGGAATGAGGAAGGCTGAGTAAGCAAAGTTGCTCTAAACTCACGTTGAGCTACCGAAAGCCACAGAAATGCTAGAGCTTGGCCTTTGCAGTCCTTATGTTTGCAGAATTAGGACCCCAGTTAGACAAGAATTCCCAATCAAAGCTAACTTGTTGGAAAGGTTGGAAGGGGGAGTAATGAAAGGACACAGTGAAGGAGAAACCTTAGGGAGAGTTGGGTTTTGTTGAAAGTCTTGCAGATTTTCTGTGAAACTAATCTGCGGAAGATACTAGTAGTGAGTCACAGTGAAGCTGTGAGGTCAGCACTGGAACAGATGGTGAAATCTGAGGGGTAAATGAAAGAGCAGAGAAAACAGAGTTGGGAGAGAACTCAAATTATGGGTGGAGGTTATGCTTCAATATGTACAAAAATCTTGAAATTAGTATCCTGAAATGCAGATATTTTTGGTGTCAGGTACTGTGGTGGTATAAAGACAAGTGGTGAGGAAGAGTGCCGTATCTGGCAGAACTGTGCTATCAGTTCAGTAAGTTAATTTAAGGTTGATTTAGAGGAAGACTGACTATACACATCGTATCTGCATTATCTGGAGCTTGTTTATCAAGTGTGCTGCCCGCAGTTTAGCAGCTAATGATTCCACTTAATTTGTGTTGGCTGCAAGCTAGGTACTGTAAACACTGCCGCAGAATTCAATGAGAAGTTTAATAAGAATAATATATAGACAAATCAATATTTTTCTGTTTCAAGTGATTTCTGTGAACGTCCATGGAAGAATAAAAGGATTTGAAAGCTACATCCTTGAGAAATTTGTATAATTCTTGTTGCACAGAGAAATGCTGAAATTTCAAGAAACTGCTAAGCATGTCACTGTTGCCAGATTTAATTCTGCTTGCTCAGATGTTGTGATTGCAAGAAGATACACTATCCAGAGGAAACTTGGCAATGGAAGCTTTGGAAGCGTGTATTTGGTTAATGACAGAAAAGCAAAACAAGGAGAAGAATTGTAAGTAAACCCGTCACATGCTTTAATTAAAAATGTTTGGAACATATTTCTTGCATTGTAGATATTTTCTTTGTGTTTGTGTCTCATCTCTCAGTTTGGTGTTATGTTGCAACCTTAATTGTCTAACTTTAGTGAGGATGTAAGGTAGAAGCAGACTTCTTTTGATAACACATAATTGGATGCCTTCAGGAATTGATTCTATGTTACTGTAAAGACTCAGATTGTTGGAGGGGTCTCAAAAAAACCCCTGTATAGTACTGATGACCTAATTTTTATAACTGAGTTGTCTAAATGCAACCTGAGAAGGAAGAGTTACGGAAATTCCAGTAAACACCTTTCTATTTGCTGTATACCTAACTAGTAGAAGGTTTGATATTTTTTTTTTAATTGCCAGCAAATCTTGATTTTTTTTTTAGCTTGTCAGAATTTGGACAAGTCTCATCAGTTTTATTGATAAATCCTTTGGGATCCTGAAGCCACAATGACAAAAGAACATTTTCAGAGTGTTGACATTCCTGTGTGTGGGTTTGATGTTGGGTTTGTGGCTGGTCTTTCTGTTGTGCAGAACCCTGTTTGTCTACCTTAATACTTACACCTAGTGAAATTTAGCTGGAAATATTTTTGTTTTATCCAAAAATATTTGTAAGGCTCTTTGTCTAAAGTCAGAAACATTTAATAAAGTTGATCCTCAGCCAGAAATACATAATTCCTTTAAATAGGGGAAGGTCTATTGGTCCTTATTGATAGACACATTAATGAGCACTTATATGATTAAAGAGCTTTTTCTGATTCATTTGTGCCTCACTTTTGCTACTCATGGCCACACATTATTGGCAATATTGCTTTAGTAAGCATGCAACCACGATATAATTTTATCAATTGTTTTCCTTCTACATCAATTTACAGCTTCTCAGGTCCTTGGATTAGAGTTAGGGTCCACTAAGCTCTTAGCTTTTTTCACATGGCTTAAATGGATTTTACCCTCTCATAGCCTTAGCTACATGTTTCTCAAAAAAAAAAAAATTCTTTAATGAAATATTTCATTAAAACCAATAAACAGTATTTTTCATTTTATTTTTATGTTAAGATAGTTTGTCATGCACATGGAGGGACAGGAACTACCTGAGCTTCTAAGACACTTCAGAATTCACCTGTTACTCAACCCATTCTTAGAATATTAACAGTGTAGTGAAATGTGGGTCTCACACATTTGCTGCTATAGGACAACCTGCCAAACCTCAGAAGCAAGGAACATGCCTTAAGCTTTTAAGTGGTTATTTTTTTTTCTTAAGAATTTTGAGTGACTGGCTTGAACAAACATTCACTGCCTGCAGCGTTTCATGCCTGCATTTTGTTAGGGATGAGGCTGAGTGTGTCCTCTGCTATCTTCAGGACAGAGACTGAATATCAAATGGCATACTTTTGGTTTTATTTTTAATTTTTTCATCAGTCTCTTTTTGTGACACAGAACCATAGAAATACACCAGTATTTAACCAGCCCAAGTGCTTTAAGATGTGCAGTGCTGTGTTTAAGCCTTCCATCACGAGGGGGTGCTCGCCTATCACAGTTCAGTCCTGCCTCGCCTCAAGCATGAATCAACGAGGGGATCCCCCAGATTTCTGCTGCTTATAATGCTAATGGATGACAAAAATACTTTCCCAGCTGAGCACGAAAACACAGGTAGCATAATGATATAGAGTGTAGGATTTAGAAATACTGGTTTCTTAAGGTGGTCAAATATGCTAGAAGTCACATTCTCAATACTCCTTTCAGATAATCTTGTATGGAACTGTACAGGTTGCTGCTTATGTCATATATATTTTTTGAAGGAAAATTTACATAGTTAAAAAGAATGATGTTAATACAGCTTTGAAGGCACTTTGACAGAAAAAAAACCCACAAAGAACACAACTGTGATGTCTCCAGAATTTGAATTCTATTTTTATTGTTTCAGAGATGATCTAAAACATGCTGAGACAAATGTTATATACAGTGTAAACTCAGCCACAGATAATTTCCTGAAAACTGCAAAGGTCTAAAGCACTATGAAATAACATAGGAATAAATCATAGGAATACAAACTCCCAAGAAAAGTGACATATTGATACAGAAGCTGTTCAGGGATATCTTTCTCAATTTTCCATTACTGCAATGTCTACAGAATGAGTTAATGCAGAGACTAACAGAGGTTATCGTGTAATTTCAAGCATGCTCAGCAAAACTTCTGCATGATTCTAGAAACAGTTTTAGGTTGTGCCTTGTATTTTGTTACCTCCCAAGGATCATACCAGTAGTGAGTGAAGTGTTATGCAGAGTTGCTTCATCTGGGAAGAAGAGAGAGTTGATTATTTGGGGCATAACTCAAACCAACAGATTTATTTCACGTAAGACTTCCAGGGCTGCTCAGGCCAGCAGTGCCTGCCTTTCTAAGATGCACATGCCAGCTTCATGCATCTTTCTAGATCTTTGTCTGCATGGGATCAGGATTGTTGACTTTCTCAGATCATACTAGATCAGTACAATATGGTTGACTTGCCTACTCTATAAACAATAAGGTTGTGAAGTACCACAAGTATAATGGTGTATGTAGATCCCTTACTGTAAGTCCCTCTTAAGTATTGCATTGTATGACACATTCCTTGCCTGCTGCTTTAACTTCCTAACTTTTTGTTTGGTTGTTTGTTTGGTTAGGATTTTGTTTTGTTTTGTTTTGTTTGGTTTTTTTGTAAATTTTATTTTCTGGTGGAGGAACTTTTGATCCTATTGTATGACTCTCATTGAGTATGACAGAGGGTGAAATATCTCAGATAGAAGTCCCTGCAATTTATGTGAAAGCAACAGAGTAGAGAAAAAAAAGAATGCCCTCATAGAGAGAAAGGTCAGAACCTGGGAGGTTCTTCACTGTGAACAAAGTTTCTCATGTACTTAATAATCTAATACAGGAGAGATGTAATCAATTTCCGCCCTTCTTTTGGAAGAAACTAGAATCAGAATTCATATCTTAGACCCTAAAGTCAGTTAAGCACAAGAGACACATCTGTACCAAAGCAAGCTTCTTAGTTCCAGTTTATACAGGGTGTTTTTGTGGATTTTTGATATTTATTTGTTCCTGGACATTATGGACCTAGACCTACCCAAAGCAGATAGCTTGGTTCATATAAAGAAAATAGCAGGATTGTAGCAGCATTTTTGCAACTAAGTAATATTCCAGTCACTTCTATGCTAGTCCCCCTGAATATCTTCTCTGTTAATGATAACAGGTAGTTATGGCTAAAGACAAAATCGTTTACAGCAGAGATAAGTTCAGCACTAGTCTTGAAGGACAGTGCCATCACTTAAAGAAAATGAATGTCCTAGTCAATTCCTGCAGTGCCGAGGGAAGCTCTGGGTTAAATGTCACTGATGCATAACCAAGTATGGGCAAGCAGCTGAAGCACACAGTAGGCAATAGGGACTTCTAGTTCATAAATATTCACAAGGTATTTACGTGTCCCTGTGGTGGAGAGGACACACTGACAAGTGCCAAACTCCCTGGACTGCTGCACTGTGTGATAACTGTGGGGTGTCAGCTCAGCTTCTGCATCTGACTTGCATTATAGCTTTAATCCAGACTCATGCTAGGATTCCTTGGAAACTGCAGGCTTAGCTGAATAATTTATCATGTGACTTTAAATTATTTATGAGTTCTTATAACAAATAATATAAAATCTAAAGGTGGGAGAGATTTGTTCCTTATGAATATCCAAGTGACAGTCAGCAGATTGCTGTGTTGTCAAATCCCTGTGTTTGCTGCCTGTTTGCTTCTCTGAAGGTATTCCAATGGAATGGTCATTTGATGCTGAATTGATTAAAACAGAAACAAATTACTCCCTGCCAGTTGTTGTGTGCATATTCATCTAATTACACTGCTTTCTTTTATTCTTCTCCTTCATTTAGCTAGAAAATTCAAAAAAAAAATTCAAAAGCTAGAAATTACAACTGGAATTTATTCATGCAGTTTAGATTTGTGAAAGAATATTCACAATCTCCTTGAAAACTGATCAAAGGTGCATTTGCTGTTGGACCTTCCTGATTGTGGCTTATTTTTAAAGAAGCTTTTCTTAGTGAACCATCTTTTGCTTGGTTCTGTCATGTGTACCTGTGCTTTTTCATGTAAGGCTCAGCTCCTGTGCCATGCCTGCTGACAGGGTACGGTCATGCTTGGCCCAAATAAGAGGCCATAAAAGCATTGACCCTGTGGATTTAGTTAGAGCAGTTTGAGAAGTGAGCCTTCATGAGCTTTCCACTTGAGTGGCCAAGCACGACTTTCATATTCTGTGAGCAATGTTACAGCAGTCAAGGCCTAGAGCTAAGTGTCCAAGTAATTTCCTTGCTGAACCTCTGTAAGGGTGGCTGATGCTCTCATGCTTTAGCTCAGAGTACACCTGCAATGGAGGTTGCCAGGGAGTGAAACTGTAAATGTTCTGCTTCAAGTTTAGCAGACAGTCCCAGCTGTGGCCACAATGGTTTCAGATAGTTTCTAGTGCAGGACAATACAGTTCTGATTCAAAGAAAAGTTTGATAACCTCGGACTCACCCCAAGCAGCTCTCACTGGAAACCATGTGGGAAGGTGCTTTAGTCTCTACCTCCTGCATCCTTGTCAGTGCCCAGCTTTTCCTGCAGCTCAGCATGACACTGTAGGACTCCTCCAGCTCAATGTAAGAACGTTTAGGACGCTCCTGTGCTGGATAAGGCTCCATGGGTGCTGTAGGGCAGCTTGGCATTGAAGCACAAGATTTAAGATTTCACCTTGCCCATGCTGGTGATGGATTTAGCAATTTAAAGTCACAGCCATGCTGCAGTCCTTCGCAGGGGCAATTACTGTGATAAATTTTCCTGTTCCCTCATAATCAAAAGCATAAACCCCAGCATTCTGTGGCTTCTTTGGAAGCAAAAGGTCCATACTGGAACATGTTGAGACCCTTTGTGTTTGGCTTGTGTAACACAGGTGTCTGTGAAATCCTCCTCAGTGCTGTCTGATACAACCTTTACATCTGCTCAGTCACCTTTATGAGCTTTGGTGGTATCGTTATTGTTTTGTTTTGTTTTGTTTTTTTTCATTTTTGGTGAGACTTGTCCATTTGACTGGGGAGGATTCTAACTAGGTGTTTAACATATGTAAGTGGGAGACAGCATGCCTTAAAGGAATAACTACTTGGGTTTACAATAAATCTTGTCCCACACAGAGCAAGCTCCCAGGAGCTCAGTGCTGCAGCACTCAACACATTCTGGTCTGATGGGCAGGCAGTGAGCAGTGCTGGTGGATGAGTTCATTGTTTTGAGAATTGTTTACAAGTAATATTTTCAACATTGGATGGAGAGCTGTGCTTAAGGCATTATTGGTGAATTACCTTTCTTTAAGGTGTATGGCAGAGACAGAATTTAATGATTTTGTAATTAAACAAATGCCTTGAGATCACATCTGTCTCATTCATTTTGCTGAAAGTGGTTTTCATGCATTTGTAAGCTAGTTTCAGTAAGGAAATGGGGAGAGGTGCAGTATTATTTAGGTTGAACTGTGGCCACCTGCCTCAAAGGTGTTTGAAATATTTGAATATGCCTGTCTACTGTATCTTCTTATGGGCTACCCTTGTGGCAAGGTGTTTCCTCTTCAGTTTGCATCAGGGTGGTTTGAGCTTCTTCCGTGCAGAATGAGCCTCCAGTTTTTTGTTGCATTCAGTACATTGTAATGATAAAACTGCTGTGGTGAGTGGAATAAATAAAATTCTGGATTTGCTGGACAGTCAGTGTACTTTTCCCTATTTTTTCTGTTTTGTTTTGTTGTTGTTCTTATGTGACTTACTAGTTACTGTAATTCCTAGTTCATTGTTTTCCTTACATCCATGGTGTGCCCTTCAAGTATTCTAAAACTTTTTGATGTTGCTGGGTAGTTGCTTAAGTTTTGAATTGCATGTGTTTCACTGATTGTTAAGACCAGGGCTTGAAAATATTAAAAGATTTTTATCTAACAATGGATGTTTTATGCAATTAATTTTCTCAGCATTGCTTGATTCCCTTTGCCATTTATTGTAGACTATTTAGTAACATGCTTTTGTAAAGCTATAAACCATACTTTTATCTTTTTCTACACTCCTCTTTTTTTTTTTTTTTTGGTACTATAGATACTTGAATGCATATCAGAAATAAACATTGAAGGAGATGCCTGATGGAAAGACACATGCAGGGAGAGTGAATTTTCTCAATAAAGTTGCAGCAATTACTGTTTAAATTACTTTTGGTAATTAGTTCCTCTAGAGGGACAATACTATTGACATAAATATCCTTGCAACAGTGAAAGGAACATAATTCTGCTTACAAATACCTTAAAATTTGAAAAAGAAGCAATTAAATTTTGCATTAACAAGTGTTTTAGTTGAATTTCTGTGGAACACATTATTACAGCAATTTTTAGTATATCTGGTTTCCCTTCAGAATTCTTCTTGTTCAAAATAGTCTGTTTTCTGTGAACTGATGAATAGATTTTGATTTGAAGGTCTTTATTCAAAATTTCAAATTGGAACTAATTAAAAAATTCGTACTAATTCCTAGAGAAGGAATATGCTTTTTTGGCAGATGCTCTGCCCAAGGCTGTTAGGTGAAGAGTTGTAACATGGCAATTATGAGATGTTTAATCATTTTAAAAAGCTGGAAGAGAAAATTCTGCATTCAGTCTTGAGCTCTGTAATGGTGTCTCCTTTTGTTTGAAAGCAAATATTATTTAGCAGAGAGCAGTTAATTGTAAAGTACATTGTCTGTGTAATGAAATCACCATGCTGGTTTAGAAGATTTGTTGTGTGATGGAAGTCTTCAAAGATGTAGAGAATAAACCAATTATTTAGTCCTTGTTGTATTTCTCAAAAATCCCATTTAGGTTAGAGACAGCATGGCGCTTACTTGCGTTCTTAAGCAAGACTGGGTTATAGGAAAAAGGTTGGAGGAACAGTAGAGGGGGATAATGCAACACATAACCATAAAGTATTGCTAAATAGAAGTACATTCACAAGTATTCTTATAATCATTTTTAGTAATTTTTCTGTTAAGACACAAATTTCTTCTTTTTAATCACAGTCTATTAGTATTTGATTTAGTGATGAAACATATGAATGGACTATAAATGTATTTACATTTTATTTTTCCATTTCTCTCTAGGAAAAAGTTCTAATTTCAAAAATATGGCTTTAAAGAAAAATTCATCCTTTATTAATCAATGCCTACTTTTATTCTGTTATTTTTAATCAATATAGGTGGCTGCCCAAATTATCCCAAAGAATTATTCACAAGAAATGAATTTTTACGTCTAAATAAATAATTTCATTTAATCACTTGTTCAGTTCTGTGGAAGATAACACAATTGCTCTGCTTCGCTTTGTAATTACTGATTTTTTTCCAAAATTGGCACATATGGTTGACCAAAAATAATTTAAGTTATGCCCCTTTGTAGAAATGAGTTAGCTCAGTGCAGAAGAAAATGATATAAGCTGCATTCCTTGAGGCTAACTTATTTCAGCAGTATTTTCTTCCCAGAAAATATATTCTACATTTTTTGGAATATTAACTAGGAACTGTTAATTTTCAAATATGCATAAACTGTTTTCATCATGAGTTGACCTGTTCAGTGTTAGTGCATGTGTTAAAGAATTTGAAAATTTGGCATCTTGAAAAATATTTGTAAATGCTGAAATTGTGACTGGCTCATGGAAATAGAATCATCCATTTCATTTGCAAATTTAAGAAATCTCCTTGCCATTCAAAGACATTAAAGCGAGGTTAAATTAGTTAAAGTGCTTATTCAGAAAATGAAATTATATTTAATCCATCTGCAGATATTACAGTGCTCATATAGTGATTGAATTCATAGTGGTTGACTCGGGATTAGTTCTCAGTGTCTGTGAGTGTTCACAAGCAGTGTGAATAGGATGTTTTGGAGAGCAGAAAAAACCAGTTGCTGATGACTGTTCTGGCATTACTAGGAAGTCAATAATGTCCAGGGAGACAACAAAAGAAATGCAGCATTTAATTGAAGAAGCTATGCAGCAATATTTGGCATTGAAAAGGAGTTATGGCTTGACTACTAAATCCACAGTGGGCATGGGAAGCCAAGATTCAATTTTAGAAGTTCTGTAGTAATATTTGGGTCTGAAATGCTTTGGATAATGAGTAAGTGTATTTAGGTAAGGAGGAATACCAAACAGCCCTTGTTTGCTTTTCGCTGGAAGTGTAGTAATACTCTTGATTTTCCCATAGAAATCAAGTGCTCTTAATTTACTGTGTTTCTTTCCTTAGCTAAAACTAAGAATTCTTCTAGGAAGTACTGATTGGTGTATGCTGACATAGTGTATTTCATGATTTCACCAGCTTCCTCTTTCTCTAACAGAGAGATGCATGTCTTTAAATTATCTGACCATGCAGACACTGGTGTTCCAAATATGATGGATAAAATGTAAAGAATGACTATTTGAATTTTTGTTGCTAAGCTCTCAACTGCAAAAAAGAAGAATTAGTAATGGTGGGTGACTTTGCCCTCTCTGTGGGCACATGGTGTCTTTGTTACCATATTTCCCTAAGAGTTTTAAAAGTGTGGAAGCTTTATGCAAGCTTTCTGCATGAAGATTCTCACCTCTTCTTCATTTTGGTCCCCATTTGCAGACCTGTACTTTCTCTGTTTGCCGTTTGATAGGTAGAATAGAAGGCATCATTAATTAGACAGGCACTCCTTTAATTTTATTGTTTGTGACCAATTTCAGATCCAGTTACAAACCCAGTAAGAGGTGATGCATTTTTGCAGAATTGCACCTGGTCCTTGTACTGAGGAGTTACCAGGGTGAAGTGGTAGTCCTGCAAAGGTCAGCATGGATAGAAATGCAGCACACAGTTACGGGTTGTGTTACAATTGTCCATAGTGGCAACTCAAAACTTACATGAAATTATAATTAACTGCAGTTAACTGAAAAACTGCCTGTGTAAAATGAAGTTTCTGTTTAATTAAAAGCTTCAATTTTTCATCATATATTCCTAGATCTCAATTTTTATTTTATTTTATCAGACCTATTTATTCTTGACATTAAAAGAGTTATATTTCTTTTACTTCCTTCTCAGCAAGCAAATTTACCTAGGTAATAATTCATATTGCAGTTTACTCACTAAACGGAGTGTATTTTGGGAAACACTGCCTTTTAAGAATTGTATCTGATCCAATAAAGCAAATTATATAATAATAAAGTATGTCACCAATGTAAACAAATAGCAGATGGGTTGTAAAACATTCAATTTTAGATCAGTGCAAACGGACTGAGATAAACACTGCTGTGGTGCATTGTCAGTCACTAATAAAGCTCAAAAAGGGATTCCCACTGTGTGCCTGCATCCTGAAAGTTTCCACCTTCATGTTTGTTTTTCTCTTGCTTTAAGTCTCGCTCTCTCTAGTCCCACTTGCTCCCCATTATTGCACATTCAGACCCAGTGCTTGTCTGCTTTTCAAAGTGTTACAATGCAAGCCAGCAAGGTTTTGCTGATGAAAATCAGAAGGTGTTCTCAGAGAAAATGTTCTCAGGGAAGGGGTGTGGGCCTGTTGAGGCGTGGGCACTGCAGAGGCTGGGATGTTGCTTTCTGTATTTTGGGAAGTGGGAATGGGCTCATCTCTCATGTTATTTTCTCACCCTGAAGGGATGGATGTTGTTACCTGTACCAGACCCAGCTTCTTCCAGGATGAATGTACATGGTGACAGTTGGATTTTTTTACTCTTCAGATATGAATGCTTTCACAACAAGACTCTTTCAGTTGTTGTCAGTTTAAGATGAAGTTTAAAGTGTGTTTCCATTATTAATTGAATTGTAAGGCTTTTCCCACACAGTTAAAATCCAGAGGCTGTTGTTCTGTATTTGAGATATCTGCTAATGCTTCTGTAATAAAGTTTTCTAATTGCGTGTTCTTTGGCATTTTATCTTGTCCTTAGATCCATGATTTAGTGGTGGACTTGGCAGTGTAAGGTTTGTGGTTGGACTCGATGATCATATAGGTCATTTCCAACCTAAACAATTCTGTGGTCTGCTAATGTGTTGTATTCTACTCTAAGCCAAATTTATAATAATATTGAAATTTGAATTAGCATATCTCATTTAACATTCTATCAGAAGGGGTAGTTAAGTATTGTATTTGGAGGATATCAACATTTTTGTGGCTTTACCTGGTTTTCTATATATGCCACCTAGATCTCTATTTTCTTCATTCATGTGATAAATCTGAGATTTCTTAGTTCATGTGAACAGCTTTAGACCTTTTAAATCCTGTATAATGATTGAACCAAAGTGGCAGAAAATATAGGGGCAGATTTTTTGGAAAAGCTTGACTTTCAGGTAGCTCTGTATACTACAGATGGAGTCTTAATAAAATCTGAACAAGAGAGTGTATTATTCCCAAAATCCAGAATAAATGTTCCTGTAACACTCCTCAAAAGGTTTGTTCAAAATACTTCAAACAGTTTAGAAAAAAAGAGTGAAGTAACACAAAGAGTTTCAGCAGATGATCTACAAGTACCATGTCTGAATTACGAGCAATGATGGCTCACTCTTTATTATTAGCCAACCATGAAATGCAGGTTGGATCACAGAAACAGAAACACTTTGTCTCCTTCAAAATGTAGAGATGGATTTTATTGGTAGAGAGGACACGCAGTCAGGATGGTTTAGCTAAGAAAGGTTTATTGTTTTCTTATGATTACTTAGCTTTTATTTGTGGATCTATCAGCCTATTTGACTTCACCAGGGGTGCCAAATTTGAGTTATTTTAGGACCCGTGTAAAGCACAGAATGTGCCCATATTAGCTGCCTGTTCGGGTAGAATTTACTGGTGTAAATACTGAAATGGGGTAGGGTGAAATAAAGCACTCTTTAGATGTTTTAGGTATTAAAAAGTATAGTTAATTTATATAGATGAGTTTCTGGCTGCAGACTTTTATTTTCCTTGTTTTTCTTCTAAAGATAACAGAAAAGAGCCACTTCAGATCTGGAGACTTCTCTGTTTTCTCTGTGAGGCTTCTGAGAGTCTGACATAGCTTCTTTGTCAATACTTAATGAATGCAGAGTTTTTTTAGTACATATCTTAAATTTTTAAGTGTATTTACTGAAATATTATCAAAATCTTTGCAGGAAGTCTGAAGTCTAGTTAGGTTCTTCATATTTAATGCAGTAAAATCAAACCTTATCTTCATATAGACACAGTACACACGTATACCAGAGGCATGCAGATATGCCTCATCTTGATTGCATCCAAAGGTTTTCTTTCTAGAAGCAAATGCCTTTCAGTTGTGGGTATGAATTAAAATTGTGTTGCAGAAAACCAATACCTTATTTACAAGAAGTGTATTTTCTTGATTTCTTCTGGGAATTAATTTAAATAAGAAAAACACCTGTCATCTTGTCTGACAGCTGTTGACAGCATTAAGATCTCTGAGTGACTAAGACGACAAGCTATCCGTACACATCAACACATCAGGCTTTTATTGCTGTCTTGGGTATGCAAGAAACTTGTATTAAGTGGTCTTTAACAAGGACTCATCCTGTTTGTCAGTTCTGTGACACGATTTTTATGAAGGAAGGGGTAATGACCCACGTCAGCTGAAGATGAGGAGATTGCCTGTCTGTGTTCCATGAAGCTTGTCTGCAGAGATGGAAACAGATCAAAGGGCATGTTTTCTTCCTTACAATTCCTGATGGGGATTAGGCAAGTTTGTCTGAAAATTCAAATGTTGCTAGTCAGAAACTGATTGTTCAAAACTGACTTAGGAAAAAAATTTCTCATGAAGAAACACAGCTTTTATTCTTTCCCCTTAGATAAGATGAATTATTGTAGTTTTATCACTGTCATGTTTAACTACTGTAACTTTACAGCCATGCTCTATTGAATGGGGAAATTACTAAAAGCACTGTGGAAGCTTCCCTTGAGTCTGAAACTTGTCTTTCATGTATTCAAAAGTTTGAGAAAATTCACCACTTTGTTTCAGTAAAGAAACATTATATTCTCTAATAGTCTTTTAATATCTCCTTCAGAAAAGACCTATGATCTATTCTTCATTATATTAAATGGAAATGCAATGTGTTGTATTGTCTTTTTTTTAACATTTTGTCAGGAAAATCTTGGCAAAATGTGCTTTCTTATAAGTGCCCTGCACTATATTTTTCCTTATATTTTTCCTGGTCAAGTTAACAGTAAACTGCCCTATTCCAGCTTCTGTATAGAGATAATTCTGAACTACAAATTCTCCTGTGGGAGATTAATGTGTTAAGATTGGAGAATATTAAAAATCCCCACTTTTTCCAGCATTTTCTGGGGGATTTAGGGTCTTCCTAAACAAATGTTAAATATTAAAGGATTAGAAATCATTGAAACAGTATAATTAGATTTCAGTCCCAAAATCTAGATTTTTACTTTTCACTTATATGCTCAGGTGAAGGACAAGCTGATCTTTAGGGGAAAAAAAACAAGGACAGCCTGAGTTTATCACCAGAAAAATAGCCACAGAAATATTACTCTCTGTGATTTTTCTCATGCCTCCATGGAGAGACTTGGGCAGAAGCTGCAAATGCAGTTTCTTGCTACTCCGTATTTCATATATGAATCTTGACCATATGTTCTGAGTGGGTTTGAAATCACTTAGATTTGATTTTTTGTTTATGTTTGTTATTATGCAGTAATCCGTTGCAGTGACAACATGTTCTAAAGAAAACAGTGCAGTAGGTAATTAGTGGGAGAAATATTTCAAAACAGTATTTTTAATATATTGCTTAATCTATATGGTGACTAGCATATTTGTTTGATTTTTAATGCATTCTCATTGTTTACCCATATTTGCCTCATCATTTCATGCTGCCAATAGTTGGTCAATGTTACTATTTTGCATTAAAGGAAATTTTGATGGGATTTTGAATGTTACATATTTTTATATTTTTCTGGTTTTATTAATATAAAGATTTATCTTTTTTTTCCTTTAGAAAGGTTCTAAAGGAAATCTCTGTTGGGAACCTAAAGCCTAATGAAACAGTTGAAGCAAATCTGGAAGCACAACTACTCTCCAAATTAGACCATCCAGCCATTGTCAAATTTTATGCAAGCTTTGTGGAGCGAGATAGTTTCTGCATTATCACTGAGTATTGTGAGGTGAGACTGAAGAAATTTGAAAAAATGTGTGCATTAAAAATAGGGTCTTCTAAGAAGCCATTTTATAAAATGCTTTCGTTTGAATTTTTGTCTTTATTTGTTGCTTGCGGCATCACCTGCTACATGTTAGGTGTGTTCCTTTCAGGTAAAGAGTGTTACCTGCTCATAGGAGGCTCATAGACAAATAAACCACAGGAGAAGAAATAGGTCATTTTAAGTCCAAGGTCATTTGGTGTGGCAAGGGCTACAAGGATGCTTAAATGCAGACACACTGCCTCATCTGTGGGAGAGCTCAGAAAGGTTGTACCACTTGTGTGTGATGTGCTACTGATAGGTGAGAGAGGATGAGGTTGCAGGCATGGAGGCACGATATAAAATCTGATATAAATGAGGAAGGGAAAACTCACTTGTAATTTGGAGGTGATTACAAGAAGCTTAAGCCCGATCACATGGATGATGAGTTTGGCAGCAACGTTGGGTTTATAAAATGAAAAACAATGTGAGTCAAAGACCAAAGTGTAGTGGATACAACAAATATTAAAGCAGGATGTTCTACATTATAGTTACCATTAATTTTTTCCTCCAGCATTAGGTTTAAGAACATTTTTCTGGAATTTGTCATAAAGCTTTCAAATAAGAATTTAAGCATATTTAAGCCAGTTTTTTAGTAGTTTATATAAAACAAGCACCTACTTTGTATTAAATATAAATGTGCTCTTTCAAAAAAATCTGTCATACATAAAGTGATCTTTTTATGAAACTGTGAAGCAAACTCTTCAGTTGTTCTGTGCTCGACATGCTGAAATGCTTTGGAAGATAATAAACTTAGACTACTGGTTACTTGTACACAAATCAGATTTGACTTAACTAATCACACTCCTTCAAGAATTTAGCTTTCATGGGAATAATTAAACAAATACCATTCCTGTAATTTATTTCTTTCTTGGAAGCTTTCTTTAAGGACAGTTAAATGCATATTTATTGCTGGAGTATTTAAAAATTAAATCTGAAATGTTCAGTTCTGTGATGCAATCTGAGTATTTGGTCACATACTATTTTAACACATGCAGAAACTTTTTGTGCCATTCCCTGAACGTCTGACAGCTGGGGTTTGAGAATATTGTCAGCTCTTTGAGGAAATCCAGAGCTCAAGACTGAAGGATTATTCAGAGTGTCCAGCTATTCCTATGCACTCATAGTTTTCTCTCTACTAGCAGTACAAAGTGGCCCGATACCAGATCAGTTAAACATGTAGGAATAAAGGAGCCTATTTCAGCTGTTGCAGCAGCACTATCTACTGCTTTTTTTTTTTTTTTTTTTTTTTTTGACACAAAGTTATAGGCAAATAAGAAAGAGCATGATAGCACAGTAATCACAAGCATCACTCCTTGGGGCTTTGGGGTTTTTTATGCAGGCAATGTAAACTACCTTGCATGAAAATATTTTGGTACGGAGTTACCCTAGAATCTGGGAGTCACATCCTCAACCAGGTGAGAATGTATTACAGCAAGGCAGGTAAAGGAAGAGAAAATTGATTCATTGGCTATGCACTGAATCTTCTCAGTTTTGAGTCTACTAGGTGAGGTCAGGATGACACCTGGCCCAATAGGATGTGCTTCTGACTTTTCCCCAAAGGACACACTCCGTAGTATCATTGCATTTATGCCATTAATACATATTTAATTGAACGTTCACATAAGGAAAAGTACAAAGCAAAGTTTCACATAGTGCTATAAAGTTTCTTTTCTATTTTAGTAGGAGTATTTCTAGAAGGTATACTTTTTTTATTTACTTATCTATAACCTGCCATTGTATGTGGTGGGATTTGAGTGTTTTGACCTAAAATATGCCTGTTTAAACCATGCATAAATTGAGAATGAGAAAAATGTAGTGCTACCCGATCCTTGCTTGCAAGTCTAGTACTTTCAGTTTCTCATGCATAGAATAATTACCAGATTGGCAGTAATTGCTGCTCTTGGGCAGACTCAAAACAAAGAGCACACATTAAGTTGGCATGGAAACGGAACTACCCTCCTGAGCTCCATTCTGTTTTCTCCAAAGTACTGTGACTTATTCATTAGCCACAGTGCTTTGTTCATCCTGGCGTGAGTAGCAGAGAGTGAGCCTCCAGTGCAGCTGCCCAGTGCCATTCCTTGTCCTGTGAGAGAAAAACAGTGAACATTGGTCTCCAAGGCTCAGCTTGACATCTTTTATTACAACTGAATTCAATCAAAATTATAGAAAAGTATATTTGTTCTGTTTTGATCTTACTTGTTGTGCTGTTCTTAGACACTTCTTACGTGTTGTTCTTAGACACTTTCTTCAAATCAAAATCTTATGCATAGTATAAATATTATTGACTAAGATTGATTTCAAACAAAAACGCCTTAATGAACCTTGGATTTCATTTTGTAGTACAAATTTGACTTCAATAATATACAGTTTTCATAAATCAGTTACTTTAAAAATTGCATCGTTTTAATGTACTATAAGGCAGAACTCGTTGTACTTTTCCCCCAGACAATTATTTATGTCTCTTGACTGCGGTCTCAGCTGTGATGTGAGTACACATATGCTAAGGAAATCTGAGCAAAAGGAATAACTAAAGCAGTCAATGCCTGTTCACGTTATCAGCTCTAGATGCTAAGCTGTTTCAAATAATTTACTGGTGTGTCTGATACTCTGATATTTAAATAGAAACTGCAGCTTGGAAACTCCATAGGTACTAAATTTGTTAAATTGTTGAATTCCTTATGAACTTTGTTAGACTGACCTTCCAAAATGTGAAATTGGTTTAACAAATTTTTTTCAGAGTTTCACAGCAGCAGTACTTCAGCGAATCTTTTATGATGTGTTTTTGTTTTCCTTTTTTTAGACACAAAATCAAGGGTAAATTAATTGTAGGACATTGAGACCACCCTTCCCTGCTTGAAGATGAAGAGCTATGCAGTTGTGTGAGGACACATGTAGTGTATTATTCAAGTGCTTTTGTATTCCTTAGACCTTTTGCAGGAATTGTCTCTCAGCTTCAGAGTATTCACTGCCATAACTCTGTAGGTGCTGCACTCATTTTTCTTTGTGTTTTTCATGGCAATGTGTTACTGTGAGAGGGGACACGGGTCTGGAAGAAAAGGTGATTGGAGCCTGCTGCATGTCATCTGTCCTTACCTGGATAATACACAGTCCCCTGAGGCCAGCAGCCAGCTGGCACATGTTTGAGCACTCCCTCAGTCCTGGGCTCTGGATGGTCTGGGGCTTTTGTCTGGAACAGTTTATTTTATATTAATGACTAGTTGTTTTCGAGGTGCATGAGTAGACTCAGTCACAGCCCATCTGGCTGCCATGCAATGGAGTACCCAGCAAGAATTTTTCTTTCCTTCCTCTTCTCTGCTGCAAGCAACCAGGGGGAAGCTGCTGAACATTTGGAGCTGCAAAGGGGAAGCAGCTGCTGAGAGTTCCAAGTTCCCAGAGGAGCTTCTCTCTGGGCTGCAGTAGGGCGGCAGATGGAGAGCTGGACCCATATTCCCTTCCCTGGTGTATGAGATGATTCAGACATTTCAATTAAAAAATTGCAGGACATTGTCGGGGAACACATTTTTGATAGATGACAAAACAGATTTGCTTTGTTTTAACACACTCACTTTGGAATGTTGTAACTTAGAACCAGAAAGGCCATAGAAATTACTGTAAACTCATGTCAGAAGCACATGAATATATAGATCTGCAAGGACAGAATCTGCTTACTTTGTAGCAGCACTATGAAGCACTGTGGTGTTGGGAACAGAAAAACAAGAAATGCTGAAGGCATCATAAAATAGTAAGAGTCAGCAGTGCAGAAGAATACAGGGATGATGATGGGAAATGATGGCACTGGGACAGTTGTACAGGCAAAATAGTTTCTTGTATTTGGTACATAAAGCTTCTGTTTTTATGTAGAATGTGTAATATAAAAGTAATGATATATGGCTAATAAGCTGCCCTGATGTAAGGTAATTAGTCACTAGAATGTAATCAGACTCACAGTCCCTTTGCTCAGGGGTTAGCTACCTCAACACACTGCTTACCATTAATGTGTGTGCATTCTTGTAGACAAAATTAAATTATTTTATAAACTGGATAAACAATCAGTTTACAACGATTTATATTTTTGAGCAAAAAGAATGGGTTTCCTGGAAGTCTCAAAATCCTTTCATTGTGCTGTTGTACAACTGGTATTTCCAAATATCTGGACTACAGTTTTCAAGTAGTCTTTTTCTGGATATATTTTCTGGTTTATTGGCACTCCCTGCTGTGTGTCCTATTGTTCCATTTCTAATGCTACTTCAGGATAAATTGTTTTAATGAAGTATCACAATAACACATGCTACATATTCTTGAGGCTTTAAATCTGCTTTGTTTCTGGCAAAAGTTTGAAAGTGGGCAAAGTATCATAATTAAGACTGTATTTTAATACTTAAGAGAATAACATGGTTGTTTTGATGCTGATATGGTTATTATAACATAATAAATGAATGTCACTTGAGTGTACAATGTTTGACTGGAGTGGAAATGACTTTCTCAAATTTATTAACTTACTCAGACTGATTGGGGCAGATTAATTTTATTTACCTAAGTGTCTTTATCATAGACACTCAATGTAGGCCCTCATCATAAATCTTTGCAGTGAAACAGTGTTTCTACAACATGATCCATCCCTTCCAAAGGTAGACAACTAGATGACAGAGATAATTTCACTACAGACATGCGTGTTCCCTTGTGTTGACTACAAAGGTTTGGGTGACCAGCTCTGATCCTGAAGTTGGGTGACCTGAAGGAAGAACAGCTGGAAACCGTGATGATCTTGTGTAATGTTAAGAGAAAGCTGCAAAGCCAGACTGGTTGATACCATTATGATCCTCACTTGTTTATGCTTTTGGTGCTGAGAGAGTTCAGAATTCATGTGCATATGTTGATTTTACAGACCTACATGACAGGATGCCTGAAGGCCTGAGGAAATGGGGTCCTGTACTGTGATGAAGGAGATAGCATTTTGAAAACTTACCTTAAATATGTATTAACTTACCTTAAGTAAGTATAAGTATGTTGTGATATTTTTCAGGGTGGAGATCTAGACTTTAAAATTCAAGAGTACAAAGATTCTGGGAAGATGTTCGCTCAAAGTCAAGTAATAGACTGGTTTATACAGTTGTTACTTGGAGTCAACTACATGCATGAAAGGTACAGTCATTTGATACGAGAGCATTTAGCTTGGGAGGGGGTGAATGGACTTACTGACTAGTTGGAGGTATTCAAACAGAAATGAAAGTTCTGTTTGCCAAATACTGTAGTTAGTTTATGTCAGATACCTCAAGTGTAACTAAGTATCTCCCCTGCAGGAGCATTGTGCATTACATCTTTTAGCAGGACAATGGTAAATGTCTTCCAGACACACTTTTTTTCAGAGCCAAATGGAAAATGTAGCACAGTAGAGATAGTTCAATATTGTTAGAAGAAAATGGATTAAAGGTAAAAATAAAGTTGTCTTTTTAAAGGAGAATCAAGAAGCACATCCTGCACATATTTAATGTGAAACATCTAATATATATGCTTGGTGGACTCCCAGTAAAATCAGTGGAGTTACATACATGCATTCTTGAAGAGAAGTCACTTTTAGCAGCACATCAAAGATTAACTTAAAAAATTACTGCAGGTCATCCAGATATGAGGAGATCACACATGGTTGGAGCAGGGGTAGTGTGTATAGGTGAATACCCACCTGGTCATCTCCATGAGTGTAGCTCTTACCTGCAGTGTGATTTAGGCAGGCTGACTGCACTGATGGAAAGATTTCCCTTATTGCCGGTGTGCTGGACCTGTACAATGCCGGTCTTGTCCCTTTCTGCATCATCCTTTGCAGAGATTGAGCAAAATTTGCTTGCCTGAATTTTAGGTGGAACCCAGCAGTAGGTAGAGAGTTCACCTGTCGTCAAGAGCAACCGTGCCTGAGTTGAACTGAACTTAAGTGTGTGGGATGTGTTTGACCTAAACTGATGGATGCCTAATGAGTTTTTTGCCAGTGTCAGACTGTAGAGAGAAAAGGGCAGAGTGAATTGCTGTCCAAGATGCAGGAGCATTTTTGTTCCTAAATGCCAATTTATCTAGGGCTTGTACATGAAATGCTGCCCTGCCCGTGATGGGAGGACACAAAGAGAGCTCTCTTTGCTGTACTCTTCAGCATTCACCTCAGCCAAAAGGACAGAGGGAAATGGAAATAAAAATCCTGACAGTTTAACTAAACTATCAGTGTAATTTGAGGTTTTTTTCCTCCCTTGAACTTCAATTTATCAACTTATCATTAAAAGTTTTGGTGCCCTGCAAATTCCTCTTTTGGCAAAATCCTTTCTTTCACATGTGTGTTTAGAAGATGCATTGTGCAGAATAATGCAGCGTAATAATATGAACATTGTATTTGGACTGGTGGTCCCCTTCCAACTGAACTACTTTATTTTATTCTGTCTTTCGTTTTCTGTATTGTCTTATGCCTCTTTTATCTCTCCTCTCTGTTTTGCTCATTTTCTACTTGTTCTCAAACAAACCTTTAAAATCAAGTAAGATGCTGAAAATAAACTTTATTTGGTAAATATATATTAAAAATTTGGTGTGCTGAAAAGTCAGTTAGTTCTGCAATTAAAGCAATTTGGTTTTCCAAACAGGATTTTATTTTCTCCTTTTCAATCACAGCTAATAGTACCTCTCCAGACACTTACTAATAACTTGACAGTTTTAATTTATAAATTTATTTGTATTTTGTATTTTTTGGCTGTATGTATATAACTTTTTTCTTATTAGTATAGAGTTAAACATTAGCTTAAATGGAAAAGGTTAGGCTTAAAAGAATTTAAAACTACCTACAGAAATTTGAAATACTAAAACATAATAACAACTCTCTGTTTCTATGTAGAAGAGTCACGCATGATTTCTTCTCTACTGACATGGAAAAAAGCTCTAATACATGTTTGAATTATGTTCTAATACAAAGACAGTTTTTCCCTAGAATTAGAAGCTTGAAGTGTTTACAGCCTGTGGGTTGGTCCTTCCCCATGCCATTCCTAAGAAAACTCAGATTTTGTGGATGTGAGGTATTTTTTTCCAGAGCAACAAAAACTATTATCTATGGTTTTAAACAGACTATTCACTTGTCCTTCTTGCACAGCTTTAGTTGAACAATTTTTGAAAACTCTTATGCTGGAAACTTAATGTACTTTTCTTTTAAATTTGAAACTTCAAAACAAAGTTATGTAGAAATAAACCAATTCAATCTTTATCTGTCTTTGATATAAAGAAAGGGAAAAGTAAAAGAGAGATAACACAGTTCAGTGGTCTTATCTCAATGGAGACCTTCAGCATGAAACCATCCTCTAGTGTCTCGTAGCACACATAGCCCATTGCATGTGAGTGCACAAAATTAATCCCACAGCAATCAGGCAATGAGGCCATTGATTAATTTAACCTCAATTTGAATAAGGCTGACTGTTATGTTACTCATCATTTTGCTAATCTTTATGAAGAATGTATGAACACGGATTTTTGTAAGGTTACTCTTTATGCCGACAGCAGATAATACAGGGTTCAGACTTACCCACAACCTCTTACTCTTCTGCAGAGTTCCTCAGACAGAGGAAAGAGAGATTAATTGTGCATGATTTCACAGCAGTGATATGCTTCAGCTTCCCTCAGCTTCACTTGCAGCTCATTCTGTTGCAGGCAAAGCTTCATTCAAGGAGGCTGCCCACTGCTCAGGGCTTGTCCTGTTTTTTTGTGGCTATGAGCCAGCAAGCAAGTACTCTACAGAACATAGATATGGCTATATTTACAGCCCAGATTTGAAACTGTCCTCAAGTGTTAATTTCTACCCAAAATAGCTACTCAATAACCACTTCACTGTCCATCAAGTAAAGTTTTCCTGGAGCCCAGTTAATTCACGTTGCCTTTATAGGTCTGTCTTTTCCTACAATAAAAAAGTAGCTCTCTTTCTTTAGCTGGATTTATGGAGCAGGCTTGATATTAATTTCTTTCTAGTACTAAAGAATTCTTTTCAGGTAAGCTTTCAGCTGGTACCTTGTTTATCTTCAGACATATTAGCAGAATAAGTTGCATTGCAGTGAGAGATAACATCATGGAAAGATGAAAAAATCACCCCAAATATTTCTTTGTCATATTAGTATATGAAAGCATCTTCTAATTGTTTGTAATGCAAATAAAATACATAACATTTTCATCAATATGTTGCAAGATTACAGTGGCATTACATTATAATTCAAACTAATGTGACCCAAACATCTTTTTTCATCTCCTTTTCAAATAATATGCTACTGAAAGCTTTCTGGATCATTCTTTTACTTCAATATACCTGTCATTAAAATAATAGATATTTAGGAAAGTTTCAGGTTCAGAAATTCTGTGGTTATATTTCTACAATGGAGTACTATTAAAAAAATGTCAAAATCCACCAATTCTCAGCAACAATGTGCAAAAATAATTTAACTCAGTGAAAGCAAGTTCTTTCAAAGGATCTGTGTGATGAATGGTAAGAAAAGTCCTTATGAATCTCAATTAACACAGCAAGATTTCTGTAGAAGTGTGTGTATGTATATATACAGACATATATGTACTTATAAAAGAATAACAAATATCACCTTAGTTTAATTTCTCTACTGATGTATTGTATGAGTGTATGTGTATTACTCATAGAAGTTGTCAAATAGAGAACAAATTATTTATAAACAATATTTTATAAACATGGGTGGAGGCATATTGAATAAAACTTTCATTTTTCTCAATGTGCAAACCTTTTTCTAATGAAAGGCATTACTTTCAGGATAAAAAAATTGAAAGAAAAAGAAGTGAAAAAAGATTGCTATAAGAAACATGGAGAACTCTTTTCCTTCACCCACAAAAATAGGAATTTTTCTTTTTCATGCACAGTATCTGTACATACTGCAATGAATTCTAGTATTATTTTTCATGGGTTTATTTCCATTTGTGAACTGAGTATATTAAACAGCATATTTTTTTCTCTTCTTGCAAAAAATATTTTCCAATGAGTTGTAGACAAAATTGGGTATTTAAATTGTGCTGTAGAATGCATGTTTTCTAACCTTAATATAGAAACTATTTTGAAAGTAATTTCATTATGTCAATGCCTAAGACTTTTTAAATTCAAATTTGAGATAATACTTGAGGATTGCTCAAAAATTTGAAATTGAGTACCGTATTTGTTTTTTCTGCCCTCAAAAATCTTAGAGCATCAGTTTCTTTCTTTACTTGATCTAAAGGGCTGAATGACTGCTGTATTGGCATTAGCAAATATGGTTTCTGTAGCCAGTGTGTACCAAATGCTGTTCTAACCTCCTCCTGAGCAGAGCTGATGACTAATCCTGTGTGTTAGGAATCATTTCAGAAGTGGATGAATTCTGGTTTAGGTGAGGTTATAGGAAACAATGTTTTTGGAGGCGTTATTAGCAAGAATTAATTTAGAATATGTTTTGTATAGCTCAGAGATACTTTGTTTTCCTAGAAGGCTGCAGAATTAATGTCACACATGTAAGACTTACAGAAATTAAGAAGGTTCTGTATATCCTTACATGGCGCATAGCTTATAATGGTTTCTTTCAGACTGATGGAAAAATAAGTCTGTAAAAGCTAATTGTTCTCTTCCTTCTCGTCTTTGTCTTTGTCAAGTTTTTTCGTCTTCCTCTCTGTTACTGTAAAAAATTGAACTACTAGCTTAGGCTATATACATATTTGTCTTTGAAGTAATACGTTTGCTCTGTAGGAGTCTTCCCTTAGCTTTGAGAAACTCTTATTGCTGTTTCTCTCATCCATTATTCTCTAGTGAGGTATCTCGTTCTCCTAGCAGAAAATAACATGTAATGTTTTTAAGATGAGTCAGATAGGAAGACTTGCCTTTCTCCCTTCCTCTGCAGACCATGCTATGTCTGTATCTGTATTCTTAAGCTGGGATCCCCAGGCATTTTTTATTATCTTGCTTAGGCTCTCACCCTGCATGTGGGTGCCTGTGAATGCACCTCTGTGAAGCTCCTTAATGCCATTGTCCATGGATTGTCACTGGCAGAGTTAGACTGCAGCAGTGGTGGGCTGGCCTTTCTGAAAAGGGCTGAAGGTAAATATCTGAAATACTTAATACATGACTCTGAATGATTCCAGCTGGATGAGGTTGAATTTCCTTTTCTGTTCCAGGCGGATACTTCACAGGGATTTGAAAGCCAAGAATATATTTTTGAAAGATAATCTTCTTAAAATTGGTAAGGTTTCCATACTTTCTAAAGATATATTTTCATGTGATAGAACAGTCCGGCAGACATTTTGTCAATATGGAGATATAAAGAAAATCATGTCTGAAATAACAGTTTCATTTGTAGTTAAACATCTATTTGACCATTGGACACAGGAGAGGCACTGAAACCTCTAGCCCTGAGAATGCTTCAAGCTTGGCTGGACCTGGACCTGAGCAGCCCCATTTAACTTTGAGCCAGGAGTTTGAATCAGATGACCTTGTGAAGCCTCTTCAAACCCTCATTGTTCTGTGATATTATGCTTTTGTGGTGTTTTTATTTTGAAGAATTACAGAAAATAGTTTTTCCCATTTT
The DNA here is from genome assembly GCA_013397155.1 of Irena cyanogastra. Classification (NCBI taxonomy): domain Eukaryota; kingdom Metazoa; phylum Chordata; class Aves; order Passeriformes; family Irenidae; genus Irena; species Irena cyanogastra. The sequence goes on along the minus strand of VWZV01010905.1, from coordinate 389,919 downwards.
TTAAATACTAGCAGAATTTTCTGGATGTACTCTCACTTTATCATGTCTGACAATAAAGAAAAAAATTATATGAATACATATATGTTTATATTAATAGATTATTGTTTCTACTGTTATTTTAGGAGACTTTGGAGTTTCCTGTCTTTTGATGGGTTCATGTGATCTTGCAACTACATTTACTGGGACACCACACTACATGAGTCCAGAAGTACTGAAGCACCAGGGATATAATACAAAATCTGACATTTGGTGAGTAGTCATAATGCTATTTTGGTTGGATTAGGCATTTATCTCCACTAAACCTATTTCAGGACGTCAGGATCAAATGTTGCAATCTGAAGCCTTGCCCTTTGTGTTAAGAAACATGTAGTTGGCTTTTATTCTGGGTTATCTGAGACTTTAAAGGAGAATAAGATTCAGGTCCAGTCTCTGATGTGATACAGGATGATTGTAGACAAAGTTCAGGTTTTTCTAGGAAGGGGGAAATCTCTTTTTTTCTCATTGAGATAGATGAATTGAAAGAAGCAACTTTCTGTGAAACTTTAGATGGATGAGCAAAGAGTGATTCTGGCTGAGAGGATAGCAGAACGACCTTCTTAGGAGCTAAATTTAAAAACATTGGCAAATGTTAAAAGCAAGAAAGTATTTGGAAGTGAAGCAAAAAATGAGAATAACTGCAGTGTTAGAACAGAAAAAAAATGCACTTGTTTTAGAAGAGGCTCAAAGGTAGAAAGAAAAGTGCTAGTTCTGCATTTAGATGGCACAAATTCTTGAGATCAGGACTTCTGAGGTGATGATTAAAGGGTCAAGTTTAGGAGCTGAGGTCTGTTGAAAGACTTTAGGAAACTTCTAGGTGTGCAGGTACTCTTCCAGTTCTAATATCTGGCCTGTTTATATGTGTGTCCTAAAGCATCTCATGTTTTAAGATTATAGTTAAAAGTGTTGAGTTTTTAAATTTTGTCACAGTATTTTATTTAAGGGGCTTTGTTTCTTTTATGAGGTGTTTTGTTGTTTTGGGTTTTTTTCCTGTAGGTATGGTTAACTTTTTTTAGCTGTTTCAAACCAGGGAAGTTCCCGTGTTAAAATATTTGACCCCTGGAATATAGTTTGTTTGCTTGATAATTTGCTCTAGCTTTGTCTCAGTTCTGCCTTTTCAAAATATACTTGTGGCTGCAGGATATAATTCTAAAAGTAGAGAACAGTCTACCATTTTCAAATGGTAGCAACCATTTTTCACAGTTGACATATTCAGTCCAGTCAACAGATATGTCAGGAATCTCATCTCATGGCCTTTCTAGCTGACTGCTATGGATTTGATGTCAGATTCTCTCTTGTTCATCTGTAAAATATAGTTATCAGTTCATACATATAGTCAATAAAAATATATTGGGAGAAGGTTTCAAAATATGTTGAAACAAATGAATGGACAGGGAACCCTGCCTTTTGTGCTCTTCTACTGTAAGGAATAATTTCTTTCATTGCAGTGCAAATAGAAAGTAAAATACATGTTTAAGTTCTATTTGTGGTTACTAGTGTCAATCCATGGAGGTCATTGAAGTTGTATAGAGTAGGCATAATCAGAGTTTAGTCCAATACTTTTATAAATCATGTGTTGATCACCCTTTCAAAATTTACAAAAACACAGAAAAATGGCCCCCATCCCAAACTCAGGAGCTGCCAGCTTTCTGCTATACTTTCTGCCTTTTGTGATCTTTCCAAAGCATTACCAAGAGTACTCCCCTGAGGGTGAAACTGCCTTCAGCAAGAGCTTCTTGGCCCTCACTATAGGGGCACGAAGGAGGAGGTGTGCCCTTGCTCAGTGCTTCCCTAGCCCACAAACCCCTTCTTTTTTTGAGCCAGAAAACTCTTCTGATCAGGACTCGTGTTTGATTGATACTCTCATCTTTTAATATATTAATAATGATTCTATTTGATTTTTTTCCCCACTGTCCCCATTTAACAGGGGCCAAAAGACAAGAGGACACTGAGCTTACAGGGGAACCCACCCTGGAGGCTCCAGGTGAGATAAAGTCCTTGGACCACTGTACAGGAAGTTGCTCATGAAGAATCGAAGAATCAAAGTCTCATAGAATGCTTTGCATTGGAATGGCCCTTAAAGATCATCTTGTTCAAACTGCCCTGCTTTGGGCAGGAACATCTTCCATTAGATGAGGTTGCTCAAAGCCCCATCCAGCCTGGCCTTGAACTCTCTCTCAATTTGAAGTTGTTACCCCTTGTCCTATCATTACGTGCCTTTGTAAAAACCTCTCTCTGACTCTCTATCACTTTATGTGCTGGAAGGTGCTCAAAGGTCTCCCTGGAGCCTTCTCTTCTCCAGACTGAACAACCCCACCTCTCCCAGCCTGAACCCGTGGAAGGAGTGTTCCAGCCCTCAGATCATCTTTGTGTACCTCCTCTGGACTTGCCTCAACAGGTCTGCATCCTTCTCATCTTGAGGGCCCAGAGCTGGATGCAGTTCTCCATGTGAGGTCTCAGAACAGTGGAGTAGAGGGAAGAATCTTCTTCCTCAGCCAGCTGCTCACGCTGCTTCTGATGCAGCCCAGGATGTGGTTGGCTCTCTGGGCTCTTAGCACACATTGCCAAGTCATGTTGAGCTCTTCATCAAGCAGCATCCCCCAAGTCCTTCTCCTCAGGCTTGCTTTTCCATTCTCTGCCTAGTCTGTATTTGTGACCTAAGTGCAGGACCTTGCAATTTGCCTTGTACTCCATCAGGTTGGCACAAGGTTACCTCTCAAGTCTGCCAAGGTCCCTCTGGATGACAGCCTTTCCTTCCAGCATGTTGACCATACCACACAGCTTGTCAGCAAACTTGCTGAAGACACGCCCAGTCCCTCTGTCCATGTTGCTGACAGAGATGTTAAGCAGCACTGTTTGTTGACCCCTGAGGAATTTCAAAGAGTTGCCTAAGTCTTTTATATGTAGCTGAAGCGACATTCTGTCTTCAGACTTGTCTTTCTGATATCCAGCAGGACTCAAAAATTCACACACAAAAATTCAGACTTACAAGTGTCCCCAAGTTAAACATAAGATAATGTAAAATATCTTCTGGGAAAGACAATTAGTGCCACCTCACCTTGTTATCACGATCCTCTCACTGTTCAGTTCAGTTCATTGGAAAGACCTTAATTTCTGCTGCATTTCTGATGTGCTCTAAAGAGACACTGTGGTTTTCAGGTTCACTGAAATGTTCTGCAACTGGTTTTTCAAAACTGACTTGAATATTCACAGTGCAGCAGCTGGTGCAAGAAGTGTTGTCCTTCATAGTCCAAGGTCAATAGATGGGGGAAAATCTTCATGTTTTACAGTTTTTCTCCATGGAAGTTCTGCAGCTGGGCTCAGAGAAGTGGCAGCATTTATGTTTTTCTTCAGTTGAAATGTCATGGCTGGAATTCTTTGTTATTCCATGCTTTATGTCAAATCTGAATTCACAGGAGGCAAATTAAAGTTGGCTCACATGTTTTCCTCAACATCCCTGAGCCTGGACTGGCCAGGCCATGAGAGAAAACCTTTGCAAATGACACAGTCTGGGGATTCCTCCTTTCCAGACAAGAAGCTTCTTCAGGGAGCTGATCTCAGTTCAGCAGTTCACCACCCCTTCTTCCCATCAGTGCTTCCCCTGTAGATGCGGCAGACGGAGCAGAGTCAGGGCAGTGCCGGCAGCTGAGCCGAGACAGAGAGAGCCCGAGAGGCCAGGCCAGGTCAGGGGTCAGTCACTGATGTGTCTGTGTGCCACTGGGGCTCACTGGTAGCCCAGCCCAGCATGACCCCGAGGCGCTGCTGTCCTGGTGTCCCTTCCTGCCCTCACACGCCTGTAGTGACACTGATGTTGTTGGCGCTCAGCCGACATTCTCATTCCTCCAGTGCTATGGCAGAGACAAAGTGGTGTCTCAATCCATTATGTAAATCCATTGTACTCTGTCTTCCATCAAGCACTGTCAGATTTTGACAGATGATTTGTCTGTTGTCTTTGGGTAAATTGGGCTGGCCACACCACAGATCTTGAGGCTTTCATTTTATTGTGCTTGTTCATCTGTTCTTTTCCCCTGCTTTGTCTTTCTCTTTAATATTGACAGTCAAAAAAAGAAGCCACGTGAAGGCTGAGGGAATGGGGCTGAGGAAGACAGCAGCAGGGAGTTCTCATTTAAGGGCTGATGAGTGAGTACTGAGGAAATGAAATTCAGAGACATATTCCTCACAGACTCTGAAGCCAACAAATTCTTAAGACCTTCTGATATGATCAGACTGAGAGATACAAGCCTTAAAGGTATATGCATTTACATTATCTGACTTTTCAAGTTGAATTTATAGCTAACTTGGATCTTATAAGAAGATCTTATAAGAAGGTCCTATCTTTGAAGAACTGTAACATTTTTTACAAAGGATCAGAAGATGTTAAAAGGATGACAATATTTATGTAAGCAACAAAAGCCTCAAAAACACCTCAGGGTGGTTTCTCCTATGAGGGAGAAGTTAGAGGTCTGTCAGTTGAGATTGGGGAGAACATACTGAAGCCTGTGTCCAGATGCTCCATTTGATGATGTAATCGAGCATAAGTAGCTTCAACATGAACTTGTCATGCCACAATTTTGCTGAAATTATGTTCAGGAACTTTGTCAAACCCATTCGTCAATATAGGGAGTTGTCAAAGCAAATGTACTGGCTGGCTGGTTTAATGACCATTTTAGAATTTTATAACATTGGCACTTATGCAGGCTAAGATTATAAAAGTAATTAAATTATATGTTTGGATCATGTGCAGATTGCTTATGGGAATTGGGAAGCAACTTCCTCCTGCTCCTCACAAGGTGCTTAGAGCAGAAATGTAGAAACACAACTGAGAAATGCAGTTTTGAGCCAAAAGCTTGTCTGTTATTTCTTTGGGTGTTTGCAGCTCAGCAGCTCTCTTGGGAAGAAAGAGCCTTGTTCAGCAACCCAGAGCAGCATTTCTCAGTTTATGAGATATTTATTTAATTTCAAAGATTTTGATCCTGCGGAAGGAAACTTTATTCTTTTTCCTTCATTTTTCTTTACTTTTTCCCCTGTTTCATTCTTTCATGAGACAGATGGGATTTTCCCTGGATAGCCTGTTCACAGCCCTGGCTGTAGCAGAATGCCCTGGGCATTCTCTTCATCTTTTTCCACCTCAGGTGTAGTCAGAGTGCTAAACTAGATGAATAAATCAACTTCCCTGATGTGTCAAATCTCATGTTCCTAATGGCTCATTAAGCAATTTCTAGCTGCCAGAATCAAGCAGCTTCCAAAACATATTGATTCTACAAAAAGAAGTTATAGTACAGTCTGTCAGGTTGGGATTTTCCTTCTTTTTTTCTTCTCTCTGGCTGATTTCCATTTTTATTTGATGCTTTCAGATGCTGTGTGCATAGGGTTTTTTTCTGTTGTTCTTTTTGCTTTAAGTATTTTCTCATGTAGTAATTATCTTGTTTTAGAGTCTGAACATACATCATAAATAGAGGTTATCATCAGTGTTACTGTTTACTGATTTAGAAACTTTGACAGCTGTTTGACAGTTAAATCTTTAAAAAACCTAGGCAACCATTTATTTACCTCAGTAGCTGTTCTTTAGTTGATTCTCAGCAAAAATGCTCTGCTAATGGTTTTCACATACTTGCTTGAGAAGTACTGGTGAGTAGAGCCCCCCCATATGCACTGAATGTAGAGACTGCGTTTCAGTTTAAAATTATTTGCTCTTGTTCTTTTTTTGCCAGATGGACCAAAACAACTCCTTTTCTTTAACCAAAATGAATAATTGACTTTATTAATTATTTGCTTTCAAGGATTTTTATACTGCTTTCCTGAAAGCCATTCACCCATCCATATTTCTTATCATTATGCTTTATTTTCTTGCTTCTTCTGGAATCACAGATGAAATTATAAATACCACAGTCAAATATAAAGATATTTAAGCTGGTTGTTTTGATGAGCCTTGACCTGTATCTGGCTCTCACCAGCATTTTCTATGACCTTGATCAAGTAAATCATTGATCAAGTCAGCAGCCCTGACTGGAGAAAGAGCTGAGCATCCTCCAAGGCCTGCAAAACTCAACTCCCCTATTTAAAAAAAAAAAATGTTCATCAGACAGAGCTCAGCTGAAGTGCAAACTGTTATGAATAGTCATTATACAAAATTATTATGAGAATGTTTATTTCAAAATGTTCAACTTGGTGACCTTTTATGTTGGCCATTAGGATTGGTGAATAATACATGCTATTCCTACTTGTTTATTCTTCAAGGTCTCTGGGATGCATTTTGTATGAGATGTGCTGTATGAACCATGCATTTACTGGACAGAATTTTTTGTCTGTTGTGTTAAAAATTGTGGAAGGTGAAACACCTTCTCTTCCTGATAGATATCCAAGCAAACTGAATGCTGTGCTATGCAGGTATGTTATTTTCTTGTTTAACAGGTTTTTCAGTAAGTTTGGACAATTGCTCAATTCCTACTTTTGGTTTTTAACGTTTCAGCATGTTAAGTAAGAATCCTTCATTAAGACCAGCAGCAGCAGAGATCCTAAAATCCCCTTATATTGATGAACAACTAAAGGTATGTAAGAAAAAGCAGTAGCTGTTCTTGCCATTTGAGTACATATTTTGCGAAAGCAAAATGGAGGCAGGGAAAACATGCTGAGAAAAAAAAATTGATAGCTGTTGATGGGAGCATTAATCTAGGGGACTTTCAGGGCTATAGTACAAATATAACTGAGGAATGAAGCCCTCATCACTTGACATGCTGAATGTATCCCCTCTTAAATGTTATGAGCAATAAGAAAAACAGACACTTATGGATATAAAATGCAGATCACTTGGGCCTGGGAACATATATCTCTGAACTGTCCTGGTTAGTCATAGTTTTAATGAAAACTGATGCCTTTTGCTCTTTTGGCCTAGGCTTCAGTGCCTGTATTATTTGGCTTTCTGAGAAGGTGTGGAAGGAAACTGCTGGGTCAGTTTTTATATTGGGATGGTACTGGGTAATAGCTGAAGATTCTGGATAACTTCAGCATCAAGTCTTGATACCCCTTCTGTTTTATTTCCCTGCAGAAAATACAGTACAAGTTCACAAACATGACTGTGAAAGACAAGGCATTTAACTGTCAGAAAGAAACTGCTCTCATTTTTGGTTCTGTGTAAGTATTTTTAACAGTTTTATGGGGAGTAGTATATGAAATTACAGTGTTGCCAAATAATGTCATTAACACTTGTGTCAATCTCATCGTGCCTTATGTTTAGACAAATCTATTCCCCAGAAATAGAAAAGAGCAACCACTCCCATTAGGGAGATGCAAAATTAAGATTTAGGGAGTAAAAAAGATTTGCAGATGAAATATTTTTATTATGTGACTGTGTAAATTCCACACGCATATGCAGTATATGTTGATGTTAATTTAGTACCAATTAGTATAAATAATGATATTTGTTCTGAAATTTTGGGGATTTAAGCTGTCATTTTAGTTAGATCATCATCATTTATAGTGCTGCTGTTTCTGTACCTACTAAAAATTGAATGTGAAAGCTGTGTTTTCTAAATGACACCAGACTAAAAGCATACACACTTAAACTAATATTAAGCTCATGCCTCTGTAGGATACTGTTATTTTTGTCTTGTGACTTCAGTGAGAAATCAAGAGTAGTGATGTTTCTTGGCTCTTACATCAGCAGTGATGTCTCTCTTAGGCTCTCTCTCAATATATATTAGAATATATATCGAATTAATTAATTGCAATAAATTACAATGCTGCAATATTTAAAGCAAATTCCAGCATGGACATTTTCATTTTGTCTGTGTAAATTAGCTCTGCAGTTTCATGGGCAACTCGCCCTCCTCTTTGCTCTCCTGAGTTTTCTGTACAGGTTTTCTTCTGCTGGGAGTTAGCAAGAGCAAAACCAGAAGTTTGTGATCCTGTGAGGAAGCAATGAACATCCCTGTTTCTTGTTTCCTTCAAATAATTGTCAAGATTTTAACATCTCTCTGATATTTGTTTTGAATTGTTAGGTAACAGCAATAAAGATTAAAACAATCCAGAACCTGCAGTGCCTTTGAGGCAAAAGGACTTTCACCTTTGTTTTTTGTGACCTCTGCTCTTGTACAGGACCCACAGTTTTGCAGCTGTGATCACTTTGCAGGTGCTGCCAATTCTGCAGCATCTGCAAATGCAGGAGAGGTGACCACCTTCAGCTTTTCCAAACAAAGTGTAGTTTGCTGTCAGTGGTAGGAAGAAAGCAGAGTACAGACAGTTGAATACATCATAGCAAAACCTTTTATACATAATTTTACATAGTTTAACTGCTGTCAGTGTGTCTGTAGGCTCCCATCTCTACAAACTGTTTTTTGGGTTTCTACTCATCGCTTCTGTCCTTAGTGTCTCTGTCTTTTTCTGAGGCCAAAGTTTTCCATTTTGGTATGAATAGGTACCTTTAGTATAATTAGTTTATTGAACTTTGCAGGCCTTGATGTAAAATAAAACAATAAATATATATATTCAAGTTAATTCAATTAACTGTGAGAGGATTCCTTCCTTTTCAAAGTAAATATAGTTAACTACAGAGATGCTCCTTAGAGATATACTGTAAACAGTTTTGGGGCACTGAAATGTTTCCCATACATTATGCCATGATTATATTAATTATATTTGTATGAATATATTATATTAATAGAGCATTATATTCAGTATTTAATGCTTGTTGAAACATAGATTATTAGAATCTTCAAGAAACTTTTAATTCTTGCCTTTATCTTGTGGGTGTAAGATTTCAGGCTATCTAGATACACCGAAACCATTATATCTACTTTGGGGGAGCAGTATTGTTACTTGCAGACTATATACCCAGACTTCAAATAACCTCATAGTTCTAGAGGAGGCTGATAAAACCACTTTGTATTTTTTGTAAAATATATACTGTATTCTGTGCCTGATCCATTGTCATTAGCTTGTATGATTGAGTCTCATCACCTTCCAAATGGACATCATTTTCTGACAGAGATAGCATGTGGGAAGGACATTTATGTATATCCCAGAATCTGCAAGTATACTTTTTCAAAATCAAGTTTGTGGTCTCTAAGAGGAAGAGCAAGTAGTTCTAACTACAAACATCGTGCTCTTATACTACTGTTAGAGGTAAATAGAAAGTCTGCTTCTGTGCAGAGTTCTGGAGTTCCTATAAATTGTGAAGCAATGAATGGCAATTTATCTTGAGGTTCTAAAATTTAGGGAAGTTAGAGAAAAATTAGAGAAAAAAATCCTAGGAGAAGCTTTACTGTAGCTTATCCTCACTTGTGCTACAGTGTGATTAGTTTTGCACAAGTGTTTGGAATATGCAAGAAGTCATAATCTTATAATGACTCTCATTGTACTTTCGAGAACATTAGCTGCCTGTATTGCCACTGGTATGCAAAATGCCAAATAATTCCTGCAATCCCAGGTCTAAAGAGGTAGGCAAAATGAACTAAAAATACCTGAAAAATGACAGAGAACAGAAAAGGGGAGGAGAAAAAGATTAAACATGGTGAATTCCCCACATCTGCTGTCTTGCAGCAATACTCTAGTCCCAGTGAGTGTAAAAATAGTTGCTTGCTATGGTGTTCTCCTTGACCATTGCTACTTTATATTTATGTTTACTTTTTTCTCACCAGGAATTCTTTTTACCATGCAAAGCAAAAAGGTTGAGTCTAGTTTCTTCTAGTAAAGGCCTCTGATGGCTTATTTTAATCTATTCCCCTTCAAGTCATAAATTTTAAATATTTAAGTAAGTATAAGGCTGTACAAGTTCAGTTTCAACTTGAATGAAAAATTGCTTTTTTCCCCATGAGATTCTTTTAATTTAAATTAGAGTTTTTTACAGGAGAAAAGAAATATGTCTACATTATTCATACTTGAAGAGTTAGTTCCATTCTTATGAATAATTGAACTCTTCTTGTCTTTGTCCTTAATCTTTCATATTTCACACTAATATTCATATCTTTGCAGTATTTGAAAAACATAATGAATCTTCTCTGCTCATTTATTAAAATCCTGATTTCAAAATGATAGTCCAGAAGGATTGTTACAATTTGTATGGTTACAAACCCAGCCTCTTAGATTATCAGAAGTGAATTTATCTCATAAGAGCAAGAACAGTAATTTGAAATGAATACTTGGTATTACGAATACATGGTATAATAGATATATATTTTGTAAGTGAAAGGAGACTGCCAAGGCACTTCAAACTAGGGTTTAATTTTTGTTTTAATTACTGTAGGATGTGAGATAAAAATCTGCGATTATTATCCTTTTTCTGATAAAGGACTAATATTGCTCTCCTCAGTTGATAAATACAGCTGAAATACATAAGTCAATAATTCATGCTCAACTTTCAGAGATGGTCTATGGAGACCATTTTACCTGTGAACTCTTATTATTGATTAGGACAAGAAATTCAAGAGGAGAATGTTATAATCATATCTGTCATTAAGGACACATAAATATTCTCTTTTATTCTAGACAGCACGTAACAATTAATGTAAAATGTACAACTGATGTTACGGCTCTCATTTAATGACTGCCTTTGTACTTGGAATATGCCCAATAATGAAACCTGACAGGGTAAATATTTCACCGTGCTTCAATATTTATTCTTTTAAGGAGATGAATCTGCCTTTTTCCATCCTTACCTGAAATGAATCACCATCTTCACAAATCCAAGTTTAAATATTTCAATTGAAAGAGGCATTTGCTTTCCAAACTAAAGTCTATTTAGCCTGCTATAGTGCCAGAGACTTTCTAATTATTCCATTTGAAATGTCACTGTGTTTCAATATCCAGTCAAAATACTGAATATTTACATTTTTATATGAAGATGGGTTTGCTTGCATTCAATTTCAGGCAGAAGAAAGTTCATTTGCAAACTCTGCAGGAACTTTCTGAAGTTCAGAAAATGACACCGCGGGAGAGAATGCGGCTGAGGAAGTTAAATGCTGCAGATGAGAAAGCAAAGAAGTTGAAGTAAGTTGTGCCCTAACCACGCAATTTTCCCCACCCAACAGTCTAATGGGGGAGTTAGAATCGTCAAGGTAGAAATAAAAATATTATGGGTCTTCAGTGAGTGAGGATTTTGGATGACAGTGAGGATTTTGGATGACAATAAATCACAGTAATTATTTATGTAGGAAAAAAATCTGAACGTTAGCCCAAAACTGGTGCTTCAAGTATCATGGTTCTGGTTAAATAAGTAAATGAGAGATTTTCGAATGTGTTACAATATGAGATTTTTTTTTAATGACTGTTGATGTTAAGAATTGCACGGTCTGAGGAGTTGGACATTTAGTTGCAATCCAGCTTTTTTCAATTGTTTCGTCCTCAGAGGTTTTCCAATAGCAGTTAATAGCTCAGAGGATAGATAGCCTTGTCAAAGGATCAAACAGGGATAATGGATGTGTTGTGAAGTCTTTATGATTGATAGGTTTTTTCATTAAGTGAGACATAATAAATGTTTTGGAAGAGACTAGGTACAGTTTCTGATGGAATATGAGAAACAACTGGAAGGCTTTGTTTGGGGTTTTTTAATAAAAGCCAGAATATACTGTTTTGATGACACGTTTGAAGCAAAGAAATAAGACCTTCATGTCCTTTTGGAAAATATGTCTAAAGAGCACTTGTGTCTGACTGGCATACAAAAATTGATTCTCATTTAAAAAAACCCTCTCCTTGAACTGAAACCACTGTATAAAAAGTATTAAATTTAACACCTCTTCTGCATGGTGCTTTCAGTAATATGGTAAGCCAATTCTTGTACTAATATGAAATTTGTAAATAGGAAGTCTGTCTCTTTCGCTTTTTAAAAATGAATGGAGATCAGGAAATAATACTAATTGCAAGATCATTGTAGTTTGGTTTTCATTTTCATTGCTTTCTCACATTTTGATGTTTTCTGATATTTTCCCAATTTTTCCTTTCCCCCAAAACCAAAATGAAATATATTTGTTTTGTAATATGAAGGCAACATTAATACTCAGACCTTGTTCTCAGTCACAAATCTTTAAAATGGATCAGCATTGAGGTCTAGATCATTGTCAGCTGACTCTGGCTGAAAGTGTTGGAAACAATGCAGAAATGATGTCTTCTCAGACTGGAGACCTGTTTCCAGCAGTGCAAATCTAGAGATGGGTGGGAAGGGACTATATTAATGGAAGCTGGAAAGATTGCTTAATGTAGCACCTGCCTTAAGTGGTTCCACAAATGTTGTGTGCTTGTGTGCAACTGAAAGGTCCCTGTACTACATGGTGGAATAAAGTCCAAAGTATTTAAGACCTTGGAAGAACTAGAAAAGACTAGGACTAATAATTTGCTATTTCTTAATTATGTTATGCAAGTTGCGAAAGTAAAATATGATAGGTCTTGGAAATAAGGTCTGAAATCTCTTTTTGTGTTCATTAAAACCTGAGTGTATGCCATGAGTATTTGGCAACATTAAAATCTCAGTATGGAATTTGTTTTTCCATGTCTGCTTTTAGAAGATCCCTTTGTGCATGCCCTGATATCACAATCTAAATACAAGTGTTCCGTATTTACAGGCAGCTCGCAGAAGAAAAATATCAAGAAAATATCAAAAGAATGCAAGAATTCAGGTCCCGTAATTTTCAGCAGCTGAATGTCAACGTCCTACATGTAAGTATGGGCTGTTGTTTTGGAGGTCTCATTTATGTGCACCCAGTGTATAACACTTTTCTTCTTCCCACATGGTTTCTTTAGCACTAGAGGCACAGGCCTGTTCTGAGACTAATGACTGGGAAGTGCATCAAAATCTGAACTGCTCAGCTGAACCTGTTGATTTGTGATGAGGCAAAGTACATTCAGTTATTCAGATATGGTTCAACAAGATCTCTATTCATTGCACAGTTTTATTTTTTTAAGTTACCTTTTCTTAATTTGCCCTTAAATCTAAATCTGCTCTCTGTAATGTTTTTATTGACTATGTGACATCGTAGTTCAAAATACATTTCTTCTCGAGATGTTTAGAATTGTAATCCTTTAAACATTTTAATTTGGTGTGGCTGTGGGTTCTTTTCATTTGGTTAAGCATATTAACTCTTCAATTGGCTTTCTAGCAAGAATGAAGCCTTGGAATGCCTCCCACAATAAGTTGTCCTTTGCTTTTAAGCTATCTGCAACAGAAGATGAGCTAGTTCAATATTAGCACCACATACTATTCTAGAAAGAAAAGGGTCAGTTTGGAAATAGCTGGTGAATGCATCACAGAAAAATTTTTTAATGTGTTTTGTATTCTATCTTTTCTTTTGCATGTCCTTTGGCTTCCATTTTCCATTGTGTGTAGAGAAAAAATATATGAAACCTGCTTCTTCTTATGGCTGAGTCACCAGTGGTCATTTACAAAAATGTTAGGATTTTATTTTAGTGTTTGCCTAATACAAGTCCCAGGAATCATGTAGATCAGGGCAATCATTGTGTTGTGATCTTGCTGAAAGATCTGTTCCTGTTTCTCCATGCTGCTTCATCATTTGACTAAGGAATCTGATGAGCAGACTTCAAAACACCTCATTCATTCTCAGCCAGCCACTACGGGCAACTATGTTTCCACAGGACAGGATGAGCCAAGAGGAAATGGGACAAGTGAACCGGGCATGTCTGAACGTACAGACCGCGGTAAGAATTCAAAACCTGATGTTAAAATGAAAATTCCTATCAAGAAAGAAAGATTCATCCCTTGTCATTTCATATGAGGAGGTGAAACTGCAGTTTAAGAAGTGGTCAGATTTGTAAAGTTGTCAAAAAACGGCAGAGAGAAGGAAATTAATCTGGGTGAATGTATGTACAGCAAATGTATAGCAAGCTTACGTGGCAGGAGGTCTGTGTCCTCAAAGTTTAAGTGGCCCATGAGCAGAGATAGAGGTGAATGTATTTCCTCCAAAGGAGACGCTGAATTAGAAGGAAATAGCTTAAACTTTCCACATATGAAATGACTGGCATTAGAAAAGCATTTCCTAACTTATCTCTCCAGTGAAAAAGGGAGTAGAAGAATTCAAAGTGTTTGCACCTTTGGTACATTTTGATGCCCTTTTCTTTATCTTTAACAATGAGAGGAGCAGGTGGAAACTCTTTAAACTCTGCTTGTCTATGTTGTCCACAAATACTTAGCTATTGTCTAAAGAATATGAAGTACTATATAACATGTATTTTTCTGTTATAGACAAAAAATAGTCAAGTTTTTTGAAAAGGTTCAGACTGTGGAAATCTTGTGTTTAATGAGGAGAATATTTTTAAGATGACATTTTTATGTTTTTGTCTACAATGTTCTGGAGTAGTGACTTACACTCAAATATTTGCGTGAGCAAAATCATTGCGTGAGCACTGTTATGGTGAAAGATTTTTAATCAGATTAAAATCTTGCAAATATACATCAATATACTTTAAAGCAGGAAGACTTCTTTTCTCTAATAGCACTGCCTTTTAGTGTTGGTTTGTGTGCATCTGTGAAAGTGTAGGCCATTAAATTAAAGGCATCAGAATCAGTTCGCTTGTGGTGGAGGTGTTTTGGGTTTTTTTAATAGCAAATGGCTATTTTTTTCTTTCACTGTACCCTCATTTGTATCTATGTGGTTGGTTTGCGGAGAGATGACCTGTGTAGGAGAGAACCCGGCTTCTAGAAATACATCCTGGGGGGAGGGTGGGGGAACGTGCAAAGGGAGGCCTGAGAGAAAGCAGTAAACGTGGGTGAGAGATGGACTGGGAGAAGCATACAAAGACTCCTAAATAGGAACAGAACAACATGCTTGGAAGGAAAGAAACTGATTTTTCTGCCTTCAGAGGTCATTAAGCTGCTAAACTATAATGAGAGGAGTGAGATGCATTTGTATCTATGGTGCAAAAGCTGGGTCAGTCCATTGTACAAAACTGAATGCATGTTTAATTGCTTGTGCCAGAGTCTCTGACGGAGGAGTGGTGGGTTCATGACAAAAGTGAGTTGTGGATAAGGAAGAGAAATTACATGATTTCTCTTCTTTGCTTTGTGAATACCTTGTTATTCCTGAAGCTGGTGTCAAAGCTTGTTCTTGCTCTATTCAGTATTCATGCTCTTCTTTTCTTTAAGCATTTCAGTGCAACCATGCATATCTTACATGTCTAATTATCAAGTTATTAATTGCACCTTTGCATTCGAAAATGTAGAAACTGTTCCAGCTATTGATTTTCCAACAGAATTTAGTCCTTGATCAATGGCTATACAAGAATAAAGGAAAAAAAACTAGAAGCAAGGCTATAAAATGATTTTAGCAAGTTTGTCTTACATGTTAATTAATCTTGCTGAACCTTATTACGTTAGCAGAAGAAGTTAGCCTGTGAAAACCAGACTAACAAGCTCCCTAGTCACAACTAATCACTTAGAACTGTTTGGAAAGGAGAGAGAAGGCAGGAGCAACTTTTAAATTATCAGGGCAGACCTAAAAAAATCCTCTCAAGAAAATCTGATAAGGAACAGCTAGGGGTAGTACCCCAGACCCAGCATGTGCATAGGAAGGGTCAGAGTATCTGTGGCTCATAG
Organism: Irena cyanogastra; assembly: GCA_013397155.1. Taxonomy (NCBI): domain Eukaryota; kingdom Metazoa; phylum Chordata; class Aves; order Passeriformes; family Irenidae; genus Irena; species Irena cyanogastra. The sequence continues at coordinate 374,348 of VWZV01010905.1, read as the reverse complement.
CCTGCAGTCCTTCTAAAATTTGCAACATGAGCTGAAGAGAAGAGCAGGGTTTGGAGTATTGAAAGACCAAGCTATTAAAGGATTAAGGAAAGGAGTAGAGAATAAAACACCTTGCACTCCTCTTTCAGTGAAAATTATCTAAGCCATTATGAATCACAGTTGTATGCCATTGTGGAAGGTGTCAAATACAAAGCTTAAGGTTTAGCTTTAGTGAGTAGTTTTGAATACTGTGGAATCTTGAGTCAGATTTAGTAGTGGTACTTACACTTAACTGAAAGTTGGGCAAAACAAGGCAGTGTAGTTAGATAAACAAAACCCACTATGACAGTTTGGGCTTTTGAAATTTACAGCGGACAAGTTTTAGCAATGACAAAAGCATTCAGCTGCTATAGACTTCCCTGGGAAGTTTAAGCTTCTCTCCATGTTTGTTTTATGTAATCATCTATGATATTCTGAACATTTTTTGTTCTAACTCGTAGCCTTGTACACTTGAGAGACATTTGAAAGAGTTCTTTGAAATCACCTATAGCTGACCAATTTGTTAGTCTTCAAGGATATTTGTTTTCTGGAATATGAAACATGTGAGTGGGCCCTGTGGTTTTGATGTGGAGATGAACTCATTGAACTACAGAAAAGCTTCCTCAAGACTGTTTACAGCTGGTAGAAGTTCTTGAGAATCTTGAAAGAAATTATCAGATTCTTATTCCTAAAAAGAAATGTTTCAGGCAATGTAAATACTGATTTTTTAGCATTTTTAAGATGCATTGCCTTATTGCCTAGCAGCTTAAGTACTTCTTTCCTCCTGTGTATAAACCTCTATAAACTTTCATATTGTTCATGTGTTTTAACCCTGGTCACATTTAGCACACCCAGACCTTCCTTAAGGTGCTTCCTAGGTCTTACCTCAGAATTTATAATGGATTATTTTGGTAGTAATGCCCTAACTTCTGAACTCACAACTCTGATATTTGAGTTTCCCCATTTTCCATTATTCCAATCCTCACAGTCATCTAGTGTTTGTTCTTAAATTATCCTGGTTCTGGGAATTGGTCTCTCCAGCTGGCATGCATACTAGAACATAGGATTCTTTTGGTTTGGCTATTACTTTTCTCCACACTGCAGATTTTCAGAGAGGTGGGCAGGGTAACATTACTTGCAATAGTGAAGATTTAAAAATGTGCTTTAAATTTCTATTTCTCTGAAGTTGCTATAATAAGTTTCTGAACAGTTTTGCATCTTTAATCATACCATCTAAAGTAAACAAATGTTCTCCTTACATGTAAAAAGACAGACAATGGAGTGGCTAAGAAAGAGCTAGAAAAAATCACTTCTGCGATTGCTGTCAGCCATATTAGTAAGTAACTGAGGTATTTGATTGTATTGAACAGTAAATGTTCTTACCATATTGTCTCAGCTAGTTAGACCACTAATGTGTTCCTTAGAATACTAAACCTTTGTAAATAGAAGAAAATAAAAAGTATTTTTGCTCATTTGCAAGTCTTTTATGTAATAGTTTTAATCTAACTTGTTAAGTTTTTAGATTAGTTAATTGGAAATAAAACTTAAATTTTATTTTGCTAATGAGATATTTATGGAAAGCTATTTTATAGTTGTGTTTAATATTTGTTGAAAAATCTACATATCTCTGTCTTATTTGTGCAGGAATTTATGGAGCTGTCATCATACAAATAATTTAACTCTATGGTAGACAGTGCTGTTAAGAATATATTGTACTACTAGGAACAATTTTGGGTTATTATAGTTATCTTTGTGTCTCTTCCATCTTCAGTTTCTCCAAGTACAAGCAAGAGACAAAAGAGCTGAAATAAGACTTGTATAGAGATAGTACACAGAAACACTGAGCCACTGTTGGTGTTAAATTCAAATATTTGCATTGAACATATATATATATATTTATACATCTGTACACTTTGTTTTCAATGAGCAGTGTAAAATGGAATAGCTAATGATTAGCATTAGGAATAGCTAATGATTAATAACTGAATTCCCTTAATATTTTGATTTGGGTGGTTTTTTTTCTGCTTCATTTCTCCTGTTCATTTTATTGATTAATTATTTCTGAATGTTAAAAAGCATATTTTGCAAGTCATGGCAATGACGCAGGAATGAGCAATGCAAAATGTGTCAGGAGAAACTTGTACCTATGTTTCCTGTTCTTGCTGAGGGTTACCTACAAAGTAAATTATTAATCCTCCCTTGCTATCATCAAAAAGAAAAGCCACCTAGCAACAAATTGCTTAACGTCACACACTCGCCCACACCCGTGCCCCCTGTCTCTTGACCAATTTTTTAAAGAAGTTCTCTCCATTTGGACTAGGACACATAGGTCAATGTACATTTTTTTCTGGAGATTACTGCATTTTCAGTTCATGTACTTATCTTTCAATAGAGGGTTTGTGAAAATACTGGTGAGGCAAATTATATTGTAGTCCTGGCAACCAGAGGTCAGTTCATCTAATAGAAAAAAACTCAACAAAGCTGTGAAAAAGAACTCTGAATATTAAACTTCTCATTTCCATTAATGATAATGACTGCAGCTGGAATAAAATCATTCATTTTACAAAACATAAGCAAAAAATTATCAGCAAGGTAATAGGACCATCCATGACCTACAACCCAGCCTGGTTGTTATGGATGAATAAGGTCAGTGTCTTCCTCTGCCAGTTAGAACAGGGCAGTTCCAGCTGGGCAGGTTCATCACATGTTTAATGTTTAATGATGTGGCCTCCTCCTAAAAAGCTACTGAAACCATCACAAAAGTAATGCATTGGTTCCTAACATAGTGTTATAATTCATCTTCATCTTCTGATTTACCTGATTTAGCTTGTCATCCGCTCTTCTGATTCAAAAAGAATAACCAGAGAAGCAGATAGCCCCTTTTCCAGAGAACTAGGTGCTGACATTCTAGGATGCAGAAAGTCATCTTTGCCCTAGATTTTCCACTGATTGATCACATCAGCTTTTTTGTGTGTGCTGCTACACACTGGGCTAGGTAATGGCAGATCTCTCACTGCATCACATTAATTATTTGAGTGCAGATGGTGTCACCTTGGTTGCAATTTCTAATAAAGCCAGATTTTTACAGCATAGTTCCTCTCAATTCTTTGTGCAACCTGATTCCTTTTGACTTGCCTAAGTTTGCAGAGATATTGAATAAATTAGGAAACTACTTATGTGGATTTACTGTAAAGAATGCAGAGAAATCTGTATCAGACCATGCATTGTACCCACCTATGTGGGAAAGTAGTGTGGAATATCAGAAATTTCTTACTTTACTAGACAGAAAAACCTCTAGGTAGAGGAGCTCAATCTTTGCAGCTGAAAATAGCATGAAGAGCAAGATATAACCCTGTTATACAACAGTAATAGCTAAAGGTTCAGGGTTTCTGATTCAATTTCTACAGCAGAGCTTGCCTTGAAATTGGCTGCAAAATCATAAAGCTGTATCTAAAATTGCTTCTGGATAATTCAGTGCAATTACAGATGCAATAAATCTACCATTTCCTTGCCATGATTGTTGATCCTTCTGGTTTGGATCAGTGTTTACAGTTGAAAGAAAAACTGGATACAAAGCTACCAAAGGCCCAGACCTTTTACAGGAACCATAAGGAGAGTTAAATTCAACAAGCCACACTCTAACAGGCATGAAAACTTAGAACTATGCACTGGCATTTGTGGGTAAAATTGCCACTTTATATTCCTATCAATCTCACAGCTGCTGAGACGTGGTAAGCAATGGTGGAGAAGATTTATTTTTTTAAAAAGGTATTCAAGAAATTATATATGTATCTATATTTTTAAGGGCTTGACCTCGTTGTACCACTTCATTGCCTGGAATGAAAGAAAGCCAAAGCAAAACAACACTGGACATAAGGGGCACTGATAAAATATTATATCCTGCATTTTTGGATTGCCAGCTGGAGCTTCTGTTGTGTTCACATCCATTTTTGTTAGACTCCCAGCTCTTCATATAATGCTACTGCAGTTAATAGACATGTTTTTGTGTGGGAGGGGGTCAAGTTGAAAGAGGAGAATAGCTTCAGTTAAATACTTGTGATATTTGAATTCTTTGTACAGAAAAATAATGTAACAAATTAAAGCCATATGAATAAAGGGACATATCATATGATTTCTCTGATCTGTATTATATTGCTTTTTATTTCTGTAGACTGCAAAGATTATAACTTGTTAGATTCCTTAGCTTAATATCTTGCAATACATTGCACCTGGCAAACCCCTGATTTCATTACAGTTTCAAAATAGCTAAGCATGTTACAGTAATTGTGTACATTATTCCTATGTCTCCATGACCAATTTTAAGTTATGGATATATTGCTTTGATTTTCAAGTGGGCAAAGTTCAGTTGGCCCTCAAATAGGAAATGTTCACATGTTATAAAATACTGTGCTTTTTTTCTAGCCTGTTCTTTTTACAAGCTGTGTTGAAGGATTTTCAAGGTAGTTTTGTAAATCTTGGAAGGTTGAAAACCTGTAAGATTTCTGAGCAGATCTTCCAGCATCTATGCACACACACCTTTGTCTTGGTGTCTGTAAAATGGTACTTATTCATACTCATGGGTAACTGAGTAGCACTATTAAAGATGACCATGCAAGTGATCACACTGCTCAAAGGCTTTAAGGAAAATCAAGTCTTGCCATGTTTTTCAGACTGGCAAGTCAAAATCAAGCAGAATAGTACTTAAAATAAGTGGCATTAAGCACTTTTCCGCATTATTCTTGTTACATTATCCTTTGTAACCAGGAAATCTTGCCTCAGTTAAGAGGACACCATTTCTGCTGTGGTTAACCATTGGTCTCCTCTTCCTTGTGGTTACCCTGCTTCCAGGATCATAAGGTGTATTCCCTGACTTGCTGCAATGATAGCGTGGGATGCTTGTGGAGAGCAACTCGCTGGTTTGGTTCTGGCATTTGCAGTTACCAGTCCTTACACTTGTCCTTGGAATATGGGGTGATAAACTCCTGGGACTCTTGCAGGATCTGAGGGCGTAGCATGCTCCTCTGACCTCCTCATCTGTCTCTTGTTTGCATTGCTCGATTTCACACTGAGCTCAACTTGTCCCAGATTCAATTAAAGGAATACTAAATCTGATTTATTATAGCAAAATCAAGATTTAATGAAGTTTGCAAGTTTTACCCAGAAAGTGAAAAATTAATCAATGCTTTTTTCCTTTTTTATCATTGACATTATTGTTCTTGCTGAAGAGTTCTTCCCTTTAAGTATTGCCTTTGGAGAGCAGGAATTGAATTTTAGCCATAAGCTCCTCAGGAAACCTTTTCCAAATCTATCTACTCTTCAACATGCCTAGCTACTAAAACATTTTCATAGCTTCACAAAAATTCATAGCTTACTTCTTACAAGGTCTTGCACTTGCAGATTCACAGAGGGAAGCTTGCAAGAATGAAGTCTTTACACAGCAGTTATGTAAAAAAATCCAAACACTTTCAGTGTGGGGAGAGCAAATTATGTTACTGTATAGCTCCTACTTTTTTTCTAATCTATTTTTTAGACTAGTTTGTTTTGGCATTGATAAAGAGAGTCTATTTCAAAATTCACCTTGGTCAATGACTACAGTCGAAATTATTCTGGCCTAGGCTTTTTAAAAATGGCACAGGAATTCCCTTCTCTCCTTCCAAAGCATTATGTTAAAAAACATTTATGAAACACTCTGTGAATTTAGGAAGCAATTAGAAGCAAGTGCACTGAGACTGTATAAGTGAAAAAAAAATACTGCATACTGGATTCTATAGCAGATACTTTCAGATAATTTCAGAGTTTTAAACCTTTCTTAGAAAGACGCTAGTTTCTATTCCAAGTTGTCCTACGTGCAGAGCAACATAGCTTTACACTGCACGTTAACCATGAGGTTAAACTGATGCAAATAAAGATGCACCAGGCTTTTGCTTGCAAACGAAGCGTCAGTGAACAGAGTGGTGTTGAAAAACATTTTATAAGGACCCCCAGTCCAGCCCCAGTTGCAGGTTTATGGCTTACCTGTCAAACTAGAGGGCATTTCTGGGGAGCTGAGACAAATTATATGGTGATGCAAGAAGCTGGAGGCAATTTCAAGTGAGGAAGAATTTGCTGTGAAAGAAGCTGTAAATGCTGAATTGGTTTGTATATTCTAACAGTTTAGCTTTCACTGTGTGTGACTGTCAGACAACTGGGTGGAATCATTTGCTTGTTTTTCTTACTTGTTCAGCATATAACTTATATTATTACTTATATCTAAATTAAATGCATTTTGCATCTTTGCTACATCCAGACTCTTGTGTGCACAACCGCTTACACCGAGTTTGGATATGAGCCATTCCGGTTGGTTTTCTTCTCTTTCTGTAACTTTGGGTTGTGAAAATGCCCCCAATTTAAGTCTTAAAAATGGCATTCTTGAACCAAATCCAGGGAGAAGGAACCGAGTCGTAAGGGGCAGATTTTGTTAACATGCAGACTTTTTCCTTCCCAACACTATTGTCAGACTGAAAGGGAAAGTGTCAGGAGATCGGTATCTGCCAGATTCAGGAGGAAATACGAGTTTTTATTGGAAAGTATACTTTGGCTGACAAAAAGAGTTTAAAATAACTCATGGAGTAAGATAGTTTTAAGTTGATATCATTAGGTCACTTTTCCTTCAATTTATGTCTCTTGGTCTGTTCCTGCTGGAAGAAGTGCAAATAGTAGGGCAACTTTGACACTAATAAGGACTCTGATGCATAAATGAAATGGCTTCCAAAACTCACTAAATGCTCCCTGTTACTGACTAAATCACTATGCTGTTCTTTCTCTTTATTCACCCACCATTGCTAAAAAGATTTCTGAATATTTGGAAGATTTTTAGATTTGCTGAACTTTAAACCATGTCTGAAAGGCAGCATGGTTTCATTTTCTTTGTCTACCAGAGCTCCCATTTGTCTATATGTGACAACTAGGAAATCAAAGAAAAACCAACAAATTATTCAGAAAACTAGGGAAAAATGTGATTGAAATCTTCCTTCTTGCTGTTCATTTTTGTTAAACTCTCCTTTAAAGAACTTCTTTTTTCCTCTCATACTTTGTACTTACTGATAAAATACCAGATGGTGGAATGTTTAAGGAAAAAAAAAAAAACCTGTGTCCTTAAAATAAAGTATTTCCCTTGGAAATTTAATTTTGGCTTTAAAAGGTAATTTCTCCTTGGATAAACACTTTGAAACTTGCTACTTTCTTTCTAACATCAAGCAGTAGATGATTCCCTTAAGGCCACCCTGATTTACACCCTCTGTATCTCTTTTTCTAGCCATTTCACAGCAGGTAACACCCGTAAAAAATTTAAGCTTTTTACTTTTTTTTAATGCAAAGCCAAGAATTCTAAAATATTACTATTTAAAATTGGTTATATTTCTAGTTCTTATTTAGAGGAGCTCATTTTACTTTATGTCTAAGCTGCACATGGCCATGTCAGAAGATGATTCATTTAACAACTTGATAGTCCTTTTGTGCTTCTCCAGAAGGATTGTACAGAACTTTCATGGGCACAAAAATCCTGTACATCCCCTAGTTCATTTCTTGAATGTATGTTCTGAGAGTCTCTTTCAGCCTAGTTTAGAAGAGATGGACAAAAGATTCCATTGTCTTTCTGAACAATGGATCTTCGGAGCTTGAAAATGCATATATCATCTATACCTGACCAAAGGATGGTGATTCTCTTTGACTGAAACTTTTAAAGTTGAAGGGTTTTGTCTTGAACAGGGAAAAAAAACCAAAACCAACACTTCAAACCCCCAAAACCAATCTGAGTGAGCTTAGATTATAATAAAGAAATTATTTTACTTTTTCTAATCATATGGGTATTGTTCTGAGCTGCAGAGGGTCACAGAGCCCTTGATCTCCTTTGTGGTAGTATTTCTCATTCAGGATGATGTAGCTCAGGGTTACGTATATCTGTGTTTCAAACATCTCTCCTACTGACCTTATGTTTTCTTCCTTGAAGGTAGAAACCCCTTTCTATTTTCTCCCTCTGTGATAAGTGATGCACAGCTCTGAAGAGAGCTGCCCAGCCCTGTGCACCAGCTCCTCTTGCCAGCTCCTAAGTTTCTTTCCTTTGTTTAGAGTGTACATTAAATATGTGCACACAGACAAATAGATCTGGGGAGATTCTGAACTGCTTGTGAGGAATCAAATAGCCACAGAATTATAAAATAATTTAGGTTGGAAGCCTGGCAGCCTAGTCCAACCCCCTGCTCAAAACCATTCTTTTCAGATCAGGCTGTTTAGGGATGTCTGATCAAGTTTTGAACACCTCCAAGGACTGATTGAGCTCTTGCAGCTTCTTTACATCCTGTTCCATTATTTGATTACACTCCTTTTATTTTTTTTTCATAATGTCAAATTGGAATTTGGGATGTTCCAGATGTTTGTTGTCTCTTGTCCTATCACCATTCACCTCTGTGAAGAGGCAGGCTCTATCTTCCTTTCATCCTCTTATCAGATCTTCCTTTTAACCTCTGAGCAGCAAGGTTTCCCCTTTGCCTTCCCTTCTCAGGGCTGAAGGGACTCTGCTCTCCCAGCTCCTTCTTGCACCCAGGTGCTCCAGCGCCGTGCCCAGCCCGGTGCCACTGTGGCACCTGCTCCAGTGGGTAACACCTGCTCATATGGGATCAAACTGGTATTTGCTGATGCATTTCCACAGAAAGGAAAGAATCAAGGGCACCTTTGTGGTACTGACAGGGTCCTGCCAGGACCTTTGACCTGGCCCTGTCTCTCAATTTGCTGAGTTCTCTGTGTCAGTCTGTGGTAGCAGGGATGTGCTAACATCGCTTTCTGGTGTCCTGGTTCATGTCACTCTCTTAGGAGTGCATTATGTCTCATGACAGCATGTGTCAGAGCAGTTGAGTGATTTGCTCCTGACTTTCTTCTGCGTATACTGTGCAGACTGAGGAGTGTAACAAAATGAAACTGTAGCAATTTTTTCCTTAAGGTAGGAATGTGGCAGCTGAGAATTTTTTTCCAGAGATTTCTTTTTTGAGAATTCCTTTTTCCAGAGATGCAGTGAAGACTTTGGATCAAAAAAGTGCCACAGTCCTTAAGAGTCAAGTGTGACTTTGTTACTGTGAATACAAATGGTGAAAATTTACATATGTTGCACCAATCTGTTTTCTTTTTTTCTTTTAATTTTTTTCTTTTAATAAAAGTGGCCTTACTTATTCTGCATGCTCTGGAATGTGGGAATACCACATCAATGCAATAAAGACAAGTATGAGTTTGAGGCACAAGAAAATTAAAGATATTTATCAAAGTATTTTCATGTCTTGGGAGAAAATGGTTGTTGCTGAGTTACCATGCTACCTGAAACAAGCTCTTGGTGGATTTAAGCAAAATATTACAAGTATCACATGCCTCTGTTTTCTGTTTAGCTTGTCTTCTTGGAAAATAACCATGCTTTTATGATTTTTTTAGATAATGGATTTTTACCCTTCATTCCACTATTAGCATCCTGTTACTGTATGGAAAGAGATCTAAAGAGGAATGGTTTTATTCAAAGCTTGTTTTCTTTTGAATGTCTAATAGCAAGTATCAAGTGTCTCAATGCTATGCCTAAACCATCTAGCAATACCAAAGCAACAGCCGAGTTTGTTTTGAATTGAGTGCTTTGTAAGCAAACAAAAGCATTTGTGACTGGCCTCGGTGCAATACGCACAGCTGGATAAAGCATGAGGTGCTTCCAGAGACCAGCTGAGAGATATGGGGGTGTGAGAGGGCTGAAGCAGCTGTACACACCCTTCCTTGTGCTCCCTAGGGAGAATGTTAGGATGCTGCATCAGAGATGCTCAGCTGGATGCTAGTCCAGCTGTCAAAACAGAGGCAGGGTCCCCTGGGTTCTGCAGCAGCAGTTTTGTTTCCTCTTCAACACGATAGTCTTGGCATTGCCCTCACTAGCACCACTTCTATACCCGAGTACCTCCCAGGAAAAAAGAGGCTTAAAATCTATTTTATTTATCAGAACAAAGGACAGGGTCAAGGTCCTGTCACTGGAGTTCATGCTAGGCTTTGCAGTGGTTAAACAGAGGTCAAACAGCCTAGCCCAAAGACCAACATTTTTATTAAAAATACTTCTCTGAAAGCACAAATCAAAGAATTTTCTTCTGTGCTACATTGCCAAGTGTGCAACTTCACTAGTAATGTTCAGGAATGGGAGCAGTAACCAATCTTTTGTCACTTGGTTTGTGGAAGTTGGAGGTGTATATGAAATCACATGGAATTATGGAAAAACTCAGGTAGCAATTATTCTAGAGGATAGACTGCAGACGTGGAAATGGAAGCTTGTGGGGCCTGAACTCCCCTGACAGTGGCTGCCCTGAGCTGAAAACACCAACTCCCTCAAGCTATCTGCACTTGGACTCTACTAGGCCAGCACAGGTACAGCTTATCATGTTGATTTATGGTATCTGCTGTGCCAAATCCACCTTATCTATTCTTGAAATTTGTCTGATCCTGGGTCTCAGCTCAATAAGCTGTTCTGTACTCAGATAATTCTGCAGAGAACCCAGAGATGTCTTGTGCATCTGTAATACGTGAAGGACTGGGAGCTGGCTCTGCTTTGGTAAGACTCAAAGAATTGTTATATAGAAACAGTTTAAATAAATGTGTGAATTCTTTGAAGGTTCCTTCTTTAAAGATGCCAGTCATAAAACCAAAAAGTTCTAAGAACTTTTATTAGGCAAATGCCAAATTCCCCTGCACTGGACACGCTGTCTTCTTCCAGAAATGCCACTTGGAATTGGTTTCTGAATTGGGGCCAGTAAACTTGTATACCCTGGGACATCTCCAACATCTGAGCTAGCATTTCAAATTATATTACTAAGCTCAGATTAACTGTCTGTCTGTGAACAGCTGTCAAACCAATTTCACAAATGGTGAGGTGAATAATTCTGACAGGGATGCAAAAGCTGGCATGGAAGTGGAATTCAGCCACTGCCAGCCTCTCCGCATAGTTCAGGGGCATCACTAGTTTTGTGTGGTCATGGGCTGCTCACAAAGTATAGAGCTTGCAGTAGCCAGAGCAGACATTTTAAAGTCAGAGCTATGAGTAAAAAGACTGGTTTTGACACCTTGTTTGGTTGGAAAGGGGAGGCTTGCATTTTTTAGTACAGCAATAAACAAATGCAGAATGTGGGAGGAGATGACTCAGAAAACACCAGCATAGCCTGAAGTTTGTATTACAAGATAATAAATGGGCTGTTTTATATGTATTTGAATGCACATAGACAGAATGCAGATGAACCTAATAAAATTATCCTAATCACTGGGGTGACAGCCTCTCTGCAAGAAAGAAAAATTGATCACCTCACACGGAACAGGAGATGTATCTTAATTTCGTAGTGTTCTTTCCATGTAGAAAGGATGATATTTAAGATTCCCAGTTTAATGGAGTGCTGGACTTTTCTGTCAAATGGCACTTTGTAGAATTCCAGCAATTAAATAAATGCTTTCTTTGTGAGAAAATGTTTTTGGGTTGGGGGTGTTATTCTGGAAACTCAGATATTGATTAGTCGTTTGTTTGCTGGCTTGTTTGTTTGCTTGTTTTTTCAAACTAAGAAAGGTGAAAAATAGGAGCAGGTAGGATTGGGATTAGAAATTGTGACAGTGGAGCATGGGGCTTTTATGCAGCTTCCATTAATACTTTAAAACAGAAACCTGAGTGAAAATGTGTCAGCATTTTGGAGCTAAATCAGGTTTATAAAGAAAGGAAGTATTTTTGAAATTAATACTAGATAGTAGTATTAGAGACACTACTACTACTACTACTAATACACTAATAGTAGAGACACTAAATAGTAGACCTTATATCTCAACAGGAGTCCTTAACCATCTAATGCTGCAGATAGCTATACTATTTTTTCTGAGTTCTCTTTCTTTCACCTTAAAGATAAGAATTATTGCTCCTGCCCAAACTCAAGTGTCTTTTATATAGATTTTAATTGTGTTCCCCTGTTTGAATCCTTTTGGGTTTTTATCCATGTGAAACAATTAAAAAATCGATTAATTATTTTATGTCATGTTGTTTGAACTTAATTCATTTCAATGCAGTAAAATTTAAGATAGTTCTTATTTCTCTAAAGGGCAGACTTAATTGAGGAGAGTGGTTGAAATCAGCATTAGCTAAAATTATGACAATGACCATGATGATTTATGACAGCTGAACATTAAATATTTTTTGTCTTCGACTAACATTTCTTGTAGTAATATCCCCCTGAAGGAGATGCAATCAGACTTCAAGCTGTTTCACTAATTCTTTCATACAGAGTCTGGGATGCTAAAGGATTTCAGCCAGTGCAGAGTGGCTGGAGTGTCTTTCAAGCTGTGATGAATGTCTTGAGTTTTAATACCAATTATTGTACTTCATGGGCTCATTGGCTATATTAATATTGCACTCTCTGCTATTACTAGAACTTGTGATAGTAATAAATTGAGAGAGCGTGACACCAAAGTATGCATAGCTTGACTTTATACTTGTTTCTTTTAGTTTAGTTTAGTTTTGCTTCAAGAAAATTTGTAAAAATATATAGATTTAATTTCTTGTACCTTTTAAACGTGTACCTGATATATATTATCTTCCACAAGTTATGTGTGTTAGACAAAACAAAACTGAGTTATAATTTGAGCTCACAAAAGCTGGATTCAATTCAATACTGGCCTTGCTTTGACTAAATGATGCTATAAGTTCACTTCCAGCCTGATTTATTGTATAGTTTAGATATTTCAGTGCAATATCAATATAGGTCCCTTAGGTTCATTAATTCACACATTATGAGGATTTGCACTTTGCCAGAGACAGCTTTAACACTGCTTACCATATCACTAAAGACAAACATTTTAATCTGAGAACCTATCCTTTGCTTGCAATTACAGAATGCATTGCTATTGACATAACACTGGAGCTATAAAGTTCATTTATATCTTTTTCAGATCATACTTTTTTCTCTATATATGCTATAAACTCATAATTGCCTTTAGATATCCCTGAAGACCCAGAAATTGCAGAAGAATATTATAAAGATGAGTTTGAATCCTGTTCAGAAGACAGTGAAGAGGAGGAAGATGCAGAATTGTCATGGACAGTCTCTAAGACAAATCACCAGGTATATGTGACCTTTTAGAACTCTGTATACACTTGATGCTCATTTTCCATGAGAAAACTGAGTTCCTTCCCAGAATTTGTCCTACTGACATTGCTGATATTTTTTTTTTAGGAGTGTATGTGTATATCAATAGCATGAATTAATTATATGTGTATTATAAGATATTGATGAGAAAGATTTTTGCATTCCTTCGAGATTAAAGATAACACTCCCATGAATGCCTTAAGGTAGATCATTGTCAGAAACCATCCTTGTGACTCTAAAACACTCAGAGTGGGATCCTCTCAAATGCTAGCTATGGTTTAATTTAAATTAAAGCTGAAGGTATACTTCAAGCATAAGATCTAAATTCCAGCTCTAATTCCCAGGCAAAGATAGTTACCTCTAGTTCCTGCCTATATTAGACATATTTTCTAGGACAGTGTGGTGAATGATGAGCCTAAACAGCTGCAAGACTCGAGCAGCAAGTCTGTGGACTTTCCCACCTCACAGAAAGTGTCAGTGAAGAGAAAACTTATTGTTGAAAGGCTTAAAGTGGCTTTATCAGTTAAGGCTGCCATGAGAAAGTCAGGGATTGCAGTGTGAAGGTTGAAGATTATTGGAAAAGGCACCTAATTTAGATCTGATCAGAATGAGCTGAGATGAATCTTGTCTCCAGTGATCAAGTCTCAGTGAAATCAATAAACTTAAGTGCCTGAGGCAGTTCTGAAAATGGATCTTCCTAAGGCATTCAGGAGCTATTAATTTCTCCCATGGGCCACCAGTTTGAAGCATGGCCTACAGTGCCTGTGAATGGTTCTATCTGGTTCTGCCTAGGAACAGTTACTTTATTCTGTGATCACGTGCAAACTTTGCAGAACAGGGTGTGATGTCTTCTGCATTTCAGGGAACTGGCCAAGAAGACTTATACTCTTCACTAAATTATAAATAACTTGTGGTTTTTGAAAAATTTGAACTAATAGCTTCTTTGAGATGTAGTTTTTAAGGCAAAAATAAAGCGTGAGAAATCAGAACTCTACTTCTGCCGCAGTAGCAGGGATCCTGAAATTGTCCCACAAGTAAAACTTGACGTTTACTCAGAAACAGCTCCATTCAATCTAGACATGTCCTCCTAACTTTCAAACTAAACACACAGGATGCCTTAAAATTCAGGAGCACTTTGTGCAGTAGTGGTCTAAAAAAATTGTTATTCCACTGTAAAAAAGTGGATTATCTTAGACAATACTTTTTTTCAGTTTGCTGCATTTATGCTTGCCCACAACACATAGACATGCAAAGAAACCATTGCTCAGAAAGTCTGCCACAAGGTACTCTTGAAAACTAAATTACTGCTCATTTTCATCAGACTCTGAGATAATTTTTCTTTTCTAGAATGCCTTTTGAAATTTTCATTCAACTTTCATTGACGGTATCATTAAGTGTCAATCAGTAGTGGTTTTGAACAGGCAGACTGCTGCTTAGAATTAATGAAGGGCAGAAGACAAAAATAGATTTCTCAGTAATGCAGAATAAATTAGGTGTTGGCATTCAGATGTGAGCTGCAACAGTTCCTCACGTTGGACTGACTAAAAATTCCATGATAAAAACCAGCATGGTGGGCTGGACAAGCCATGCCCCTGGCACCCCAGGACATTGTCTCTGTCCAGTCCCCATGGCCCTGAGGCTTTGCTTTACTAGCTTTGACCCTCTGTGGACTGGCCTGCATAGACTGACTGGAATGCACCCCTGTGACCATTTGCCTTTTGGGGCTTCCTTTGTAAAAGAAGATAATTATCTGTGCTTTTCTCATGTTGACCCCAGCACCTTAAGATATTCAATAAGTGTATTTCTGGGTATTGACACAATCACCTTTTCTATTTCTTGGGAAGTGAAAACAGGCAATTTTTGCTTTCTCAAGTGAAGAATTCTGCAGTAAGTCCAAGGTGAAAGCAGACAAGCAGACTGAACATGGCTGTGCAAATCTGAACATCTTTGTCTGAACTCAACAAACAGAAAGGCAGCACTGTGAGGGGAAGTAAGCAAGCATTATTAGGGAGTAAACATCTAATGGTTGATGGAATATGCAGAGAGGTCCTCCTTTGGTGATTACAAAGGGATTTACAATTATTAATATGCACACAACATCTTCCTTTGGATATCAATGGTTATGTGAGATAAATCCCACTCAAAGGTAGGTGGGATCATGCTCAGTATTGATAATAAACTTCAAATCCTACCAGAATAGCAAAGGTTTGCTTCTGCAGTCATTTACTTAATACCAAAACTCCTACTTCTATTTCTATGATGGGATTCATACTCTTAAACCCTTTTTTCAAAGATACCTTAAGCCAAGCTTTTGGAGGTGTGTGCTGAAGAGAAATCATTCCACTGCAACACAGTAAGGGCTACTAAGGTAATTCCTCCAAATCTCTTAAATTTCCAGTCCCAAGATTGCTTTACTAGTTACCTCTGTGCAGAGAGTGCAGAAATGCTGCATCTGGTGGTGCTCTCTGGTGACTCCATTATTTCAAACAAGGATTAAAAAAGTTTCCAATGTTCATGCAGTAGCATGGGGTCAGAAAAGTCATCTTTATGAACAACATATTAAGGTGCAAGATGTAGAAAGGGATATGAGCTGTTTTTTCAAGCTATATTAGGCTCCCATGCGTGTCAAGATAGACTGAGAAGTAGCAGCCTCACGTGGGATGTAAGACTACTTAGGAAGGTAGAGTTTAGGCACTGAAACACTTTCATTTTAAAGGTTTAGGGTGGGAGCTGAGACAGCTATTTTTTCTCATGTTGATGCCTTTCAGTACAGCCTATCTGATATCAGATACATTTTCCAGCACTGGAGTTTAGTGTCCTTTGTTCCTTTCTTTTGGAGCAGAAATGCACATCAACAGATTTCAAGTAGCAATTTACCAATTATTTTTCCAGACCTCCACCTCTTCAAGCCAGTAGCTCTTTTCCATTTGATTTGTTTTTTTTTTCTAGGAGAACCAGTTTCTAATTAGGGGGAAATCATAAAAGAGAATGACAAACTGTTTTTAAAAACATTTTAATGTGTGATGCTTAACAGAGGTTTCATCTTGAAAAGTTAGTATGTAATGAAGCTTCCATTGGCTTTTAACTGAGATGCTGGTGGATGCTCTTTACTGCAGTTCATCACCATGCTCTTAGTGGTTTTCCTCAGTGACCATAATAACATATTTACCCTCTTCACTATGACAATGTCTACTACTGTGATGCAGTAGGTTCCTATTTTCAAATTCTAAGTTGCTTCTGAGATTGTCAAGCCAGACAATCAGCAACATAAATTATCACAGCTCCAGCAGCTCTGGGTGGTCTGTGTGCTGTGACCCCTAAGATGCTCCACTGGATTCCTAACACGTGTTTTGGCATGGCTTGTGTTTGTTAGAAATAGGGTTGTTTGCTCTGAATCTGAAATGTGCAAGCATTCACCCACACTGGCCCTTATGCATGGAAGTGCTTCTCTTCTGGGTATCTGTTACAGTCCCTTGTCCATTCTGTAGGGCTTTGCTGTCTCTGCCAAAAAAAAAAAAAAAAAGAAAGAGATTAAAGAAATATATTAAATGAAACAGCTAAATCCTCTTCCAGTGCTAAACACAAGTGAGGAAAAGACAAGAGTGATGAAGAGATGAAAATACATCTTTTACCTTACAGCATAAAGAGAAGAAACCAGCTTCGTTGTTATAATTGGAGTAAATATGATGTCCTGTTGTGAGAAGTCAAAGGTTTGGGAATTACAGGCTTTATCCCATTAAAAAAATGTTTAAAAAAGGTTTTATTAAAGCAATGGTGTCGTATATGGTTATTTACTATGTTTTGTCTATCTGTCTGTAGATTTGTGGTTAATTGTTAGTAATAATGAAAACAAAAATAATTACAAAGTAATATTAGCAGAAAATCAACATAACTTTTTAGTTTTGAATGAAAAAGATTTAATAACTTTTTAATGAAGCCCTAATGGTTCTTTTTTTTTTTAGAAATAGAGAAATTATATCGGTAATATTAAGTCAGTCTTAATTCAATATTCAATATGCACTGTGTATATGAACATAATGAATGCATTCCCTAGCATTTCCTGGCTGCAGAATTGGAAACCTTTGTGGTGACTTGATCCAATCAGGACCCCACAGACTGCTCCAAAAGGGCAAAGAGGCTCCTTTGGACCCATGAGTTTGTTGGTTCCCTGTTGTAATGGCCAGCCAAGAACCTGATTCCTGCCTTGCAAACCTCAGCTATAGTAGCAGAGCCTGTTTCAAATACAAGCCCATGAAACAAGTTGGAGTGAAGAATAGTTAGTTTATGCTCATCCATAACAGCTCCCACTTGCACCAGAAGGCCCCTAACCAGCTGGAAGTCATTGCCAACAATTGTTGCTGTCCTGTTTAGGTGTACTGGCAGTTCCTAAGTTGAGAAATTTAGAATGAGAGTTTTAGTAAGATCAGAGAAGAATATAAAGTAGATTGTCCATTGTAGAAGCGGAGGTCAACAGTGTCTCTTTTTATTCCATTGTTTTCAGTCTTAAAGGCATAGAGTGCTGACTATTTTTTTTCAAATACATATTTTTGACAGATTTTTTAGCAAGGTCGAGATTTTGACTGTCAGTTTTAAATAGCCAAGAAATTCTGTGTTGTTAAATGTGATATGGCAGCAGCTTCTATGCACTCAGAGTCCAAGTTTTTCTTGGACTTTTATAAAATCATGATGTACTTCCTGGACTACAATCATTGCTTAATGGCCAGAATTTTAAATTTCATCTGTGTACACAAACAGCATTTCATATGAAAGATATCACAGCAAAACTGTTAGCCATCTGTTTGGTAGCAGAACACTTGAAATATAAAAATGTTAAAATCTCTTCTTAATTAAAAATTTTTCAATTAGTTGTTGTCACTAGACATGTAAGTAGATGCAATTACATGAAAGATAAGTATTAACTTGCTGTAGTAAGCTATCATAAGCATAAAAAATTTTGGCATACTTAAAAAGTACATCCTTGCCTTTTTCAATGTAATATTGTTTTAGATATTTCAGGACTAACTGATGATAAAATGCTGTTGTATTTTCACAGACTGCACACCATCCTCCACAGTAAATATATCTCCTTTAACTTCTGTGCACAGTTGTTCTAAACATTTGTGTTCTACAAGGAATCTGACTTAAACAGTTATTTGGTTATTACATCATTCCAAAACCTGATGTTTTAGGAGAAGAAAACATAGAAAATATCCTGGGCAATGGAACTTCTTTGTAGTCTAGTCCTGACACTTACTGGTGTGATATCCTCTGTATTTGTGGGATGATACCTCTGGGACATAGTGTTTGTATTTGGGTTCGTGCTCACACTAATGTTATTCCTATTTCATTTATTCACAGGACAGTGATATGGAGGCAATGGTTGAGTATTTGGAGAGTGTCCTGAATAGCAGCTCATTGGGTAAGATGGTGTATCTTCTTTAGATAGCAGCAGTTATTAGCAGTGTGTACGCATTGCTGTGCAACTATTTCCATTTTGCAACAAAATAACTCAAAAAATGTGATCTCTTTGAAAATTACTTCCTTAATCTACTGCAAAGAAGTATAACTATGTCAAAAGAAAAGGCATAACTAGTTAAGTGCTTTTGTTGAAAATAATAAAACCATAAAGCGTGATAGTCAGAAGTGCAGAATGTTATAAAAATTTTTTTTAAAAACTTGGCTACTGCCATTTTTTCTCCAGAGGAAAATATCTGAGGGTGTGTAAGCTATTTTATAGTTTTGAATCCTGGTAACAATAAGAGAAAATGAATTAAAATATTTAATATTTTAAAAATTATGATCAAGGTTTGGATAATAATTTATGTAACAGTATCTCATTACAGGTACAAAGAAAACAGTGAGAATTTAAGTCTGTAATTTAATCCTAAAATCTCTGGCAAAATACTGTCTATAGATTTACAGTTTGAAAACCTGGGTCCTTGTGGTCTGCTTAAAGGCTAAAAAGAAAACTTACATGAAAGAAGGCTATTTACTGTGGCTGCCATAGTCACTGTCCCCGGAGGCCACCGGGTGGGACTGTGCCAGCAGCAGCCTGAGTGTGAGCTGCATGAAAGGCCAGCTGTGTTCCCAAAGGCTTCCCTGGGAACTGCAGCCTCATTTAGCTGCTTCATTTGCACTCCTTCAGTTGGGACAAACCTGACTTGGTATTATCCAAAACCACAACACAGGAGACTCCTGGGAAGTCCTCCTTCCAGAGATTCTTCCAGTGCTGAGCTCTGGTTTACCCCTGTTTGTGAGCCTGGACAGATGGGAAGAGAGAGCCAAAGAAGAGGGATGAAAGGGAGTAATCAAAGCTGCTGCCATCATAGTCTTGTAGCCATTGTCACCTTCTGGGTCCCAAGTCAGGGAGACCCTCAGGACTGAAGGAAGGAACATTCACATCCAGTTTCTCTTCACACTTAAAAGAACCCCCTGTCTCCAAATTCTGCACTCATTTATGCATTTGCAGCAGCACTGCCTGCAATGGGTTTGCAGAAGTTGAAATAAGAACAAAATTTTGCTCTGGCTTCAATATCCTGTCATTTAATTAAAGAGAAGAATTGCCTTGAAGGCTACTGAGAACAAACAAGAATATTAGCCAAAGACAAACAATGGTGTTTTAAAAACAATCTTAATATAAGAAACTCCCTTATCTTAATATTTCCCATTCAGTATTAGGGACAAGAAGATGCCTTTTTAAAAATTGTAATATTAAAAGAATTAAATTGTACTTTTATCACTAAAAAGATCTCCAACCAGTCTGTGCTGAAACGTATAGGCTTTCTCCAAGCTAAGGTAGTAATTAGGTATGATTTTCTCCAAAGACATATATGTGATGATAATAAGAGACAAATCTCCAGGTTCCCTTTTATCTTTGTCTGCCCAGTGTCACTTAGGAAGTTTAAACTTTCATTATTTTAAGTTCTTCCAAAATCAAGCTATAAAGGTGCAGTTGGGGTCATTTTTATGTGTTTGCTAATGTTCATTTATACCTTGCATATTCTTCACTGGGCTCCAAATTCCCATTACATCAAAATTTTCTGTATATTGTGCATTTTACATAGGTTAGATACTTGCTGTCTTTTTCACCCTAAGCCAGTTGTGTGCCTTTCCAGGTCTGCATTTCTTTAACTGACCACTAAAACCATGGTTTTAGCCATGGCATTGCCAGTACCAGCCAGAGCCTCCCTTCTTGACATCCCATGCCTGTAGTCCTTTACATCTCATCTTTTGTTCCCACTTTTCAAGGCATCTGTTGCTGTATCAGGCTTGTACTTCTCTACATTAATTGAATTAAGTTAGTTATAAATATGTCTTTCTACACAGAATACTACTACCCATCTAAAAAAGCAGGTTGTATGTTACAAGAATAAGTGGAAATAAAACACAACAGCCCACTATATAGTAATTCAAAGAATTGCTGCTCTAGCTTAAGCAATTCAATGAAAATTTCTGTCAGGACAAGACAAGATCAGACAAAGCCTGAAGCCTTGCAGACTCAGTTCCAGGTGTGTGGCCTGGTGCAAGCAGTGGCAATACCATATTGCTGGGCTACAGAGATACAACAGAATTGTAATGGCTGCTCCTGAAAACAGTATGGATTTCATGGCAATAATAGGGCAACAGAAGCAGGAATCTGGCCAGGACAGAATTTCTTGTAGCATCTTTCATGGTTAAAGTATTACATAAAATTATGAGTCATTTCAAGAAATTGTTAGAGAACAACCAGGAAGAAAAAAGAAGGGGACCTTTTTTTTTTATGTCAGCAAAGGCTGTGATAAAAAGAATGCCATAAACATATGTTGTTTTTCAACAGGTGGAATTTGTTTAGTATAAACCTCAGTGTTTATAAATGACTTGGGAGGTAACAGTTTTCTCCTCAAGAGGTCCCAGAATCACTGCAAGTATCAGAGCTTTCGTGGTACACAATTGCTTTTGTGTTGGCTATACAGGCCCATGTGGAGTGCATTTGAAATAAGATAGGCCATGCTGATAAATTGAAAAATTGGGAAAATTCCTGAAAAAAACTGCAAAAGATAAGGAAGTTTGAAAAACTAATTTTAAAATTTAATAAAAATTTGCTTGGCATTAAGGAAGAGAAGGTTAGGGGTAGTTGGGTCACTTTGTATTGTTTATGAATCTGGAAAACATATCTGATTCTAATCCTTTATATCTTTTACAAAATGACATTGTAGGATCTCATACGTAGCAGTGAAAGCTAAAGAAAAGAAATTTGAAATACAAACAGAAGTTTGTGATTCAGTGGAGATAACAGCACACACAACACATCACGGCTTATGAAGGGATGCAGTAGATGTGTATCACCTATTCTTTGGTCATTAACAGAAATGTTTGTAGGAATGCCTTTGGACCATAATTTATGAGAACTCTTACCAGATAATGCACCTGTGAATAAATTCCTTTCTCTACAGATCCTCAGTGGAAACTTCAAACTGGTGCCCTATCACCTGAGAGGACAAAGATCTTTTGCCCTTTGCCCTATGTTGTTTCTGCAATACTGGGTTAGACACTGGGAGACATCGAAACACATTTAGAAAGCCACAATACCTGGTTTTGAAAAGTCAGTGCTCTTGTTGTTCCATTTGATTTTTTTTAATGGATCAAGAATGATATATTGGATAAAAAAATGCAAATAATTATCTGGTAACTTTTTGAAGAAGCATAGTTCCTTGTTGTGTGTTGGTATGTGGGTAGACAAACTGCCTGAAGCTGGATGCAAAAGAATTTATTAATCAAGTAACTGCTTCCAAGAAAATACCTTTGATGTAGAAGTTGGTGTAATTATGAATCACTCCAGCAAAATTGGTGGTATGCTGTAGCACCAATGTATCAAGATCTTAGCAGTCTTCACTGAGAACTCATTTTTTTAATGACTAACCACACCTTTGCAGCATCCTACAATATTCAGTCTGTGCTGCCTTACAATAGCCAAAAAAATCATATTAAATGGAGAGAAAGATAGAGAATTTGAACGTAGAGACTAAGTTTTTCTTGGCCAACTGCCAATGTGTAAAGTAGACAAAATATGAATTATTTAGCCAGAAATCCCAGGGAAAAAAACCCAAACCAAACCAAAACAAACAAGAAGGATGTCTTTAATAATGAAATATCAGAGCAGATGGAACTATTGTAGTAATAAATATACTGAGTTCACTAAACAGAAAGAATATGCTGAGCTCTTACTACAGTGATATATCCTGTAATAATAGTCATGCCAGAATTTATCTGGTGCCTGTGGTTAAATGTACTTTCCTAAGAGACTGCAAGGTTTATATTTTCCTTAGGCCACTTGTGCTCAGGACATCAATTTTTAATTGGTTTCAAAGCACCAAAGCCCTACATCTGGCCCTTAATACTGTGCCAACTGAGAGAGAAGCATGCAGCCCAGTAAGTCCCAAGCACTGCTTTGCACAGCACCTGGGGTTTCCTTGGAGCTGTCCTGAGGATAGCTCAATTTTCCAGTGCTGCTAAAGGAGTTGAATGCTTACAGGCTCCATGTAAAAACATATGGATATGCATGTGCACTGTTACAGTAAACAATCGGGAAATGGTTTTTCCATTAATGGGTGAAATAATTGGTTTTCAGTAAGAACTGGGCTTGTAATTTTTCATGTTTTAAACTACATTAACTATACCTGGGTTGTAATACTTGGGCACCAGATAACTCCTAGCTATTAGGTGTAAGATAAGCTAGGAAAATGTTTTTAAATGTGCAATTGTTTGTCCATCCTGCTAACAGAGTCAGGAATCAATTTCTTCTGTGTCTCCAAGCTTCTGAATCCAGCAGACACTCTCTGTGAGTGATTCAGTAGGATCACTCACAATGGAAAGTTTTGATCTCAGTATTCAAATGGATGTGGTCAGGGTCTAGAACCATGTAAGGCAGAGGAGCTTAACTGTTGGGAGAGCCATAATTGCACGTTCCAGGGAAGCATTTGGTGTTCTCTGGAGGTGTCTGTACCAGCTCACAGAGGGAGGGGAGCTGCAAGCTCCCTCTGGCTGCATGTGATCCCTGTTAATGCGATCCAAACTAAGCCAAGCCCCAGCTGAGTGCAAGCTAAAAACCCCTGGTAGGAGGGGAGTGTGTGCTCAGTTAGACAAGACATTGTGTTAATGTGTTTAACTTTTGGCTTGTTCCTATCCTATGCAAAGCCCTCCCATTGCCTGTTCAGAACTTGGGTCCTGTGTGGCACAGCCCACACATTTACACCCTGATACATCTCCTTTTTTGGGAACTGAAATCCTAGTGCCAAACAATTTGCAAGAAGAGGCTAAAATAGCTGCTTTGTTCAGCTTAACCAATTGAAAGCTGAAATAGGATCTCTTTTTCCAATTATAAAGAAATGAAAGGAGTATGCAAACGGGAAGGAAAGAACTGCATAAGCCAAGGGAAAGGACTGGCACAGGATGAAAATGAACATGAACTGCTCGATAAAGAAATTTTATCAGGAAATAAGAGGGAAGATTTTAGCCACTAGCTCCCAGTGAGGCTTTGAAATTGTCTTTCAATGGGAGCAGTCAGGGCAAAAAGTACATAAATTTCTTAGGAAAACCACAGACTTGTGTGATGGGATGACTACATGAAATTGCAGTGTATTTGGGCTGATAACCCTGACAGTCCTCTGTGACCCATCACTTCTGTGTTCCTGTGGATGAGTGCCTCAGTGGCATGGGAGCCCTAGGTCCTGAAATATTGCAACAGCTCACAAGGCCTGCATACAGAAGGAGCGGGCATGTGTGTTTATGAATATGCATGTTTCTTACACACACATATGTATTTACATATACAGGTATGTTTATATATATTTTTTTTCATACATAAAAAGAGTACCTTTATCTGAAGGAGAAACTGATGTCGTAAGATAAATACTTCCAGTTTTCAGTAATGATCAAGCTCAAGGAGAGACTTCCCTGTTAGGCAGAATGTTCTTGCTCTTAAAGATAAGTAAAAAACAATGGAAGAAAATGCATATTATCTAAACAAATTTAATTTTGTTGAATATTTATCTGTCCTGGAACTTCCTCAAGTGATTGTCTTCTCTGTTGTAATTCTTTGTGTGTTCCTTGTTATTACCATTATGGTGCCTTTAAGCTATAAACCTACTTGTCCCTCAGAAAGGAGTTGCCCTTAATGTACATTTAATAATCTAACTCATCTTTAATTAATGTGGCACTACCTTGTGAGAAACAGGAATAATCTTCCTCCTTCTGACTGCCCTTGATTCTGCAATAGAGCTCAGGGGTTGTGTGTCTGTGCATTGATTTGTAGGCTCGAGGACTGTCACCAGAGTGTCTGCAGGGGTGCCCCAGGGATTCAGAGCTCTCAACAGGACAATGGCTGAGGCCAAGCTGAAACGCATGAGGGAGTAAGTAGCATATTTATGTGTTACCAATGTGCAGGCAAAGAATATGGATTTGAAAAAATGCAAAGCACAGCAAATAAAACCCAAAAAATCCCATCAACAAAAAAGAAGTGGATGGTAAGGTATTTAGAAACTTGCCTACTTGCCTTCAGAGAGGACGAAAGTTGACCCTCACTTCTGATTTTCTTGTAAGCTGCACAATCATCGACATCCTTTCAGGATTCAGTTTGCCTTCCCTGCTGTCAGTGTCCTTCTGAATTTCACTTTCTTTATTAGCACAGCCCATGCCCATAAATCACCTGCAGATGTACACATTACCACCATGTTTGCTCCCTCACCCACACTTCATTCTTGCCTGGAATGAAAAGTAAGTGGGTTTTTTTTCCCATGGTGATATGATGTTTTAAGCCAAACAAAATTGCTGCTGTTGGTTGGGATTTTCAAATGTAACAGAGGAATGTACATGAGCAGTTCCCTTTGAAACTCATTGTCTACTTGGGTTCAGCATTGCTGAAATCCCAGCTTTATTTATAAAGATTTCAGGGTCTTAATGAAATGAAGATCTCTGCTTCCTTTCTAGAATGTACTGGTTAATGTATCTTGAGCCATTATCTTGACTCAGTAATTTCTGGCCTTCCAAGACTGATTGCATCCTCTTTTAGGTGCTAATCTGATAATCATAGTGGTGTGTATTATTCCTTAGCTCAAATATTCTTTGCAATGTTGCAAGATTCAACTGCTCTCAGAATGCAAACTCTTTAAAAAAGGGCAATTTTTTCTCTTGTGTAGGTGGACAGTGTGGTGGATGTTATTGGAATACAAATAAGTTCAAACAGTAGATGCCAAGAGTTAGCTAAGTAAGCTCTTTGAGGAAAATGAGTACAATTCCATTGATAGCAATCACTGTTTAAAACAAATCACCATGTACTTCAGGAAAATGCCAATCATATTTACTCCCAATAGAAGTTGTTTGATTTTATAGTATTTCAAGATGCAGCAGCTCCCAGGGTTTCACTTCATGGCCTTTACTGCGCAATCAGTCCCAGGTCTCACAGCCTTCCACATGTACTACTTTCCATTCTCTTTTCATGGAAACTACTTATAAAAATAAATTAATGCATTATGTTGTCCCAGCTACTTACAAAGTGAGATTTTTAGTCAAAATGACCACTAAACTTACAGAATTCACCTGGTGTTCTCATGGTTCCTGGATAGAACTTAAAATATTTGGACTTCATGGTCATTGCTTTTAGGGCTGAGGTATGATTAGATCACTTCTTTCAAATTCTATTTTTCCAGTTCTGTTTCATGGTTTTCATGGTTTGTTGTGTCTCATATTATTGTTCTTTCTCCAAAACATAGCATGACTTTTTCATTTTCTGAATTTGTAAAGGTGAGAAAGGACTTAATTGCTTGGAAAGTAAAGTGTTGAGGAGCAAGTCAATGAGCACAGTACCCAGGATGTGTGTAGTCAAGGAGATCCCTGCAAACTCTGACCCACGGCCAATCTGCACACAGGGCACAGAGGGGTTTTCAGTGGTGAGAAGGAAGCACATTGGCTATGAATCAGGACATAAAGCCACAGGTTCTCTGCTCATCCTTCAGCAAACGTCATATGATGTGTTTTTTGAATGCCATCCATACAACAGTGCCACATAAGCAAGGCTAATATAATTTAGACTTGTGCTATTCAGTTTTACTTGGATAGGTGCAGACTTTTTTTTTTTTGGGGGGGGGTCTTCCAGCTTCTGATGAAGGAGACAATGTGGGGGATTTGTCTTACAGAAACTGAGTAGCTGGAGTTCCTAAAAGGAAAGAGAAGAGCAGAGCAGGGGAGATAATGTGGAGGTGCAGTGAAATCTGTTTGGGTGTCAAGTCACTCTAGAAAGAGGACTATGAAGGTTTGAGATTTGCATCATTTTCAGATGTTAGGAGCAAGAGGTTCTGATGAGTGAGACTCCTATGTCGTGGGCTGCTCATACAGAAACTTTGTGCCCACGCATTACAGATGACATTAGTGGCAGAAAGTGTCAGCAGCTCTGATAAAACGGTACATTCATCTAAAATAACACAGGGTCTAACAGGCAAAGTGCCTTTTAGCCATTTCCAATTGACACGTGAATAATGTTGCCTTGCAAACAGCTGTAGCAAGGCAGTCACTTGACAAGATGTTATGTGCTCATCGCTTGAGTTGCTGCTGCATAAGTCACTAAATGCCTTCTTTGACTTGCTGTGTATCAGAGCATCAATTTAGGTGGTTTCTACTGTGTTCTTATGCTGGACTTGACAAGGATACTCATGTGAGAGGGAAACTGTGCTAAAAATCTTTATGGGAATATAGAAGGGAGCCACTGATATTCTTGAATGTAGTAGGTAGGAGTGCTTGATCTCCTTCTATTTTAAGTGAAAATAAATGGCTTTTTTTCACTGCAGCCCCTAAGTATTTCCCCTGACTTTTTCTTTCCGATTACCATTGCACTCTCTGTTCCAGTTGATCACATCCAGCATCAATGTGAATCTCT
Source organism: Irena cyanogastra (assembly GCA_013397155.1). Taxonomy (NCBI): domain Eukaryota; kingdom Metazoa; phylum Chordata; class Aves; order Passeriformes; family Irenidae; genus Irena; species Irena cyanogastra. The sequence continues at coordinate 347,264 of VWZV01010905.1, read as the reverse complement.
GTCCTCTCAGTAAAAGTCATGATAAAATCACTGACTCTGGTGACAACAATTTCTAGTTTGTTGTATTTGGTATCAGAATTCAATATAAAGTTTATAAGAGAAGAGTTACCTTTCGAGCAGAGTTCATTGTCTCCACAAAAATTTCTACTTCAGTGCTAATAATTTTGATATTGGGATCTGCAGTGTTGATAAGAAATCTCCATTTTTTGAACTAGCTCCCACTAACGTTATCATTATGCTCCTTCCCAGCTCCATGTGCCAGCAGCGAGAAGTCAACCAAATGCAGAAATCAGAGCTGTGAGACTCTTATTCCTCATATTGGGCTTTGAAACTGAGGAATCCTGTTAGATGCAGGAAATGGGAGGAGCCATTTCCTGTTATTTTCTGTCCTGGCCACCATCTAATTCTCGTGGTGGTTCCCATCTTTGATGGTACAAGGTAACTTGGTGCATGCTGAGTCTGAGAAGTGCTACTGCCACATGCTATCCAGAGCCAAGTTATCATCGTGGAGAGATCCACAATGACAAACGAATTACTGTTCCACTGGTGTTCCCCTATAGAGACTTTCCAGCTATGCATCTCAGAAGAGCACCACGCTGTTCTTTAGAAGCAGCTCCTCAAGCCAAAGCATTTTTCCCCTGTCAGATCAAATTGTAGTAGCACCTATTATTTTTTTTTCCCCTGAGGTCCATACAAAAAACTTAGTACAGATCGTTTTGTGCTCTTTAGGGAGATATCCATGAATATCTACAAGGAGTCATTTTAATAGCCATGAACTTTAATATGCACTTTAGAATTCAATAAAATGTATGGGAGTAAAAGGAAAAGGCTTTTATGCCCCAAATTTTAAGTCAATTAAAATCCTTTAGCCCAGCAGTAAGCACCTCTTAGTCAGTCTCCAAAGTGTTATGCACAGCAGCATACCATGATCAGGCAAAAGAGTTCATCATCCCCTGCTGAGTGTAAGTAAAGCAGTCTTTCAGAAGTCATAAAGAAAAGGCATTGGGTGATATTTTTATTCTGCTCCTGTGAATGCTCATAACACTATTGGTTTAGACTCAAGAGCAGTATGTATATATGCTTCTTGTGCTCGTGATGCTGCCATCAAATGCATAGTTTGTCTTAAAAATTCAGAAATAAAGGTCATTTTGAGGTCATTCAGTAGGCACTGGATGTTCTTTGAAATAAGTAGTCCTAAAATGCTAGAAGTATAGAAGACTTTTTGTGCATTTATTTGTTCAGTTTTAAAAAAATTATTACAGGAAAAAAAGTGTTTGCTTGATGTAGTATTTCAATTTAGGCAGAGTGGACCTTTCTGAGCCAACTGAAACTGGTTTTGTTATTGGCATCACTGAGGGCAGCTTTAGTGAAGACAAAAGCAACAAATTCAGAAAATCTGATTGTATTTTAAGATTTCAGTTTAAAAACTTATCAGTGACCTTTTGATTGCCATTGACTGTCATGTTGAAGGTGTCAGGATGGAAATGTGCTTGAGGAATAAGATGTCTTCTCACAGACAAAAGACATATTTGGTAAGGAAGTTTATTAACACTGTCTGAGCTACCGTGGTTTTTTGCAGGTGAATAGAGTACTCCTAAAGGTATTGATCCTGAAATGTTTTTGAGCATTGAATTTCCTCTTACACACACCAGTGTTCTGTCCAACAGTCCATTTTTAGGTAATAATTTCTGTCTGGTGACCCCAAGGCATCTTACAGAATGACTATAGTTTTCTGCATCTCATGGGCTAAGCCAAAATTTTATTTACAAATCCGTCTTCCTTCTCACAGTTTCTCACACACATTGTCACAGTTTCTCACACACATTCTCACTCTCACATTTTTAAAGGCCAGTCTCATATGAGTCTAATGAGTTCATTATGGAAACAAACATCTTAGTCCATGAGTTTCTCTTTCTTTTACTGAAAATCTGTTTTAAGATAATTGCAGTGTTTATACTTTTCAATACTTTCCAGACCCAAATTTGAAGAAAGTATTTTAGATTTGCTCTTTGCTTTACAAGCAAGAGAGAGTACAGTAAATTCAGCAGGAATACTGAAAGACTGAACCCAGCCTCTGTGTGGGCAAGCTGTGATATTGGTTCTTGGCTTCTGTCAGGGAGAAGTGAGTGGATGCTCCTGGCTCAGGAGTCACTGCTGTCCCAAGGCAACAACTGAAAGAGAAAGCGGGAATGGGTAAATCCTGTGCTCCTCCTGCCTCAGAGACAATGAAGGTGAGGGAGACAGTGTCTGCTGCTCAGAACCATAGGAGTCCTCTGCAGCAGAAGCAGCAGTAACCCCTCAAGGCTGAAGTTAGAGATGATGGTCTAATTCCTCAGGCATTTTCCATGAGTCTTTGTTTAGCTTCTTCCCACTGTCCATACTCCTCCCCTTTCCATGACAAAAATGGGCTCCTTCTCTTGTTGGCACTTTGTCTCTTGTGCTGCTGCTCTCCATCCTGCATCTGAGGATGGGAAGAGCGTGTCACCTACCAACACCATGATTTCAGCAGTTCTTAGCAGCTTTGCATTTGTTAGGGTGCACTTTGAAATGAATGGTGACGACAAACTTGGTAGTCAGCATGAGTGAATATTGGGGCAAAATTAAAGCTTGATGCATTTTTTGGGATGCTCATCTCCCATGTTGCACATTACTTGAATTACTATTACCTCACATTACTATGACCTTAGGTCATAACAATGTGTAATATTTTTTGAATTTGCTTAGCTATGTAAAGAAAACACAGATTTTTTTTTCAGCTTCTCTGCTGATCTGTATGTCATAGATCCATGAGTCATTCTGTTATTCTGAATTTTTAAGGACTTTTTTTTTTAAGTGGACATTAATGCTATGATTGCTTTAGCATTAGAGAGAGCTTTTATTCACTTTGAAAATTGCATTTCAGTAGCAAAACACCTAAAATTTTAAGTATAGACTCATTCATTTTAAAATGTCAAGTGGCCCCAAACACTCGAAACATTCAGAGAATTATTCTTTTTGTTTTGCACACAAAGCATAGCTTGCCTAGTTTCTCGTGCTGTGCATACATAACACACAGATTGAGCTGTTCAGATTTCCAGCACCTTGATTTTGTCAGTAGTTTGCAAATGCAAAAACACTTTCATGCAGCATTAATTATATAGTCTGTTTTCAATACGGAACCACTCAAAGAATTTTGACAGTGTTTACTGGAAGTAGCATTGCAACCTTGAGAAGTTTACTTGAGAGAAATGTAGGTAGGGAATTTTCCAAGAGGTTTGGTTCAGGAATGACCAGAGCTCTGTTTTGAAAGATATTAAATCTTTACTTTTTAGGAAAAAAAAAAAAGTACTAGACTTCTATCTACTTCTTTAAATGCCTAAACAGCTCTGTGAAGCTTGTCTTATTTTGATGCAGACCCAGAAGAAACTGAATGTGTAAATCTTTCTAGGCCTTTCTGAAAATCATATATCTACTGTCCATAGCTGGTAATTGCTTTTCTTTCTTTCTCTATAGAATGGTGTCATCATGGAATTGTGTGGCTCTGCCAAAAAGTGAATTTGCCTTAGTCCTGTTTTGCGCTAGGAACTTTTTAAAGGAATACAGATGTGAAAAGAGACCTGAAAGAAGCTGTGGACTTAATCCACCTAGCTTTAGGTCCCTTTGGGAGGATATAGATGTGAACTAAGCCCAAATGGTTGATGCTTGAAAAACTGCATAAAACCTAATGCAAATGGTTTTGAGAGTTTTTTATGTATATGGTAGTGTCTATTTTTATGTGTATGTATATACACACTTAAATATTTGCCATAACTGGACATCTCACATTCCACAGCAGTTAGGGGCTTTTTTTTTAGGTTTTAAAATGTATTTTTGATTGGATGTTTAAGAGTATTTTTACTTTTACTATAACCTTGTATGGGTATTTAGCATAGCTCAGAGCTTGAATGTTGCTTCACCTCCCTCTGTGGCTGTACAGTGCTCAAGCCCAGCTGGAAATTTTGTGAATAAATTACTGTGGTGTTTGTGATATTTCTATAAAGAATTGTCCATCTCCATACCAACTGATTACCTTAATCTCTCCATTGAAGCACGTGACTCATTGACAAACCTTTTGAGGAGGCTGACTTATTGCTAACTCAGAAATGCATTATTTTGTGTAGTAACACTTAATAGAATATGGCTAAAGACAATGCTTGGACTGAGAAAAAATATACATAGTAGTAGTTAGTATTCTGATTGTTTCATTGAAATGCATAAGTACCTTTTCCTTTCTGTGACAGGCAAATAGTTGGTTTTAAAACTTTCATTTTGGTATGAAATCCTAAGTCAGGAGAGACCCCCTCCCAATATTAAGCCCTGTAAAAGGAAATCAGCATTAACTCTCTATTACCACACAGTTGAACAAAGGAGAATGCAGTTATATTCTTAAATTCTTAACAAGATCTGCATATAATTATTTACTTTTCAGAGGTAACTACTGTAACCTTGCATGCCCACATTCAAGAAGAAGCTGTGTGTTGTGCTGCTCTTCAGAGACACCTGTCTAAAACAAATGCATTGATAAACAAAGCAAACAGCATTTAACGTGTTAAATGTGCTGTGAATGCCTTCTTGATCTTGATCAGTGATGCTGAAGGAATTAAACTGATGACTTTTCAAAGATTCTTTGAATGACATGGCATTGTTAAAAATCAGAATGTTGTTTAAAATAATTATAGAAAGACTAGGAAATCTCAGACTGTGTATAAAGCTGCTGCAGCCCAGGGAAGTGTGTTTCAGGTAATTCTTCATGGCCACAGTGAAACAGTGTAATTTTCCCTCACCCTACCTCATGAAGGATAGCTCTAGAGAAGCAAATATATTTTTGCTCTTATTTTAAGTATTGATATTTCTTAATATAGAAAGACTTCAAAATTGCAGTATTCAGGTTTGATTTAAATTACTATTTTGTTGTATTTTTTCCTTCTGTGGGAAAAACTAAAAGAAACACATTTTCTCTTATGATAAAGCATCTTCTAAATTCATAGTAGCTAGAATTCAACTAGCAGCTCTAAATTCTAATTAACACTTCTTCCAAGAGCAGATGTCAGCTTCAATTCCTATTTTATAAATTCATTTATCTCTGAATATGAGGTGCATGGAGAATATTATTGTTGATATTTCTTCACCTGTGTGTCTACATCTTTTAACAATAAGATCCTTCTTAACTCAAGGGAAAACATGTCTTAAATATGTTTTAGATTTTGCAGGTCTTTGAAACAGGACATCAGATAGTTTTGTTTGCAATCAAGTTAAGGTGCTTTAATTCAGGAATTACAAAGTAATTAAGGATGAATTAGGAAAATTATCACTGTGTTTTCAAGTGAAGAAATTTTCATTCAGCAGTAATATGAGACTAGTCAAACTCCATTGAGACTTGAGGGTGAAGGTGGGGGCTAATAATAGTAATTTGTATTTATTTTCTTTCTAGCTTTTATATAATAGTATTTTACATTGCCTTTTTTTTTTTTTAAATAAGCCCTTTTCTTAGACTTTGCCATTTTTTCACATTCCCAAGATTGAACAGCTGTCAGAACTAGAAAAGAGTTGCCCTACCTTTAAAAATAAGTTCCTAAAACCTGAATCATGGACTTATTATGCCCTTCTCTGAGCAGATCTCAAGGGGTCTTTAAACAGCAACAGAGAAGTTATGCTGCAAATGAAGATTTGAACCCAGGGCCATTTCTTTCAAGTGTCAAAGTTTTAATCATTCATAGTCAGTAATGCCAGCAAACCGAATGACAGAAAGATAACTCGAGAGGACAGAGATCCTTTGTGTTCAGACTGAGATAAACCTGTTTACTGAACCCTGAGATGCTGTAGCAGATATCTTAAGATTTTCTGGTACAGTTAGAAAACAATATTTTGTGTGAGACTAAGGATATGTAATTTCCTGATTCTTTTGCAAAGTTATCTCGGGAGATAAATGTAACAATCTTTTTCATGCATATCGCTACTGGTTAGCTGCAAAGTGGCATGATTGTACTGTTTTAAAGAGAAATATGGGGTTAATAAATTGGTGCTTGGGAATAGCATTAATTCACAGACAAATCATTTTTGAATCTGTTGATGAGAATCCTAAGAAATACTGCTGGACTCCACGGAGTTAGCTCCTTGAGTTAGGAAGAACAGAATTTAGAGGCATCTACTGAAATTATTCTTTCAAAGATCCCTGCACTTGCTTTTTTGCCCCATGAGCCAAAATCAACACAGATTTGTTCTCTACTTTACAATATGCTCTTTGGTGGTGGATGCAGGTGATCTGGCTGTATTCAAAGGGATAAAGGGATAAATAAATGCCCAGTGGAATGGGTATTCTATGTCCAGAAAATTTCTTTATTAAAGTTTGCATTGATGTAGGCATGGTAAGTGATATTTTGAAATAAATGAATTTTCTGTGGGTTTGTCTTAGGAGCAGTGTGTTTGTTGCCTGTTATGGCAGAGGTGAGATGCTATTGCTGATGCCTGATCCAGAGGGACTTTCATGGTGTTGCTACTCTGGTGTGTTCAGTAGTGGCTTGTGCAGAGCCTCTCCTTGCATGGACCACACACAGCTCCCTGAAGGCAACAGTGACACCAGGCTTTAAATGATAGCTGCCATCATGCTAAATGACACTGGGAAGTGAGAAGCTGAAAAACCCCTTAGCTGCTGATTTGCGACATCGTTATCCTTCAAGGCAGGTCATGACAAGTTGTTGAGAGATATTAACCTGGCTGCTAATGCCCATGGAGGAGCACAACTTCAGCATTAATCTTGTTTTGTGGCTTTTGTCAGTGTGACACAAAGGTAGGCGTGTTGTAATTGATCTCCAAGCCAGACAGGAGATGTTAATATGTACCTAGTACCAGAACAGTCAAAATGAAGACCAGTGGAATAATAGAGAATTCTTTGTTCACCTAGGGAAAGATTTACAACTTCCTCAGCCAGCTGAGAACACAACATTATTATATTGTCAAATTTTAGTAATTTGGCACTGATGCATAGAAAATTAACTGTGAATCCCCAGATAGTCTGATAAATTCAGATCCACTAAATGACTTGGAATGATTTCAGACACCCTGTGTCTAAAAATTGCAGTTCTTAAGGCTCCTATTTAGCTCCCCTCTAACTCTGGCAGTGCCTATGATTTTGCTGATGTTCTTTACTGTGTCTCACATACTCAGAAGTGCCTTATGCTTGATAGAACCAAATCTCTATTTTATGTCCACGCTCCATCATTATCCACATATCAAATATCAATATGGCCTTTGGGTCTTGTTGCAGTTCATTTTCTCAGGCATGTGTTGTGTGCTACACAAGAGCTGGCAACAAGAGTAATTTTTTTCAGGCCACAGCTTCCATGAGTGACAGTGTCCCCAGACTGGCTGTGCAGCCAGTGGGTTGGTGGTCACAGCGTGCTTCCAGCCCTGTGCCTCCTCTGCCTGGAGCATTGGGACTGCTCTGTGCAGCCAGGAGTGAGGGAAGGTGAGCTCAATGAATCCCTCCATCTAAGACTCTGCAACAAAGAAAGAAACGAACAATCTGAGATATGACATTTAAGCGAATTACTGAGTATCATCCGAAGCCAGACCCTTGACTGGTAGAGCCTGATGTAATTCCTTGGATTTTAGCACACAAAAACAATATAGGCCAGCGTGGGATGGAGGTCTGGCCCACAATTCTTCGCAGTAATGAAATCCCGGATGTCAGGTATCCCCTTCGCTCGTGTTGTCTTGGCTGAAAAAGAGATGATGACTCACAGTGAGTTTGTAGGTGAGTAAGCTATAGGATAGCATGAAGAGAGTAAATGCCAGTAAACCAGAAAACATGGATGGTCAAATGTGACTGTAAATGGGAGTTCTGCACTTGTTCTCACAGCACATTTGGTGGTAAGGCTTTAATTCTTTTTAAAACATTAGTGCAGGCATCCCATATTTCATGTGAAATAGCAATCTGTAACTGTGCCTCTCCAGGATTTTACATGGATGGACAAATATCCCCTGGCACATGATCAGGGCCATAATGGACAAACCTCACTTTCCAAGAAGCACCTTTCCCTCTCCCTCCATCAGGATCATAGATTCACTCAGTGACACCTCTTTGACATTACTCTTTGAGATAACACACTTCTGCCTCTGTGATGCATGATGTGGTAGTAGAGTCAAATTAATGCAGCTCTCAAGTCCAAACAGAGCCTGATGTCTTCTTTTTTAAAAGCGGGTTATAATTTTTGTTACCTACCCTGTAATTTTCAACCTATGAACATTTTCCCCTTAATTCTATTGTATCAGCTATTACACAGATTAGCTGATTTGTGTGCTCTGCCAAGCTGAACAGAGAAGACTCCAGTCTGCAGGTCACATTTATTAGCAGAAACAATACTACCAAGTTATATATTTGCTTAATTTTTCATCTTTAAATAGACAGGACTGCCCAAAAATTGAACATACTTGTCTAAGAGGGAGAGACAAGTCATTAAAGGCACTGATGAAGTAGCAGGAATTTCAGGACAGCTTTTCACACATTGATTTTTAACTGTTGGAGAGAAACTGTGATATTTTTGATAATGTTTTGTGAAGTAATGTACATTGTAAAACAAATCTCTATTTAGCTTTCAGTGGTAATCCAATCCTTAGGTTTCCAGTGTCTGAGAATTAATTATTTCCAACAGTTTTTATTTTCTCCTAAACAACATTCTTGGTAGAAAATAAAAAGGTAATTTCTTGTTATAGGAAGCAGGACTGAGTCAAATCTAGACCTGTAGAGATTCCAGCTTGGCCCTGTGACTTCTGATCCTGGGTCTTGGCTTTCTCTGTCCCAGGTTCCTGACCCACCTCCGTGTCTGGAGCCAGCAGAGGGGTGACCTGAAGCCAAAGGGGGATCACACCTGGGCATGATTGAGGTGCTAGAAAAGCAAGGAGTAAGTGAGATGGGAGAAGCTTGAGAAGCAATAAAGTAGAATTCTTTACAATGTTATCCTAAGAATTAAGGAATTCAAATAATATGGAACTTTTACTGGCTGACATTTCACTATGATGATGTTTTCCCTCAGCAAAAACAGGATGACCACTGATAAAAAGCAACTACACCGTTAGGTTGATTATGCTATTGTGTGAGAAAAGTTGACCTTGCCCTGGTGCTAGACATGCAGCAAAATCAGTACAAAACCACTACAAATTGTAGTGGAAACTACAATAGCAGTTTGTGAAGTTGTTGTTGGGAGGTAGGTTTAACTATTTAAACTGCTATGGGAAGTGTGCCTGCTCCCTCTGAACGTACATGCACATTTACTGAAGTTCTAAGCCTTAATGCTGGCTCCAGGAGACATCTGTGATCCCCTTCTCTGCCTCTGTATAGATCATCCTTGGTACAGCCACAAGACAAAGGTGTCCCAGCTCCTGCTGCCCTAGGCACTGGCTGGGGAGCCTACTGCAGGCACCATATGACACGGCTGCCTTCAAAGTACCTCCTTTTTGTCTACAACACAACCAACTCTCAACTGCTCTAGCATGTAAAGGTTTAGTGAAAAAAACCAAATCCTGTGTCAGAAGCATGAAGAGCAGGCGTATAGTCTCTGAAATGCTGAAGGAAAATTACCCTGGTATTTTCATCAAACTATGAAGCCACTGAGTGAAAATTTTATGTTACCTGTGATACATGAATTTAGAGATGTTTTTGCTTTAGTGGGAAGAAATGCTGTTCATTGTCTTGCAGTTTTCAAATGGTTCTTTTTTATGTATCAGTATTAAGATGCTGTGAGTGTGTGTTTTGTCAGTGAGTTACAGATCTCTTTCCTGATAAAAGGAGAACACTATAGAAAAGAAAAAAGTCTCAAGTTAACTTGTACTGAGCTTGTACAATGGTTTTCTTGTATTTGATAGAAGCTAAGATAAAGCAATGAATAACAAAGTGTGGTCACATAAAATGCCACTGGTGTTCAGCTGACTGGGTTGCTTCTTTTGGTTTTGATAAACCCAGAGGCAGTGATACATGTGCGTTTACCAGACTTGTTGTAGATAAAAGAGTCTGTCAGAGTCAGCATGAAGAGGATTCTTGGATTGTAACAATGAAGATGGCCTTGCTTCCCATGACTTTGCTATGGCCAGGTTTTTATTCTGGGGCTCTTTGTATAGCAACTAACCATGGAGAAGTTCGCCAGGAAGCTTTAGTTCCTTTTACTGTCAGGTAAACGTGGTGCATCATGGTGTCATTTTAATCAAACCAACAACATTTAGAAGAAATCTGCACTAGTTAATGCTTGTGTTACTGTATAACATGAATTGACTTTTACTTGACATTTTCTATAATATTTATCCCCAGATCTGCCATTAGGAAGCTGGGAGTGGAGGCATTCGAGGCAGTGTACAGCTGCCTCAAGCAAGCAAGGCAGCAGAATGCCAGTGAGGAGGAGATCAGGAGCTGTTTGGAGAAACTGGTTTCTAGAGCAAGTGATTGCTTCGAAGTGGATCAGCTGCTGTACTTCGAGGAACAGCTACAGACTTCAGAGCCACATCTCCAGCTCTAACTGTGTCAGCAACAGCTGGAAATGGCACCGAGGGGGAAGGGGCTCCTTCAGGCCAGCAGGCAAGTACAGGAGGTATTTGGAGGGCACTGCTGAGTGTAGTGTGGTACAGAAGCATGTGGGTAAGCTCCATTTGACAGTCTAGACTGCAGCGAGAAGTGGGTAAATATGACATGAAATTCAGGGGTAGGAAGAAGAACAAATATTTGTGACAGTAGAGGGGAGGATTCACTGTTGCCCATGTCACCTTTTTCTGCCACTTAAGCAAAGGAAGGGTGTTCTGAGCCCTGGCTGGACGCCAGTCCTGCACTCAGAGCATCACTGGCAAAGCTGCCTTTGATGGAATGATGCAGCTGCTGTTGATTTCTGTGCTAACTCATCCTTGTGATATTTAAGCCCATGATTTTTGTAGTTTGGCAGATTTACTCTTAAACATATATGTGTATGTATGGCCACAAGCCCCTAGTTGTCTTGCTATTATTGATCGTTCAAAAGGGCTCAATTTAATCTGAGCTTCAAAGGAACTGTGGAAATACATAGATAAGTGCATATTTATATACATATATGCATGCTCACATACACAGAGATAGGTGTGTATATTCATAATGGCAGAAGTATGTCTGGTCATACACTGTACTTGTCTGAAGAGTTTTGGATTAAATTCATTCTTCAAAAATGGAACAATAAACTGTTGGTTTTTTCTGCCTTGCACGTTGTTACCGTTAGTGTTCCTTCTTAGTGTTTATGCTGCCTTCTTCATATGCATCCCATTCCTGCAGATTTCAACTGTCTATTGGGCTCTGATTATATACCTGATGTTTTCCTTCTACTCTTCCTTCCTTATTCTACATTCGGAGCTCCTTGCTCCATCTGTGTAAAACACTAAAGGTTAACAAAGTAATACGATTGGTAAAGGAATCTAAAATGAATTGTTGACCAAATGAATTTTAGGCATTGAGCCATTCATAATCCTTATGCTTCCTGCTTTTTCACCACGACTCTTAAAGGAGTTTGGGACTGTATTAAATAAATTAGAAGAAATTCATAATAAGAATATGAAAAAAATTCTATTTGACCTGCATTATTTACAGTGAAGTATACCAGTATTGATAGTCAATTAAGCAGCACTACTGATACATCTTTATGACATGTGTTAAGAAAAAAGCAAAAGGCATGTGGAGTCATCTAAATCTATTTTAACAGAAGTGTAAGCTGAGGAAGCAAAAGGCATGTCCAGCTACAGATGATCTGACACTATACTTCCAGCTCAAAGTAATAAGAGATTCTGGTATGTTTCAGCTTTTTTTAGTTTCAGCTTTTATTTAGAATACATAGTGTTACAAGCCATAGACTGAAGTCCACTATGATATTCACTGAGGTAGGGAAATATATTTGTTTGTCAGGTTTCAGTCTCTTTCCTATTATTTCTTCTTGACTTACACTCCCCATCCTTTCAATGTTGTGTACGTGTGCCTGATTCCATATTTTCTGCACATAGCTTAAGACCATTTTAAAACGGAAGTGCTGAAGTCCAAAATACAGGAGTGCTTGGATGTTGCAGGGACTATAAAAGCAAACAATGAGTAACTGACATGGTGAGAATAATGTCAGAGGAAGATAATCTTCACTCCTTCTTTTCCCTGTGCTGCAATTCAAGGTGATTTATCATGAAAACTTCAAAAACAGCCTCTGTAAGCAGTCAGTTCCTTTTTTATCAGTGACAAAGACTTCTTCAAGCTTTTTTCCATGCAGCTTGCAAGAAAAAATACGTGGGTAAGAATGGGTCAGGCTCCTTAAGGCAGTCAAGGACTCAGGTGATCATTAAAGGGAAACCTTTAAACCTGAAAAACATAGTTTAGTCACTCAGATTGACTTCATGGAAATGGTTGCTCTCTGATCAACAGTATTTTCTTTCATTTGTTGAACAGGAAAAAGAACTCACAGTGCCTTTTACACTTACTTAGCTGCTTTCTGCTCTCTGCAGGGAATGACCTTCAAGGCACATGAGGATCTGGAGGTTACTGGTTTACTGCTTGTATGCTTTAAACCATACTTAGTTTAATTTTGTGGTTTTTTTACATGAATCATATCACAATTAGCCAATGTAGTACACACATTAAACACAGCAGGAAATTTTTGCCTTTGAGCTGTAGTAAAAGTGCAGAACTACATCCCATGGATTTGACGGAAATTTTTACATTACTGTTTAACTTGCAAAATCCCATTGCTGGTGGTCATTAGTAGAAATCTAAAAGGAAGGAGGAGGATTGTTGATATCATGGATCTTCAGTAATAAAAGCAACAGAACTGCTGGAAGTAAATGTGAGGAAATAAATGTAAAGGCATTAAGCTGCTGTGCATAAATCTTCATAGAAAGTCCCATTTAACCTACATATTTGTACCAAAAGCTATGTAAGCATGAGGCAACCTTGCTGCCTTTTTTATTGATTCTCTTAAAACTGCTACAAGATGAACTGCTTGATGAAGAGATATTGAAAACAAAGGAAGTGGGATGAGTATTTTTTTAATGCTTTGAGGCCTTAAACCTGGTATAAAGATGCTTGAACTATAAAGGGAAAAACAACATCCGAGTTTTCTGATAAGAAGTATAACTGTCAGTTTCTTGTCGACAGCTGGATTAGGAGGCAGACCAATTCTATTTTTCACAGCACACAAAAAGGAAATCCTTCCTTAAAGGTGACTGTTCTGCCAGATAATTTCTAGGAAGCATCAAAACCCCCTCTCTGCAAGATGAAATAGAGGGTCCCAGTGCCAGAAAATCCTGCCTGCAGGAAAGGACCTTCCTTCCTCGCAGATCTGGCTTTGCAACTGTTGCCCTGTGATGACATAATGAAAACTCTTTCTTTCTTTTTCTTTCTTTTTCTTTCTTTCTTTCTTTCTTTCTTTCTTTCTTTCTTTCTTTCTTTCTTTCTTTCTTTCTTTCTTTCTTTCTTTCTTTCTTTCTTTCTTTCTTTCTTTCTTTCTTTCTTTCTTTCTTTCTTTCTTTCTTTCTTTCTTTCTTTCTTTCTTTCTTTCTTTCTTTCTTTCTTTCTTTCTTTCTTTCTTTCTTTCTTTCTTTCTTTCTTTCTTTCTTTCTTTCTTTCTTTCTTTCTTTCTTTCTTTCTTTCTTTCTTTCTTTCTTTCTTTCTTTCTTTCTTTCTTTCTTTCTTTCTTTCTTTCTTTCTTTCTTTCTTTCTTTCTTTCTTTCTTTCTTTCTTTCTTTCTTTCTTTCTTTCTTTCTTTCTTTCTTTCTTTCTTTCTTTCTTTCTTTCTTTCTTTCTTTCTTTCTTTCTTTCTTTCTTTCTTTCTTTCTTTCTTTCTTTCTTTCTTTCTTTCTTTCTTTCTTTCTTTCTTTCTTTCTTTCTTTCTTTCTTTCTTTCTTTCTTTCTTTCTTTCTTTCTTTCTTTCTTTCTTTCTTTCTTTCTTTCTTTCTTTCTTTCTTTCTTTCTTTCTTTCTTTCTTTCTTTCTTTCTTTCTTTCTTTCTTTCTTTCTCTTTCTTTCTTTCTTTTTCTTTCTTTCTTTCCTTTTCTTCCTTTCTTCCTTTTCTTCCTTTCTTTTCCTTCCTTCCTTTCTTCCTTTTCTTCCTTTCTTTTCCTTCCTTCCTTCCTTCCTTCCTTCCTTCCTTCCTTCCTTCCTTCCTTCCTTCCTTCCTTCCTTCCTCTTTCTCTCTTTCTTTCTTTCGCCACAAACCTGCACCTGGCACAGCAGGAGCCCACCCCTGGCTGCTGCTGGATCTCCAGCTCCACATGAAACCAGAGCAATGGAGCATCAAGCAGATACACAGGTGAAAAAAAGGGCAGGAGGCAGCAAAGTGGCCATATGGATAATGCAAAGGCTGACCTTTCGTCTTTGGTATAAGTCAGCTCAGACTGACCTGTAGGTGCAACCACTGTTATCTGAGGGGATTTAGTGGTCAAGAGAAGAAAGACTCAAACAGGAGATTTGTTTGGAAAGAGGATAATATGAATGGAGGCACACTCATCTTTGATATTTTGTTTGTAATATGTGTGCACAACATAGCCTAACCTGAAAACTCCTTAGCCTGTCTCCACTGAATAATCTTGTTTTTCAGGAGGGAGAAGTCCAGCAGAAAGTTTATGCATATGATTATTGGTAGTAAGTAGAAGTATAATGAAAATGCGGTCTCCGGATGCTGATTTGGCTGATGATTATTCCTGCTCAGGAATATGACTGCCTTGATAATAACTATCCAGATGTGCTGGATATATGCACATAAGAAGAGATGGTTAACAGTAAAGGCAGATGTACTTATGTACAGACCGGTCAGGCACAGACGGTGGGGAAGGGATAGAATAGGACAAAGAGGGTTGTAGGTTCCTTCCTCTTAAACCTTCTCCTCATATACTTAGTTACCACACCCAGTCCTGCTTGGTTTTTGTCACATTTTTATGGTTGGGGGAATAAAGGGACAGTGAATGGCTTTTTATGAAGGCCACTGAATTATCTAAAATGAGACTAAGAATGAAAACCTAACAGGAAACCTTGATGTCAGTGTCCACAGCAAGAGAAGGCAATGCAAGTGCTTCTGGTTCCATAGAACTATGGGTCCAGTTTTCTTTTATCTGGATTGGAACATGGCCATCATGGGTGAAAAGTTAGTTAGTATTTACAGATAATTTGCCCTGTTAGCTCTGCAGACAGGTTTCAGTCCTCAGTTGTTCATGAATGGTCGACTACAACTTCCTGACTTCCAGTATTCTCACACTATGCAGTTGGTCACTTTCCCGTCAGGTCAGAAAGCAGAAAACAGGTCCTGGGAAAACGTCCAGCACAAAGAGCAGTTGAGGAAAACAGACATTTAGTCAGCTGGTTTAAAAAGTACACCTCTTGGGTAAATATTTTGCATTCCACTTGATGACACCTGGCCAGGGATTTCCAATGTTTTGCAATGTGCCGGAAATACACACACTGGGATTATCATTCTGTAGATTAAATGGGCTCGGCTTTGTTGTAATTTTTATTATTACATGTGTAGCTGTAATCGAAGTACAAAGGCAGTGGTGTGCAAACAATAAGAAAAACTACCTCTGAAGAAAAATGGCAAATGAAAGAGAAGGTTACTGCTTTGTACTAATAAACTGTCCTATGCATTGATATATTTTAACATTCAGAAACTGCAGTCTGTCTTAGGCAGCCTGAGAATGTTGTATCTATGTACAGATATCTGCACAGAGAAATGAATTGTGACTCTCTCATGAACTGTCTATCCATCAGTCATCTCTCTCTACATCTAGGCATGCACACACAAACGTATTTATATACATATGGGCATGCATAGATCCTGATGCAAAGCATGTCACCAAACTTTCAAGGATATGTTTTCTCTCTTAATAAACAAAATATCTGCCAGGTGCTCCAAAAAATTCTTACAAGCAGGTAAATACACAGCTGAATGCACCTTGAGTATAGAAAAACCTGAATGTTTTGATCAGGTACTGCACCAGGCACTGTACAAAAGAGCTCCAAGGCAATCCCAACATCCCAGGGCTCCCAGCTGAATTCTCCAGCAGGAATATGAGTGGAATATGGTTCAGAGAAGTAACTTGAGCTTATGTAGCAAAGTGCAGCAGGAAGCCAGCCAAGGTGAGCACTCCTCCTGATCCTCACCTGACGCTGTGCCAGGCAGTCAGTGGTGGCTTCTGGGTACCCGGGTAAGGCAAGGCATAAAGGAGGATGCAATGTTGTGAAATGGATTTTAATACAGAAAACCAATATTTAATGAAATACGACTCTGTGACTGTGCATGGAAGTGTGTGTGATAGACTACCGATGAGGTGATTCTGTGCCAGAGCTTTATGCCCTAGAGGTGACTGAGCGTTATGAAGAAGCTGGGAATCTGTGATTTGCTCTCCTCTCTCCATTGACATCTGCTGATCCTTCAGGTACTGCCTTATTGTACCATGGCATGCAGATATTCCCTTGGGCTGTGTTATTTCCTCTCAGCATCTCTAATATGAGTTCTATTTCAGGTTTTTTCATATGGAAGTCTCTTTCTGGCAGAGGCTGCTCTATTGATCTGCATCTATAAAGGGTCAGCAGTCACCTTAAATAATGCATTGGAGTTTTCTCCCTCTCCTCTCAGCGAGTTCTGGGGAAATGCTCCATAGAACTGCCATGGAATCTTCCTAGCTTGAACTGTCTCAGTTGTCTTGTCCTCTTTTCTCCCCAGATCCTGAAGGACAGAAAGCAAAGCAAACTCAAGGTGCTCAGAGTGTGTAGAATAGATGCTGTTATTTAATGTCCAGAGGCAATCCTTTAAATCGAGAGAGGCTGCTTCTCTTGTTTTGTAAGACAGTTTTTGAATGTGAACATTATTTTATCAATGCCTTTAGGCATCTGACAGTCAGTGGCATACTTTTGCCATCCTATCTCTGCCAGTGAGTTGGTTTTTTTTTCCCCCACCTCCAAACGAAGCCTGCTTGTTTTGAATGCTCTTTTGGCAGGAGCTTGGCTCCTGAAGCTGACAGTGA
The DNA here is from genome assembly GCA_013397155.1 of Irena cyanogastra. Classification (NCBI taxonomy): domain Eukaryota; kingdom Metazoa; phylum Chordata; class Aves; order Passeriformes; family Irenidae; genus Irena; species Irena cyanogastra. Next base: position 330,252 of record VWZV01010905.1, on the reverse strand, counting down.
ATGCTCCTGTCTCCCTAGAGGCCTAATTTTGCCAGTTATTCATGCGTGTCCTTCTACAAACTGTCTTGGCAACTGGGGACTGTGTTTCTGGGAGGGGGTGGTATTCCAGCAGGTGTAAGTAAGGGTGTTGAAATGATCCTTCTATGCCTGAGGACAACAGGAATCACTTCCAGGTAAGCACAGCGGGAGTGGAGGCAGCCAGAGCAGCCCCAGGCCTGAGCATCTCCTTGGTGCTGCTGGAGGAGCCCCCGGGGTTTGCCGCATCCCAGGTGGGCCAGGAGACTCCGGGACCCTCTGGAGACACGTTCAGGTCATGCTTGCTGTTTTGAACTAATACTGCAGAGAGGAGATTCATGGAGAGCAAACCCTGGTAAAGACAATGAGTCTCCAGACTACCTAATGACTACTTAATGAGTGTCTAAGCACTGCACCATTATTGAATTTTAATTGCCTTCTTTCCGGCTTTGTGCTAGAAAATGAAAAAGGAGCAAACACTACATGTAATGAGGGTAGATGATTAAAAAGTAATACCTAAGAGACACCCTGTCATTTGTGGAAAAGACCACAAGACTAATGTGATGAGAGAAACCAGCACTGCTGTGTGCCTGCTACCTCTTTGGATTTTTACAGCTGTTTAAAATTGAAGTTGCTTTCAGCATGACCTAGCAGAAAAATAGATTATTTGGTATCAGCGATGTAATTAAACTTATGGATTCTATTAAATCAATAAATATTGATTAATTACCACTGAATGGAAAATCCAGTCCACATCACCAGGTCAGTGCAGATGGGTTGCTCTTTAGCACTGTGCCCTTTCTGATATCTGCTCAGACTTTTTGACTGCATTGAGTGAACGTGCATTACTTTGAGCAGTAGACAGCAGAAAGGCCCAATTGAGAGTAGACCAAATGAGCCCTAAATCCATCAAGCATTTAAACATGTGCTTAGCTGTGATGCCAGCCTCGCTGCTGCACAATTGCCAAGGAAACAGGGAGCACTGGGTTGTTGTACAGAGGAAAACACAACACAGGGACTCTTTGCTCATAAAGAGGTAGCTCTTCAGAGCTGGAAGCCCACCTTTGGAGCTACATGCATTCAGAAGTCTGAGAAGACCTTCAACAACAGTGCCTCAGCCTGGTAGTCCAATCAGCTGCAATAAATTAATATAGATTTATATAATCAAAATAGAAATTTAATTAAAATGTACATGGATCAAATAGGTTCCAATAAAAAGAGCTAAATGGCAGAAAATGAGGTTTTGAGAAGAAACTTGCATAATTTCACTTTTCATCTCTGAAGGGTGTGCATTTGTGGGGTATTTTAATCTGAACCAACAGAAAACTCTGGCCAGATGTTAGTGTCTAATTCTACACTTTTGTTTCTCTCTTTCTCTTTCCATGCCACACATTTTGTCACTAGGCACTAATCTGACAGGTCCCTCTTGTGCAGCTTCTCTTTTTGCTTCTTCTCTGCTGGAGTTTATGGTAACTCTTAGTGAAACATTTTGTACTCCAATGTTTTCATAAGAAAAACTCTTTTTTTCTTTCTTTTCTTTCTTTTCTTTTTCTTTCTTTCTTTCTTTCTTTCTTTCTTTCTTTCTTTCTTTCTTTCTTTCTTTTATTTCTCTCTTTCTTTTCTCTCTTTCTCTCTCTTCCTTTCTCTCTTCATTTGACTTTAAGAAGCTTTCTTCTAAGTTCATACTGTATGTCTACATCCCTGTAACATCTTAGAAAATTCTTCCTTCAAATTCCTGGCAGGCATAAAGCTTATAGATGAAATGATTCTGATTGTTGTTAGACTTTCTATGTATTTAGTATCAGCCTCCTCTTAAAAGACACCAGAACTACATTTCTGTCACATTCCTTCCTTTTGGTTTTCTTCCCTTTTGTAAGGGCTGAATTTGTCCCTTATGCTTTCCAGTGTTCCTCCATTTTAAGTTAGTTTTGAGCTTTTGAAATAATTACAAAATTATTCTACTTGGAAATGAAAGGTGAGCATCAAGGAATACTTCATGGCAAGACAACACCACCCTTCTGGCTAAAGAGGCTCTGCAAAGCAAAACATCAGAGAGACAAGTCATAAAACCCAAGTTTTTTCAGCCGCCAAAAGAAAGGACAGGTTTTCAGAATTCTTGCTGTGAAATGAAATATCTGGAAGGCAATAAAAAATTGAGAAGCATCATTTAGGCATTCTTCTTAAAAAAAGTTCTACAGTATTTTAGTATTATCAGGACATGAATCTAATTCTTTGACCTCAAACCACTTCTTTATTATTGCATTTATATTCAGAAAAAAAACAGGAGAAAGGTCATCCCAGTATTGTCATCTGAGGAAATATACATTTTTTCATCTTACTAATCTAAGTTTGGTAGCAAAAAATGTAAGAGACTAAAAGTCTGGACAGATGACTTTGAAGAAAAACACTTTTCTTTGAGATTTATGTATTTTTCTAGGAAAGTAAAAAGAATTTGAAAATGTCTAAAGTGTGAGCTGCATCAGCTGATCATGTGAAAATGAGCTTCAATCAAACAGGCTTTGATTTCTCAGAGAAGGGAGCACACTTTCAATGGACTGATTTGCAATCAAATCAGCTAGACGGATTTGACTTTTTCTTTTGTGGCAACAGATTCAGGGAATTGCAGAACCTGAGGATGTGTTGATTTAATGACAATTCCCATGAATTATAATGAGTGATTCTCACACCTGTGAACATTTCCATTTCCCCACAGTACAGCACCAACTCATTTAAAATTGCCCAAGAGCAGGAAGATATTATTCCTTGGGCAGTCACTAACTAGAAGAGCCACAAAGCTCCTTGTGTGGACCACATCTTAGGTTTGAGATGATGGAACCTGCTCAGGATGTGTAACAACAGGATCTTAGGCCAAAAGCAGAGGCTCAGTCCTACCTCCGCCTGTAAGAACTGCAGGTGCTGTGACTGGACCTCACGCAGGCAATGCTACACTGGCAGTGCCCCTAAGGCAGATCATGATCCTGTTTCTGCCAGGATGTGTCATTGCATAGTTAGTGAAAGGAGATGATCAAGAGAAATATGTTCCCAAGGGTGCAGGTGGTGTGATTTTGTTGGATCACAGAGCAAGGACAGTCAAGCACACAGTTTTAGATGTTGAGGATGGGATGGACCTCTGCCTGACAGCCCTGATCTGGTGTGTGCAGATGGTCCGGGGCCATCCCAGCAGTTTTCAGGCTTTTTCCGAAGGGTAAAACCTCAAAGGTGGTTCTATTGTGTAAAAGGAGCCTGTGTTCCCATGCTAACATCAGTCCATAATTCCAACAAGATACCAGAGACTCATACAAACGAGGACAGAGCTAGTACTAAAATGTGAAGTGTAATTGTTGCTTAGTGCTAATGGTTTCTGCCTTATTGTAGCCATTTCTCCCTTTTCCTTTTCCCTTTGTCATATCCTTCTCTCAGATAGGAGTTACTGTCACCAAAGACAGGAAGCAATTTGCTGGGGCTGCTACCTAGGCACAAATTGCTAATTATGGACTAGGAGCAGGCAGAAGGAGCCAGGTACGTGGTGAATCTGTTTTGATTAATGAGCGAGCAGCTAGGCTGAGGATCTCCAATTTTGTTCTGTATGTCAGCAGACTTGCTTCTCTCCCAGCTTGTTGTTCAGGAACCAGAGCAGCAGTCCTGCTGGGTAGATGTGTGTGCTCCCAGTGGAAACTGGCCTTTCATTGATTCGGCTGCAGTTACAGAAGCCTGAAAGCAACATGCCCTGTGCCACTGTCCACCCAATGTGGCCTTTAAACCCCCACTTAAACCCACTGTCCTCAACATTCATTGTGAAAACAAGACAGAAACTCATTTGGTGGTGAGGTGAGTTTTATTCTCAGAAAGAGCTTTCACTCTTGGATTTGTGACTTTATACTGGCTGTCCAGATAGAGCAGTGACTTCTCAGTCACTGCTGCTGGCCAAGCCACAGCTCTGTCTGTGGGAAGGAATGCTTCATTCCACTTGGACCACACAGCCCCCCCATGGCTCAGTAGACGGTTGTATTTCCAAGGACGTTGTGGGTGAAGATGTATTAGGAAACTGTTTCTTGGCATGGAATGGAGAGAGAGGCAGAAACTCCAGATGTGCAGAGGATAAAGACAGAAGAGGCAAAATGCCTTGAAGAGAATTGTAGACCTCAAACCAGCCTGGTAAGTGAGATACCTCCCTTCAGCAGGTAGGGACTCCTGAAGAAAAGACGCATTTCTGAAAAGAGAAGAGAGTACTGCTATCCCTGTGGGTGTAAGTCAGTGTTTTAAGTTCTCTTTCAAATGAAACAGCAATCAAGTATTTTGAGTATCAATAATACCATAAACCTGCCAGCCTCTCTAAATTCAGAGAGAGCTAATGTGACTGACCTCATGTTTCTGACAGCTGTTGGCACCAGGGCCATGCCTTAAGTCATCTGATTTCAGCCAGAGCAAGGCACAGGAAAACACTGGAGAGAAAGTGATTTTCCTCATCCTACTTAGCAAATCAAATCTGAATAAGAGATTTCACAGAGTCAGCCCTTCTTTAATATCTGAGTATTGCTAAATGTGTCTGAGCTTTCCTGGGTCTGACGAGTTTAGTATCAGCCATCAAACATAATGGAGCAGACTGCCTGAATTCCCTTCCCAGGATAATAAGATACACTGAAGTAGGGACGATTCTTTTCATTTTAATAAGCCAAGTGCCTTCCATTATATTAGCACCATGAGGAATTTGAGCTGAATTCAGAATAAAGCCCCCGATCTGGCAGCAGGCTGACTATAAGACTGTTTGAATGACTCTTTTGTTTTTAGGTTTGCCAGTGTTAGGGTGAAGCTTCACTGTAAGTTCTTCAGCAAATGGTTGTCAATGAAATATCAGCTCCTTCATTAATGGAAATTAGGAGAAAGGCACCATGGATAAACAGTGTGCTCTGAAATGTTATTCTCATTAAATAAGATTTGCTTTACCCAGAGGTTGTATCAGCAACAGTGTACCTGTTTGGCAGCAGAGCTATCTCCAAAGGGTGTAGAGTTGAAAGAAACAATTTATGACAGGTGGTACAATGTCTATAATGAACAAGAAGTGATGTGGCAAGAAGGCAAACCAGTAGAATACATCAGCACAGGTAAGCCCACGTGCATCACTCATCTCCCAGAGAAGCACGGAACTGCCATTGCATGACAGCAAATAGTACACAAGTTTGAAGAGGCTGGGGAGTCAGAAAAGGGGTGTTGGCAATTGAGAAAGTTAGAGGTGCTGGCTGGGCAATCAGACCAACGTGACTGCTCTCATCAGTAGGGAGAGAAGGCAAGAACATGAAGTGGTAATGAAGGAATTAGAAATAAAGCACATAACAAACCCTACAGCTGACAAGGTCTCCAGACACATTCAGGTTGGCATGTTTAACAACGGGGACCAGAGAAGACATTGATTCTAAGCCTCTGCTGATCTGAAGAACAAAACTTGGCAAACAGGCTCTAGCCCTCCACTGGTAGGAGTATGAATCGTGGCAGCTACAAAGTTCCAGTCACTTGACTCAGTGCAAAGCCCAGTAGGCGAAATAAAAGGATCTGTACAGGATAACCTGTATATCACAATAGCTGCCTGTACTATCCTTTCTGGCTTCCCAGGCAGCTCTGCAGGTATGTTTTTTATGCAGCAACACAAGCAAGAAGCAGTTATTTTCATCAGCAGGGTCTTTTCTGTGTTTGGTGAATGCTAGTTGATTGAAGAGATGTACTCCTAAGGAATATCCCACTGACTGTCAACCAGGTGACTGCCCATCTTTTCCAAGTAAAAAGATACAGACTGACTATATTTCTGAATTCTGCTAGTGTCCTTTGGGTAATCAGAGAAAAATATGTTCAGAGGTGTTGCCAAATTTGATTGCAAAAGTAGAAATCAAAGTCTTCCCTAGTTTCAGTGTACTTGCTTCTGAAAAATTGATTGCATTTCAATGACAGTGCACCCAAATATGAAGTGCTGAAGTTATTCACTTAGAAATAACTTGCTGCTGCTCCTGTCTGTTTAGTCTTTCCTCAGTCAGCTCATGTCACTCAGAGGACTTCCACTGAAAGGAGATGCTTACTAGGCTTTCCAGATAGCTGTTTAATTGGCTCCATTCCCGAGAGACTAAGACTCAGAAGTTTTCCAAGTTGAAATGGCAGTGGTGCAAGAAAGTGTTTCCTCCTTCTCCTTCACTCCAGCATCCCTGCATGCAAGTCCCCTCCCCTGAGAGGCCCACGTGCTGAGGAGCATTCAAGCCTCAACTCGTGTCAGGAAGGGAGGGCATGCAGAGGTGACAGCACGTGACAACGTGATTCCACAGAGATGCAGATGCCCTGGAGAAGACCAATTCCCAGCTGGGGCAGGAAGATATGTGTGAGCTTGAGCAGAACCAAGGAGAGAGGCAGGCAGGTCTCAGCTGGGTAAATGCAGAAAGACTTCTCAGTAGCTGCCCCCTGACAAGCTGTCAGACAGAGTTCCCTTGCTAACTACAGTACCTCTAGCATCTCCACAGTGAGCACAACTCAGACTTTGAAAAGCATTTCAGAGCCACAAACCTGATTCAGATTTGCTATTCCTATTACTTTCTTATTCTTTTAATTATCTGCTTAAATTGATTTGTATTGACTAATTAGATTGAGCCTATTCAGATTAAGACAGTGTTTCTTCTGATGTCTTAGTTCCAGTAATTCAGACCAGCTACTATCTATAACTGTCCCTGGCTCCTTACAGAAGCAATGGATGGAGTGTCCACTGTGGAGGCCAGAATAGTTACTCACCAGAACAGCTTGCCAGAATATACCCACTGCTCACAGGCAAGCTGAGAAGCTCTAAGTCCATCCACAATTCATGGCTATTCCTTGAGACAAGGGGTTGAACAGGTTCTGGGACCTGAAGTTGTTGCTAACTGCGATCACAGTTGAGCATCTCCTAAAGCCAGAAATAAAGACTACCAGACCAAAGAGGGATGTGTGGGAAGTGAACAGTGCCTGGAAATTATACCTTAAGCACTGCAAATGTTTGTTGTCTGTACTCTATATGTACATCAGGCTACTGGAGGCAGCCCAGACTAGGCTTCTTCCTGTTATCTGCCTTTCCTTGAACCGTGGGCATTTGAGCCCCTTCTCAGCTCCAGCGTTCTTGTCCAGGGAAAGGCAACAGGCATTCTTTCCTGCCAGCTCAAGCAAAGAAGGTCTTTGTAAATACTACAAACATCCCTCCCCACACTGATATCTGGATTTCAGGCAGCACATTTATAACTTCCTCTGAGAAAAGCAAAATTACTCAAGAAAGTAAGTGTGTGGCCCACCAAGTTATCTATTGTCCCCTCTTGCTTCAGACTGCGGAAATGGGAAGTGCCAATTCCTGCTGCTTCTTTTTTTGCTTCATTTTCATGGGAAGTAAAAGCCAGGATTGGAAAGAAACGTAGTTACAGCTTCATTAGGATAGGATAGGATAGGATAGGATAGGATAGGATAGGATAGGATAGGATAGGAAATCTGAGAGCACTGCGGCACTGGCACTTCTTGACTGCCACACTGGTCACAGACCCTGGGAGGGACTTGTTGAGGTAGTGACATGAATACCCTGTAGATGCAGCAGCTTTTTGCCACAGATATATTGGAGCAACTCTGCAAATTGCTACACTTCACTGCTGATACTTTCACTCGTCCACAGAGGTGTGATACTCACACACAGTCTAGACTGTCCAGAATTACCAAAACTGTATCTATTCTAGGACTCTTAGTGCTCTCTGAGCAGTCTTTCTTGGGACAGCAGTGCGTGCCCTAGTTCTCTTGTTCTTATTACAGAAGATCATTGCATTGCTGAGCACACTCAGTAAGCAGGTCTGCCTTCCATAGCTGTGCTGCTGGGCTCTCTTGTTACTGGAAAGGCCAGCTGAAAAAATAGTGCCAAAAAGCCTGGTAGCTCATCTAATCAAGCTTTAACGAGCCTATAGCACCTTCTGTTTGGATTTGGCCAGCTGGGCAGATGAAGTGCTGTGTGTGTGGTCTCCAGGAAACAGCAGCACATTTGCAGCTTCTCGCACTGCTCTGTAAAAAAAAAGCAATCTTTAAGGGTGACAGCTTACAAAAGATTTACTGCCTGATTCCTGGTATTCACACTCCTACTTCAGCTGCTGCTCAATCTTGGAAACCTCACTTTCCAAGTGTAACCCATCTGCCAGAATTCAACTGGCAACAACAGGGGCTGCACTCAAACTAAACAGAATGAGCCAGAAACAAGGAAAAGATTTACTACTTGGTGAGTTTATTCTCCACTTGGAAAGGAAAACCAGATTTCTTAATTAATATTTTCTTAAAGGGGACAACAAATCTCTAGCAAGATAGGTAAACAGTAACCATTGCAACTAAACAGTTTTTATTATATTTTCTTTTGGTGAGGCAGCTTCTAGGACAGAGGTTGGCTTCCCTCTGCTTTCTTGCACTAATCTAGATGAAGAAATTAAGATTCACTCTGTTGAGTTACAAGACCTGTGCGAACTGACTGCCAGCTGCTCCTTGCTTTGCCAGCACCCCTCTGTTTGGCCAGTCCACCCTGGACAAAACCAAGGCTGTTTGCTGGTCATTCTCAGGCATCCCTCTCTGCTTAAGCAGATGTCAACAGGCACTTTCTCAATGTTTTCCCCCAGGGAGTTCTGGAGAAGGGAATCTTTGGAGGGAATGGTGATGCCAGACTGGAGGCGGCGTGGAAAGCTGAAGGGATCTCACCAAATCATCCTGGTGTGAAGTGTCTGATCTGTGTGTGGCAGCCATAACAATACCAGTGGACACTGGTACATGGCCAGCACAAGCCTCCCTCACTAATCCAGAGGGAGATTTGCATTTCCAGTGAAGATAAAGGCAGTCACATAATTAAAGACAGAGTGCTTGGGCAGGATGGCACCATACTCTTAGGTGGGTGCATTATCTCTGTTGGATTTATTTGATCTGTTTGCCACATCTCTTTTCCAAGGAATTGTTTAGCAAATTCCCTGTGTCCTTCAACCCCTTACCCTCCATAGCAGCAGTCAGATGTATGAACTGCTGCTAGCATTGTTGCACTCCATCTATTCCTGAAAACAAAATAAGTTGTGAGGCTACAAAAATCACCAGAAGCCAAAAGCAATTTATTTGGTTTCAGGGGAGAAATGGCTTGTCCCTTTAGCTGTGTCACCATAATTTCAGCTTTCAGCAATGGAGCAGTCTTTGCTTGCCTAGGTGAAGCTGAACATTGTTCTGCTCTCCTCACTCTTCCTCACTGTAACCCTTGTGCTGCTTTAGCCAAGGTGCTTGGCTGGGTCCCCCCTTGCTGTAGTGAGGCTGTTAACTGCATTGTTCTGCACCTGTCTTTCTTGGGCTGCTTCCCCAAGGTGCTCCCAGAGATTAAGGGTGTCTCTTTCAGGGATTTGGAGAGGCTTTGCAAGAGTAGCATTTGTTCTTTCTGACTCACTCGCTAAGGGTACAAATCAAGAGTACCACTTCTCTCCAGCAGCACTGCTTGTTAAACAATGCCTGCTAGGGAAAAAGAAAGAAAGGGGAAAATAGATAATGAAAATAATGAATAGGTGCCATCCTGAACCACATCAGTTCTGTTACACGGGTAAAGGAGGAGGGATGACTGAAAAACTGTGGTGATAAGGATGTTCGAGTAAGTAACTGGTAGATTTTCTATCTCCTTTCCAGAGGATGTGTCTTTCATTCTCAGGAATACAATAAACTTTCTTCTTGTGCACTGTCAGCTATGCTATGTCAAACTATGCTACAGCTATGCTATGTCAAACTAAGACACCAATGTCAATCTCTGCAAATCCACTGGCCTCACTGAAACTTTACTTCTTTGTGGCAACTGAAGGTCTGACTCCACCACATACTGACTCAACAGACAAATCCATACAAGGACCTGACAAGGTTTGAGAGTCTGAGCCTCAAAACAAAACCAGTAGCTCACAACCAATGCAAATGATTTCTCCTGAATAGTCTAGAGGAAACTGCATTCCTGCATCTCATAGGCTCCCTGGGGGTCTGAAGTGTGTGCAGCACTGGGGGCCCTGGGGTACAGAAGCACAGAGGTGTGACAAGCTGAGGGGACACAGGTGCACACAGCTTTAGATCTCGCAGCTGGGTTTAGCCTGAGGGCAAAACAACAGCAGCATTAGTGATGCCAGCAGCTGAAAGCTTAGTCTTTCTCTTGGCATCCCATCCCTGCATGAGGCCAGTGGCACATACATCCCAGCAGTGGAATAGCTGAGCTCTCCCAAGTTACACAAATCAGACTTCCTTCCATGTGCTGAGCCTCACTCACAGCAGATCCTAATTTTGTTGTACTCAGTACCCAGCAGCATCACAGACCACACTGAGGCTTGTGGCAGGGAGCAGGTGGTGTCTGGAAGGGCAACCAGGCCATCACTATGGCCAGGGATATATACAGGAGAGCATAAAAGAACAAAGATAGAAATAATAACAAAAATAGAGCAGGAAAAACGAAGCCAAAACTGCACAGGAAATAACAGCAAAGAAAAAGTGTTGGGAATAGAGTTGTTGAAAATGTCATTGCAAAGGTCAGGGCAGGCTCAGGGAGACAGCGATGACGGGAATACTAAGCACGTCAGGAAATGTAAATACGTTCTTTTTCCAGTGTTCACAGCGGGATAATGAGAGCAATGCTGGGGACATCCTTACACTTTCAGGCGGAATAAAAGAAATAATGAAGGGACTCTGGGTAAAACCGGAGTGAGTGATGAAGGACTTGCTCTTGTTGGAAATCGTTGAAGTTTCAGGGCAAGGATTCAGCTCCTTGGTATCTCAGCAGTGAGCTGTGAGGAGCGGGGGCCGTGCTAGATGGACGGACCTTGTTACGCTGCCACTGTGGTCTCGTGGCAAGGTCAGGCAAATGACGCAGATAGTAATGAATCAGGATCCTTCAATTCAGCAGCTACTGGCTCCAGCCAGATGGAAAACACCTGGAGAAGCGTAATTTGATTAAAAATAGTCTGCAAGGGCTAACAAAAGAAAATGATGTTTAACAAATTCTGTGGGAAGTTGTTGTTCCTGAAGTGGATGACATTAAGAGCTCACTGGCAGATGCTGTGGGTGTAATTTACCTGGCCTTCAGTATAACCTTCAGTATAGAATAAATGAATACATTAAATTTGCATTTATATAGCTCCTTTTCGTCCACACAAAGCACATTGCAAACATCACGTGGGCCATACAAAAGATATGTCCATGACAAATTGGGACAAAGAAATTATTGGGAAAGCAGGTCCTGGAGAGGCTGTGGGTTGGAGGCATTGATATCTCCTGTTAGAGAGGTATAATCCACACTTGGGTACTCACTGTCTATAGAGAGACACTTAATAATTGGAACAGAAACCTGCAGACCACTTGGAAATTTGTAGACATGAATTCCTGCTGGCCAACTTAGACAGGCCCTCCCTCTCTCCAAGGGGAATCCCCAAGCAAAGGGTATCCAGGCTGTCCTTTACCTTCTTTTAGCTTTAAGGGTGCACACTGGTCTGAAGTAGCCTCACAGCTCCCAGGTCTTGCTGCAGCAGCTGGAGCTGTCTTAGCCAGTACATCCTGCTGCTTCTGAGGATGGCTCATAATGAACAAGTCCCTCAGCAAAATGCACATAAAAGCTTCTTTAAGCATCCTCTGCTACAGCAACAAGGCAACATCCTACACTTTGTGGAAGCACGTAAAAGGCTCATTTAGAATTGACCACAGTTTTTTTCACAGAGGATGAGCATTTTTCTTTAGTGAAAAACAGCAGAATTGTTTCCAGATAGTTGAGATATGTTTATATTAACCTTATCAAAATACTAGTATTTCTTTTTTATTTTTAGTAAAGATGTTTGTTGCACAGTTTTACAGCTGAAAGTATTCCTGCAGTTGAACCCTGCTGGTAATCATTTCAAGGTTAAGAAAGCCAGGAAGAGGGCTAAGAAAAAGTCAAAATCATGACTAATGCAAAAGAGTTAAAGATGACTTCTATGTCAGCCAGGCTGCTCATGGTCTCTGCCCTCTCCTGCTTGATGCAGCCTTTGTTGCCCTAGGTAGCAAACTTCACAATAATTGTGTCAGCAAGGACTACAGCGGTGCTGCCATCAGGGCTGCACAGGACTTTGCAGTTCCTGGTTGTTGGTTTATCCTTGTCTTGGTTTGAAAAGACAGGTGTCTGCTAGGGAAGGCAGGAGCCTCCCCTGAAACGGAATATGTAAACCCTCTCCCTCCAAATTGTTATAATTTTGAAATTAAGGGGCTCTCAGGCAAAGATATGGGAGCAGGAATAACAGTTCTTTATTAGGGACGAAAAAATGTAAAAAACATTAGTAAAATAAACAGCAGTAATACAAAACAACACTGACAGGATCAGAATATGACCTGACACAGTGTGGGTCAGGGTGTTGGTAGCAGTCCCATTAAATGGTGGTTGCAGTCCTCCTGGAGTGACAGATGTGGTTCTGTTGAAGCAGTGATCCTGTAGACAGGTGTAGTTTTCCTCTGGGAATCGAGTGGGAAAGGGCTGCTCCTCTGGGAATCCAGTGGAGAAGGCTGCCCTGGTGTCTCAAAAGCTCAGATTATATCCAGGTAGGAATGCTTGGCTCCTCCTCCTCAGAAGAGCTTCTCCCAATGGGATGATGTAATTTTATCAGTCATGCAGTGACACTCAGTGGTCCATTAACAGAAGATATTTCCTGGAGGGAGGATAGGTTTGTGGAAGAGATAAAGAAAACTACACAATTAACAGAAGATAACTGTCATTCCTCTAAAAGATGGCAAATAGAATACACACTTATCTTGCAATCCAGGACAATCCTGTGGGTTTATAACCCTTTCATTGTCTCCAGGACTGATGTAATCCCATGCAAGCATGAGGCTGTGTCTCTCCACAGCTGTATGGTACCACAAATATCTCTGTGAAAGGATTACTATCAGTAACTTCAGTAACTTTAATGGTGCTAACCAGCTGGTTGTAATTTCCTTCTAGGCATTTGTTTTCTATTTTAAAGCAGTATAAAGTGCTTTGCCAGTATAAATAACAGTAACTTAAAAATCTGCCTCAAAGTTGTCTCTTCTTCAAACAATCCCTGACTTATTCCAAAAGCAATTGTGAAACAATTGTGAGAAACTACACTGGCAGCCAAAGACAAGCTGTCTTCAGAGTCTGATTTAAACAGATTATTTTTATTAGAAAACACTGGGAAGTGTCAGTGAATGACAACTTGGAGAACTGGTTTATGGCAGTCCTTTCAACAGCTATCTCTCTGCACTTACTCCACATCAATCTTAAATGAGTGCCTCCTTCAAGGCTTATCTCATCTACTCCAATTTTAGAAACAACTTAATAAAGTGCATTTATCCCCTCTTATCCACATGGAAGCTTGGCTAGTTCTGCATTTATGTAACTTTCATGTGCATCTCAACCTTGATCTGCTTTTCATAAAAATGCACTTACCAGCCTTTTGATGAAGGGCATTTCCTCCTCCTTTTTCATTCCCCGATGCTAACATCTCTGAGCTCTATTCATGCTGTTGCACTAAACTGTTCCATTTTCACAGTTCAGCTTTTAATGAAGGTTTGTAATGGTTGTAGCAGGGTATTTGTGATCCCACTGCCTTCATGTTTTAGCATGTAAGGCATGAGGCACAATCCCAGTGCTGTTTTCCAGGAAGGCAGTGTGCCTTTCTCCCAGGCTCCCACAATCACCTGTATGTGCACAGCGAATTTAGGACAAGCTCCTCAGATGGAGAGAGAGTCTGCCTAAAATCCCAGGCACCACATATATATTAATTAACATCAATATCGTTTAATTGTACCCAGTGTGCATTTTAATGAGACTTGGCTCTTTACATGTGCCAGGCCTAGGCCAGGCTCTACTTCCGTCTGACACTCCACTGAAGGAAGTCATACATTTGTGGTGTAAGAAAAATGTGTTTTGGCACATTGCAAAGATCTACTGCTTTCCTTCTGCTTTGAATTCAGGAATTTGCATTTGCAGCAGAAATATTGACATTCTTGTTTAAATGGAGAACAAGGATTTGTAATTTTGACTGACTCAGCTTCCAGGAGGTTTTCATACAGCTTCTGGGTATTTCTCAGTAATTTTTTGTTATTGACTGGCCCTGGGGCCTGTTCTCTCCAGCCTTGCTCCCAGGAACACTGGTTGCAATTTTTATTTCTTTGTTCAGTCCCTGTCTTTCAGTCTCTTGAAGATGGGGACAAGAGGGACCCACCTGCATGGAGGGGACAAAACCCGAAGCCATCTGCCATCCTGTGAGGAGCCAAGCTCCACCTGTGTCTGCCTCACAGAGGATACTGGACGATTCCCCAGCTCTCGGGGCACCCTGATTCTCACAAGGCTTCACAGAACTGTCCCATGTGACTGTAGTGGCAATGCTGTGACTTTCCACTTTAATTGGGCTGCTTCACTAAGTTTATTTTCTTTTGCTCCTTGATTTTGCCCCTCAGGTCCATCATAGTGACCTGTTCTCTGCTCTCATATCCAATATCCCACCATCTGTATTTCATACAAGACAGGCACCCCCAGCAGAGCCATGCACCCCTTGCTGCCACCCAAGCTGTGCACTGGAGGGTTTGTATGCTTACACCCCAAAACAGATCTTGCCTCTCCCCCACCTCATCACTGTCTCCACTGCTGCCAGCCTTTCTCTCCCCTGGGATGCTGGGCGCACTTTTGCACGTTTGTTGCTCTCCCTCTTTTTCCTGATGTCAGCAACTGTTCCAGATGCCGCAGATGTGTATGAGGAGCTCACTCAAGTCTAAGGTGGTTAAATGGTTTCAGGAATAAGCCACGACTGAGTTTTCAGGAGGTCAAAAATGGAGGCATTTCTCTCATGTACAATCTTGCTTGGTTTGTGTTCTGTTCACTGTCAAAAGCAACTGCTGCACAGTAGTTCTGTGTGGACTTGATGGGATCTCTAGCATTCATGTTTTTATGCATTGGAATAATGTCTGGAGATACCTTCTGCTAGCCCATGTGTTGACCACTTTTGAAAATAATAAATTCCTTTTGACCCACCAACACAGAGCAGAGCATGGTCTGCCTGGTGGCATTAACGAGATGACTGAACAACCAGTTGTCCTTTCACCACGGTGATGGGAATAGGGGATGAGCTGAAGAGGTAAATTAGTTCTTTTCATGTTAGAATAGTAAGTATGTAATAAAAAAAGAAGGCATTGAGAAATAAATAACTGAGATGGCATTTCAAACAAAGCAAAGATAGACACACTCACCTATTCCCACACAAAACCCTGTAAGACTTACTGGGCAGAGTGGGGGCTGATCTTTGCTTTGTTCTCACCACAAAGTTGCAAATGGGGTGAGAAATGGCAGGAATTTAATTTCATGACAAATACAAGAGTAATATTAAGCTGCTTTATACAGGTAATCCGACTCTATCCGTTTTCCTGCGTGACAGCGCTCAGAGCTACATGCTCAGGCTCTTCCTCGTGGGCTGCCTTTTGCAGTGACTTTGGCTGGGCGAGTGTTGTCAAAGGATAACCGTGATAACCTGACTTCTCAAGAAAGACTTTAAACCCTCATCCAGGCAAGTCAAGGCTGCTGGCAACATTAGAGTCTGTCTTTGGTCTTTTCCAGGGAGTAAGCAATGTGCGTCCACAGAAATTTGATCACATCTTAGAGAGTAGCAAGATGTTTTTTAACTGATTAATTATCAATGGTGAAGTGGTTTGGGCAGGTGGCTGGTTAAATTCTGCAACAGCAAAGCCGGGAGAAAATTCCCTGCAGCACTTGCAGGCTCATGGGACACTCTGGTTGGTGGGGGCCATCACACTCCACTGCAGGTACACAGAAATCTGCTGGACACCTGAGCCCAGGCTGCAGCATGGACTGTGGGGCCACACTGCCCCAAGCAAACTTCTCCAAGACTTGGGAGTAAAATGTACATCACCTTTCTTACAGTGGCAGAGCCTTTACCCACATTATTCTGTTTTGATGCATTGCACACAGAGACCAAGGGAAGACTGCTAAGAGGGTGCTGTCCAATGCTTTTCCTCTTAGAAGTCTAAAGCCAGAGATCAAAACCCAAAGCCAGGTGTTTAAGGCAAAATTATTTTATTTCTTTACATATTCCAAATGGCTGAGCATTGCAAATTCAACATGTGTCACTGCTAATGCAAGTCCTCAGCAAACATGCTGCAACTGCCCACAGTTAATGGATTAAAACAATACCATGTCACTTTTATGAGAGGTCTCAAAATGTACAAGAGCCTACATTTATGTCTGAAAATATCCCGTTCTTATCACCTAATTTCTTAAATAGTGCAGGACCTTCATTCCATTTCTAATCCTACTGGTCTATCAGCATACTGGAGCAGGACTCTTTGCCCTTGCATTTGGTCAAAAAAATAAAAAATGTCCTGTCTTGGAAGCTGCCAGTGGTGGGCTGAGAGGGGGCATAATGTGCTGCTTTTGGTGTTGAATTATGCTGAAACCTGTCTCGCTCACCAACCCCAAATCAACTTCCTGACAGTGAGGCAACCAGAGATATGAGACTGGCAGTCAATCACTTTATACTGTGAAAGTCCAGTCCACTCTCATATGGCTTGGTTCTTCCAACATATTCCTCCTTGGAGTGTGTGGAGATTCCTCCCTTGGGTAGGGGATGCCCCCCAAGGATAACCCTCAAGGCTGGGTGAAAGAGGCCACATGTGTTACGCTGATCTCTATTTTAAAAATTGTTTCTTGCATGCTTTAATATAATGGCTTTGGTATAGTGCATTATCCTGTCCTATACTATACACTAGTAGTAGTCTTAGCTGTGCAGTAAATAATTCTGGTTGAGACTTTTTTGTCTAATCATTAGTCACAATAAATAATTCGCTTTATATAAATATATCTTATTTGCCATGCTTAATCCTTCTGGATTAAGTAATTTAAACTGCTGACAGAGTCTGGGGCTAAGATGGGATCTAGCTGCATCCAGACTCCTCTATGAGAAGTTTAGAAAGCAAGGGAGGTCTTTTCTGCACTTCTGACTCAGTGGCAGGGCCCTTCTGATAAACTTTGTCTGAACTCCCACTCACATTCATGACGCAGCTGTATCCTAAGAGTAGAGAGGTAAAAGATTATATGAAACCTTTCACTTTTACTATTTGAGTAAGATGCTATCCAGCTTGTCACAGCTATCCTGCTATGCACAAGGAGCCAAAAGGAGAAATTCAGTGGACAAAGAGCAGCTTACATTAACACATGGTGCAGTGCAATAGGAGTAGGTCTGCTGAGTGAAGGAACTGGTACCAAGGGCCAAAGCTGGCACAGTCCATCAGATGAGTTTACTTAGGAAGAGTTCCAGTCTGGTCACATCAATAGAGGTTGGAACTCATTAGGGACATCCCCACATCTTCCAGTTTACTTTCATCTGAAAAAATTCCAGTTTGTGCACTCTGGAATCATGCCATGATGCAAAGCAATGCATAGGAAGTGAAGAAGATCAGGATACTTGCTTTCAAATTTCACTGCTGATTTGAGCTAGAATTTGAACCAAAGCAGGACAACTCCCACACTGATTCAAGAAGCACATCACACATTTTCAGTCTATACATAGTTCTCATGCAGCAAAAAAAAGTGACAAAAGAGAAAACTCACAAGTCTGTTCAACACCTGTTGCAGCATCTCCTGTGTTTTCTAAATGAAACGGGAAGTCATTTCTTAAAAAGGTCTTGGGGGGTTGTGCATATGTAAAATCACATGATAAAGTCCTGGAGCTTGTTGTGACATTGCATGAGCGAGGATAAACTGTGCTAAGGGCTTTTTAGCTTAAAAGTATGGCTATTTAGTAAATACTCAGGAAGTCTTATTGTATGATACAAAAAGGGCAAATTAAGTTCAGGTTCAGCATTTGTATTACAGTTTTCTCCTTGCTTTATGTACCTATTCCTCTTACCATCCATCTGATCTTCAACCTGAAAGGGTGAAGCTGCATTCCTATTTCACAGGACTAAAGTAACACATATTGCATTGATGAGAAATCTTTATATGTCCTTGAAGAAATCCAGAAAACCTCTGCCTGTAAGAACATGGAAAACTTAAAACAGAGAAGATAAATTGTGGCTGACAAGGGGCTGTAGGATGAGGCTTCTCTTTGAGGAAAGACCTAATAAATTAAAGGTGGCATACAAAAGTTTTCTTTTCAAAAGGAGATAAATTCAGAGGTCTGTCTCACCAGAAGCCTGCGTACCAGGGAACCCAAAGAGCCTTCCTGCTTACCAGGGCAGAGGTGACCACCTCCATCTTCTTTCCCTGGAACTTCCTGTTAAAAAACTTAGGCTCATGCCCTTCTGAATTTACCTTGTGTCCTCACTCTTCACGTGACAAAAACACCCCTGGAGGACTTGTCTATTTGTCCAGTGTGGTTTGTGCTGTGGCAGCATCTCCTGGGAACTCGGTGCTGCCCAGTGCTCTGGCAGCCTCTCATGCAATGGGGGCAGCACAGCCAGCCTGAGCACTGGGGACAGTGCTGAGAGGTCAGTGCAGTCCAAGATCCATGGGACTAAAGGCAGTTGAATATTCAGATGAGATGATAAGGTAAAACTGTGGCCACAGCCACTGGAGGTTGGGTGTATTTTTGGTCAAAACCCAGCTGAAGAACTTAGGATAAGGCTTGACACCCTGCACAGCATGACAGAGGGAAGGGAGGGAGGTCAAGAGCAGGGTTGAGCGTGGCTGTTGGCTGGCTGGGTGCTAGGGTCTACACCAAGGTGTGTAACTACTTTTGAACCAATCCTGCAGTGAACAACAAAAAAATTCAGACCCTGCACATGTTTCATTGATTATAGAATAACAGAGGTCAGAAAGCTTAGAATTATCTGGTCCCATTTCAATCCATAGCAGGGGTAACCAAAGTCAGTCAAAGAGCAGAACACTCAGGGCCTTGTCCAGTTACTGTAAAATCCATGCTCTAGCACCTGACCTCTCTCATGGTGAATTTCTTTTCTTCCTCTGTCCAAAGTATGCCTCAAAACAGCCTGTGCCTTGATTTTTTTTTTCCAATGCCTCACATTCATCTGCTCCTATACCACAGAGCTGCTTGTCACAATCAGCCCCAGGCCCCGCTCCAGGACTGTCCTAAGGAGAGGATTTTGCATCTGTTTTTGCTCAACTTCAGGAGGTCACTGCCAGGATGTGGTCTCATGGGTCCCCAGCCAGCCTTTTTTAGAGTAGACTTCAGCTAGTATAGCTAATCAAGGCTTACCACAATCAGCAGCAAAACCATTAGGACTTGTCTTTGAATTTAGAGAAAAGTACTAACACCAAGGCAGTCCTCTAGAGGAGGAAAAGGACGTGAAAAAACAAACTGTCCTGCTCCCTTCATTCTTTTCTTGGATGATTAGACCAGAAAACCGTGGTGAGTACCAATTTCTTACACACCATGGCTGCACACAAGCACGCTCTACCCTTCAGCAGGGCCTGATGCCGTGGTCCCTGAAGCAGAGACCTCAAATCCCTGCACTGTGACAAACACAGTCGTGCTGTGGAACAGGAGGGAAGTGTCCACTCTCAGGGACCAGCCACTTGAGGGAGCCAAGATGACGTGCACTAAGAACTGGCAGACTAGATAAGCATTTTTGGAGTGTTCCAGCCACAATCACCTCTTCTTCTGTAATATTAAATCTGTTGGGTCAGAAAACTCTGAGATCTTCTGTCCAGATTTAAATGGTTTTTATTTGGCTTCCAAATGAAGTCTTGCAAAACTGTGCTCAGTCTGCCCCCTTTGATAACCTTTGATGGCATGTGTGTGTGTGTGTCCAACATATTTGATAGCTGTTCAGAAAGTCTAACATTAGCTTTCTACAGGTTGCATGAAAACAGACAGAAAATAGTCATGAAAATAGGTAAAGTAAGGTCCTTTTGTCAGTAAATCAGTTAATGCAGTTGGAAAAAACACACAACCACTTGGCCTGCAAAATTTCCTTCCTACTTTCCTTCCTTCTTCCATCCAAGCCTACTGTCACTATTTTAAACATTAAACTCTCCAGAGAAGAAAGTGACAAGGAAGTTATAGGAGAGCAGTTATATGCCAGGAAATCAGGATGCAGTGGTCGAAGAGATACTCATTTAGATATCACACAGAGACCTTTTCAGTATGGTTCACTTTTCCTCTCAACCCCTCCTCACAATTTCCTTTCCTCAAGACCCAGGGACTATTTTCTCCCGTCTCATGAACTCCAACTGTTATCTTCATCTTAAACCAATATTTTCAGGAACATTATGACTCAAAGGAGAAAGCTCAAAGTCTTAACTTATCCTAGATTTTACCCCATGGGATTTTACCCCATGGGATTTACCATACAGTGAAGACTTTTTCATGGAACCAGGATTCTTCCTCATTTTTGGGTCTCACAAGAATTCTTGCCTTTCCTAATAGGACTTTCTACTACCCAGCTCATGAGTTTCAGTCTGAGTGTCTGAATTCCAAGCTCCTTGATGAACCTTGTGTGAGGGTGGTGGGACCTTGTATCCATGGCAATCTTGTTCCTGAAGGATTGTTGTGTCTCCAAGTCATGACATGAGAAAAGAAGAGAGAAAACAAGGAGTCAAGGGGAGGCAGTGCAACTTAAAAGAGAGGGTTACATGCAATGCTTACCTGGCACCTAAAAGGACCACCACACTCCTCCCTCCCAGATTTTAGTAAGATGTAGACCCGTGTGGCTGTGTTATGGACAAGATAGGTTCTTGCAGAGACTCTTAAAGGAAACTGGCAAAACATTGTTAGAGTTTTGTAAACCATCGTTCAAGTTTTCTTTAAAATGCTGTTCAAGTTTCAAAAATTATTGCTGAAAGTCTATGGAAGTGACAACACAAACCTTTGATTTTACCTGTATTTCATCTCCATGGGTACTGGGAAATAGCATTAGAATTTTGGCAGTGGTGTTACATTATGAGCTCTCATTTGTGTTTCCTTTTCCCCCAGGCAGATTTGTTTCTTGCCCGCATCAAAATGCAGAGGCTGTTCCATCCATCAGGGCCATAGCACGCAAAGCAGGCGTTATCAAAACGCATCTTACATCCTGGCATGGAAAACTTGGTGTCAGTAGAGATATTTATCAAGTGGACAGAAACATAGAGTTTCCATATTAACAGATACTGTATCAAATAAATAAATCAAAACAATAATGAATGACAGCAATGACATCATTGCTATACACTGAAGTGCAGCAGCAGCAAGTCAGTGCCGCTTGACTGTCAGAATAACCCGAGAAAGACCATCTGGGGATGCAAACAGGATTAGCACATGACAGAAGGATGATAATAAACATCATGTCCCTTGCCCAAAACAAGCCTTTCTTCTGAAAAGACAGGAGCTATATATTCAAGAGCACTAAAGCCATGTGTTTTTTTAAAAAAACTCCTTTTGCAGTGCATGTGTGCATGTATCTCTTTCTCTCTCTCCCTTCATATCCCTGTATATGTGAACACCCATTATTTCTTTCGTCACCACCAAGAAAGGTGAAATGGCCTGTAGGTAAAATGCCTATACATGAAGCTTCATGACACAAAAATCTGTCTCCTCATAGAAGTTCCAGGTATGTACTGAAGAATTTGTTGCAAAAGAATAAAAGCATCAGTACCATTCACCTTCTGCTGTCTTGTCCTTGTGTTCAGGAAAAAAATGTGCCTTTATTTAGAAAACAGAATTAACACAAGCAATTTTCACATCACTGGTCCTTCAGCCTCCTCGAATACTGTTTGTGGTATTTGCTTTTGTGCAAGAGAATGGGGCCACATAAAAGCAATCACAAGGATGAAAATGTTCTCAGCAGGAGGAAACGGGATTATCAAAAAGCAGAGGAATAGGGTTTATGAATTTTTTGTACTCTTGGGCATCCTTATGCCATTTGAACTATGTAGAGTGTTAATAGCTAGATCTAAAAATAAGAAGTACATTATTTTTTAACTTACCAAGCTTTCATAATTAGGACCTGAATATGTCTGGCTAATAAAGACATCAGACCACATCCATAGGAAGACTCATGGATGTAAGTTGGCTGAAATGGAAATCTATGGGTCTTTGGGAGGCCATTTAAGAATGCAGACACTGAGTTACCTTTTTCTAGGGAAAATATATAGAATAAGTTTGATGGCATCTCTTTGATATCCTACACCTGCCCTTGGCCTGCTTCCCCTAGGAAGATACGAGTAATTACAGATTTTTTTCAGAACAAGATCTGCCCAAAGGGAAATATGATTAAAGGGAAATATGATACAAAAGAACAAATTAAATGCAGAAAACAAACCACTGAAGGCTGTTTGTTGGGATCTCATGACCTTCCAGGACTTTGTCTGGGCAAAACAAACCACTGGATGCACCAGAGTAGAGAGTTAGTTTACAAGCTGGAGAGTCTGGATCAGCTTTCTCAGGTGCAGGGGTGAGGCAGGGGTCTTGAAGATTGTAATGGCATTTGTGGGAATCAGACTTTTATGAAGACTGCTCACTGTTATCATCTAATCACCTCAATGATAGCTGCTCAGGGTGACCATAGCACCGAGCTTATATAAAAACATCAGAGTTTAGGACTTCGGAGCTTGTGGTGCTTTTCACGGGCTGATGGGCTGTAGAAGGCACGGAAACGTCTCTCCTTTCATCCGGTTAAAAGTCAGAGGAATCGGAGTAGTGCTATTGTCTTTTGTGGCTATAAAGACTTCATTCTCACTCCTCCAGCCAGGGATCTTCCTTTCCCCATGCTAATCATCCCTTTCCCTCACAATACGACCACCTCAGGACAGTCTGACTGTACTTCAGGGAAGGAAGGGAATGAAGGCCAGAAAGAGAGCACAAAAAACATACCTTTGAATGATGGAGAAATCTTTTTTAAGGGGACAAGCCCTGATGACAAAGGAAACTTCCAGACCATAAAAAAAAGTTTGTTTGGTGATGAAATAGGAAGGGAAAAACTTTTGCCCCAGATGTTCCTGGCTGTCAGCTAAACTCTCTTGCTCATCCTAGAGGAAAGAGGTCTTTACCTCAAAGCATAAGGTTTTAGTACAGACTTCATATTTTTGCTCATGAGATTACTTATTAGTTTTAATTTTTTTTTTTTGGTTTTTTGGTTTTTTTTTAAATTATTTTTTAAATCTAATTGTCTCCAATTGAAAGACAAACAATTGCCTGTATTTTAAAAGGAAATCCTACCAAAAAAAAAGAAAAAAAAAAAAGAAAAAAAAAGTGTGAGGGGAGGGGCATGTGTTTTGAACTCATGAGTTTAAATTCTGTATTTTAAGAGAATTTCTTTTTCTTGATATACCTGTAAAATCATATTATGTGTTTGTTCTGAAATGTCACATCATCCAATGTAGTACTTGCATGCAGCTGTAATGAAATTGTTCCACATATTTCTATTAAAATTTTATTTCTAAATTTCAAATTTGTATTAAAAGAGCGGTAAGTGGAAGATTTTTTTTGGATGTTGTTATGTGGCAGGTACCTCCTGGGGACAATAGCTACTCATCTGGACTCAACAAGCCCCCAAAAGGCAGCTCAAAGCTCAGGAAGCTACATCCTCCAGCTCTTTGCTGTGGAAGACAACACGGAATGCCCGTGTTGGAAACAAATGTTAATACCTTAAGGGTCAAACCCCCACCCTCCTCTATGTTCCCTGTTGCTGTGTGCAAAGCCCTCTTTTGTCCTCAGCCTCCCCCAGCCCACAGAACACTCTGCTCTCTCCAGCTTCACCTGGAAGGTCAGGCAGTAAAACACGGGATTTACCTGTTGCATTCAGGTTAGAAAAGTGACTTTAAATGGAGCCTCATACTTACTTTATAACTCACTATTTATGAGTGCCTGCTCTGAGAGGTTGAAGAGAAGCAACACATTTTCTTTCCTCGGTTGACTGAATTGGGTGTCACTAATTTCCATCTCCTGAAGGCAGGCAAGAACGAAATGACTGATACATACAGGAGCCCCCCTCAAGGGAGTAAGTGCCAAAATAACTCACCTGAGGAGCTCCCCTTCACTGGAATGCCACCTAATGCTAACCATGATGCCAGAGTTAATTGCAGCAGTCAGCTGCTGCATTTCATCTACAAGTCCCGCTCAGTTTAATTAACCTTTGGGGAATTAGCATTTTGTTGACTTACAGTACCTGCTTTGAATTTCTGGCAGTGTTAGAGAAACACTGTGACTTGTTTCACTCAGAGAAGAATGATTGCCTAAAGGCAATGCCTTTAAAGGATGGTCCCTGGGCAGCAGCAGGCTGATCCTGAGTCTGGAAAGAAAGAGCCAAATACATCTCCTGCCACCTGACTCATGCCCCACTGTTCTGGAATTACTCATTCACCCCCATCATGGGGTCAAGTGTGAATTTCTTACTCCTCCCAGAGTCTCCTGAGCATTTTTCATACTTGTTTGCCACTTTGTGTTTACAGTAGTTTCCAAGCACCTCCTTCCAGCTGGCAGTGTTCTGCCTCCATTTACCAAATAACATCCATGTTCTGCCTTTGAAAAATCATCAGGTGATCACCTGCAGGTTGCAAGAAATGGTGCCCATCCCAGGAGAGTGCAACCCACTTGAGACCTCCATATGTGCTCTGTCCTGGTGCAGTGATCTCTTGGTAGCTCCAAGGAAGTGTTGTCTGGCCAGGAATGAGGGTTGAGTTTGGCTAAGCAATGTATGTCTTGGGGCTTGCAGCTCTCTAAGAGCCAGCCTGGCCTCGGAAAAGGCGTTTCTCAGTTCCTTAAATCAGGCTGGCAGGATTATGTCCATCAAAGAAGGTGTTTCCAGCCTCTCTGAAGAGAGCTGTACTCCCACCTGCTACCATGCGTCACCTTTTTGACCTACACTTGTTCCGTGGCTTTTTCCCCCATTGTTTATCTCTGGGCAACATCTGAGGAAACACTGCAAGGGGCATGAGATGAGGTTATTGCAGGGGGCCAGAGGGAATGACAGCTGTGAGAGCTGTGGCAAGTCAGATTGGTGCTTGGGCTGGAAGGGAATGATGCAACCCTGGGGTACATGGAAGAGAGGTCATGCTGATGCTGAGTCACCAACCCTGGAACTGTTGAACAAACCTGTGGATGTGGTGCTTAGGGACACAGTTTAGTGTTGGGTTAATAGTTGGACTTGATGATCTTAGAGGTCTTCTCCAAATGAAATGGTTCTACAGTTCAGTGATGTGGCACTGGCTGGTTGCAGGCTGAGGATACAGGACACAAGGGGTCTCTGAATGTTGCTGAGTGGTGTCCACACTGGCATGACTGACAGCTCCCATATCTTGCTGCCACCTACTATTTGTCCTGTTTTTACCTGATTCAGCCACCACAACCACAGCTGAGAGGAGACAGCAGCTGGCCAACGTGTTTGTCCCAGAAGATGGGGGAGCCCAGCCCAGCCTCGCCAGCTTGTGTGCAGTTCCAGCAAGGGTAGTGGGCCTGGCCTCACCAGGAGCAGCCTCTCCCTCCCAGGACTGACTTGACCAGTCTTGTACCATGAACTGACCTCTACTGTTCTCCGTGTCAAATGGATCCCAAGCTTCTCACCTGGGGATTAAACACTGCCTGTTTGAAAGTCTCCTTCTTCCAACAAGGGAGGACATCTTTAGGGCAGCAGAACGCAATGCACTCTCAGCAACTCCCTCTGCAGCAGGCTGACCCTGGCTCCTACCATCCACTCTGCTTGGCTTTCTCTCCTGCCTTTGAAGATCTCTGAGAACAAAGGAAAATCAATGAGGTTTTGTAAAATAACTGTGGATTGTACTCTGGGCACAGAACTGAGAAAGCACATTATAGATATTCTGGATCGACAGGATTCATGCAACATTTGAGCTTCTACTGTTAGCTCTCATACTAATGGGCTTTCATCTTTACCTCTGATTTGGGGGACTTTAATGTGATCTCCTGTAAAAACTGTTTTCTATGAAAAGGGCAAGAAGGGTATCATCTGTGAGAAATGGGAAGTACTGGTTTTCCCATAATCACTTTTCTTTCCCTACCAGAGATCTCTAAACTTCTTACTCAGAGGTCTGACCATAGTTTAAGAGCACAAATAAGAAACACAAGAGACAAAATATAAAAAAGATAGACGTAGGTTATTTGGAAAGCTGATGCACAGGCATCCAGACATTGTTCTGTTAATTTAGCAGTCGCTTCAGAAGACAACATAACATTTACATCCTTTGCAGGGAAAAAAAAAATGCAAAACAGCCTGCTATCAAAGGAGTTGTCTCCGGCACATTTTTTGACTGAGGTTTTCTGAGGTTTTTTCGTCCCCTCTACAGGTGTATCAGCCTTGGTGTGAAACAGAATAATTGCTGCTGGTTTGTAAGAAAAGGTGATAATTTGAAGCATATTTTGGGCTGTTTTTCTTGAAGGAATTTAGTTGAAAAACTGTTCTTTTCAACTGCAGTTTTCAACATTGCTAAACTACTATACCATTCAATATAGGAGCTGCTGCCATGTTGTCTGAGACTGCATTTACCTGACTGCCTGTCTATTATACCTGGAAAATTCTTTGGCAGTAAATGATACCATTAATTTCATACCAACTTGTTATTTTATGAGAGAGTGAATAAGGGTTATTTTGACTGTTTCTGTTCTGCATTTACAGTGTGTGAGGGTTCAAAAGGGCCCTTGCTTCATTTAACCGCTATATTTCCTATAAACAGAGATGGTCACAGTTTCAGAGATTAAATCTGTATTAGTTACTTTGCCAGGAAAAATATTTTATCTTTTTTTTTTGTTTTTACAAATAAACACAAGGTTTGATTCACCAGTCCACCCACACTGTTTTGTCAATGGAGCTGCAGCAGAACAGCACTGGTTTTATAAAGGGAGAATCAGGCTTATTATAGTGCAGTACTAACTTTTTTTTCCCACTCCCTCTAGCTAATAAAATTCTGTCATTTGGGCCATTCTTCATCCCTCCCTGCCCTCCTCCAGTCCAGGATATGACCCATACTAGCCTGGGTAAGGGTGGAGGTTTGCATCTTAACAAAGGCAATGGGTCACTTCTCTTCCAAAATTCAGCCAACACATCCCACCCTAACACATATTTCTAAGTATGAAGCATTTGGCTGGGCTGTTCAGGCCTTAGTTTTTCACCTAAAATGCAAGGAAATCCCCAGCTGAGATTATAATGCCATCTCCATTAATTATGTACCTAACTGTTATTGCTGTGGAAGCAGAGACAATCCCCTGAGCTCCCTGGGGTTCAGCCCTGTTTGATGCTTGTCTGCACAGGCTCCTTCTGCTTGGCTGGCTGCAACTCTCACGCTGTCAAACCTCTCTAGCCCCGTGGCAGGGACCAGGCCTTCAGGAAATTCTTTCTGAACATCAGCCATAACAAAAATCCCTCAAACCATTAGCATCGCACTTGGCTGCAACTGCTTGGGTTAAACCTCTACCTTCCTGAAACATTTCATTTATGACCTTTTGCATTTCCCTTCACATGGTCCTTCAGTTAAACAACAGCAGAGAGTGTATGAAAGTGAAGGCTGCTCTGGAGATGATGGATGAGGCTCCCCCTGCTCCCCACCGCTTGCAGCCTGTGAGTCATTTGCTAATTTCCTCAGCTAAAACTGACAGACAATTACCTGGCATTTCATCACAGCCAAACAGATTTTTTTTTTCCAGAGTTCACTGTCTATCTTTTGATAGCAATGACTACTGCCTACAACATTCTCTCTCAAAACTTTAATATTTTATTGCTATTGCTTTGAGTTCTTGCTCTCTTCCCTCTCCCAGGGTTGAGATAATTTAAATGTAATACTGCACAATATAATGTGTCTTGTGTCTTCACTGCTCCAAATCTTTCTCTGTATCTGCTTCTTTACAGCACATTACCCAAGAACTATTCTGTGAACTGCTTTATATAAATATTGGAACAAATCATGTTATTAATAAGTATTTTTAAAGGTTGGGGGTTTTTTTGTAAATACAACTCAGCAACTCTCCCAATTGCTTCCTTATTGCAGATGATGATGATGTTTAATTTAAATGTAGTATTTATAGTTTTGTGCAATATCTAACAACAATCCCAGAGCTCCCCCCACCTCCAAACCCTTTGCCTGGACTCAGCTTCACTAGATGGAGCATTGCACTGTTTGGCACACAGTCCAAGTGCCAGAGGGTCTCTTTTCCCCTCAGCGGGAAGGTCTTCAGATAATCTGGGCCCACAGTAAATCCCTTCTCAGTGTGTCTGGTGCTCAGGGCAGCCCTGTGCTCTGTAGCTGTGATGGCACCACTGGCAGATCCTGCCTGTCTGAGCTTCCCATGGCTCAGGGACTTCTCTGCTGACCACAGTGGGGCTGGGACCAGCCTTAGAGACTGCTGCCCCAAACTGAGGAGCCTCTACAAGCAGAGCCATGGCTGTGAGGGAAGGACCCTGTGCTTTCCCAGCAGCTGATAGACGGGAAGATTTTTAGAGCACCTCTAATTCAAACTAATAGCAGAGGATAATTGGACTGGGATCTGCTACAATGAAGGCCAGGGATGTTTCATGCTCAATGAAGAAGCCTTCAGTCACTCCACCCTTCCAAGGACTTCAAGGAGATATTATAATGGTCATCTGATATTTTGTTTTCATTTTTTTCAAACTGATCAAATGCCCTATTTAAAAAGATAAGATCTTCCCTTGCAGAGACTCTCCAGCTTCAGAGAAATTATGTACCACACTGTTTTAAAAGACAACATCTTCTTTGGCAGTGTAAAGAAAGTACACTCTTCCCAGAGAGCTGGTGGATGCTCCATCCCTGAAAGCGTTCAAGACTGGGTTGGATGGGGCCCTGAGCAACCTGGTCTAGTGGAAGATGTTCCTGTCCATGATGGAGGGCTTGGAACTAGATGATCTTTAAGGTCCTTTTCAACCCAAATCATTGTATGATTCTACATCTGGACAGCCAGTCAAAGCTAAAATGGTCTCAGAAGCTGATGATATTTTCTCTTCCTAGGAGAGCCCAAAGAGTCCCAAGCTCTGTGTTTTGATTTCATCATGTTCTCTATATGAAGCCATTGCCCTCTCAGCTTTTCAACATTTTGATATACTAAATTCCTGTCACTCATACTGCATTGGTTAGCTGTGAATGCAGTTTGGGAAGTGATTGCATAGCCCTGGTAGGTGTTGCACATGGCCAGGTGGGCTTCATAACCTAAAGAAGTTGTGTGTTAAAACTCACAAATACTTTAGTCTACTCCTTTACACTTTTTTCATGCTAAAATTTATTCCTAGCCATCTTAAACCCATGTTTCTTTCCTGGTAATTATTTCCTCACCTTCTGGCATTAAGTGCTAGAAGACAAGCATATCTACCCTAATTAAAAGGACCCTTCTTCTCATCTACAGCAATGTCTCTATCCCTCTGTTGGTCCCTGTGGCCCCATCTGCACCTGCATCCACTGAACTGCATGTTCAACACCACAATCAGAGCTGCAGAAAATACACCAGGCTTTGGAAGACAAATCTTACTGTAAGGCATGAAATGTAGAAGAGTGGAAAAATTAACCAAATCAGTCATAATTCAGGAGTAAAAATATGACGTTAATGAATCTATTTTCAAAACTTATGCACACTCTTGCTCTTGGCTAGATCTTAACAGCTGGCAAGAACTCAGATGCCAGAAATGTTTCCTGCTCTTATTTACTCAACTAAAAATAGCTGTGAGTGTTAAACCACCCTAGCACTTCAACCTAGCACTTTTGCATTCTGTACATGTGCGTATATAGATGTATATATAATGGTGCATATTTTATATATATTTATATATGCACATGTAAAATGTGTATGAAGCATGTGTATGACATACAGATGTGTGCACACGTGTCTGCATGCACACATGCACACACATACACACACATAAACATACAGAAGTGCTTTATGGTGCTATTTTGTAGGAAGCAGAATGTCAAGCCAAGAGCAGCCACATTAAAAATTCATCTATTATGTGAAACTTCCTGTAGAACTAATGGCTTATCTGTATGGTATTTGTTCATTCCCACTTCTGTAACTTTACAGAAGTTGAGCTGTCACTTAAGCCATCTTACACTAAGGTGATTAATTCCTCTTCCCCCACCTGCAATTCCAAAGCAGCACTTGGTAACAGCGCGGGTTCGTAATCATAAAGTATTGATGCCAGGGTAATCAGAGGAGGAAAGGTTACTGTCTGTGTATGTGCACATTCATATGTATGACTTCTGCCTATTCTTTGTGTCCCTCCCTTTGATTCCCCAACACATCAAAGGCCTTGTGGAGGACCCAGCTGAGCAGCCACCCGCGGTGGGGAGGTGCTCCAAGATAGTTTGCCATCTTATCACAATGGCCCAGGGAAGGCAGGTGGTCTTCCCATCTGGGCTCTCTGAAAAGGACTACCTAAAAGCAATTGCTTGAATTTCAGTGCTCCCCAGGAATATGTTGAGCCCTTCCTTTAACGTGCCTGGGTTTGTTAACACGCTGTCCCAGGTTGGTGAGCAGTGCAATCCTCTGTCATTTCATGCGGGCTCGGTGCTCATGTGCGCCTGCTGAGCACAAGGGGTGGCCAAGGGCAGTGGAGAGGGAACAGGATGAGCCAAGCCCTGTGTGAGCCGAGCCTGGCTGTGGCTTAGAGCTGTCAAAGGAGCTGCTCTGGACTACAGCATTGGCAGAGCATCTCAGAGGATTTCTGCCCCACTCTGCCTTCATTTGTCCCATGTTTCTGGTCTTTGAGACACACACTGCTGGGAAACATCCTTGCAACTTCTGAATTAATCACACCTCTTTATCAAGCCAGAATATGACAGATCCTCGAGCATAGTGAATCTCAAACTCATCTCATTTTGTGAATAACCTAGGTCAAATGAAGGCACAAAGATCTAGGGAGCACGAGGATGCCAGGGAGAGCAAGGCAAATAGGAGGGCTTTGTTTCACCATGGTTAACATCAGTTAGTGCAAATCACCCTTTCACATATTGTGGGCCGTGGAGTTGGTGACCCCAGTCAGATGATGAATACATCCTTCTCTGACTCATCTTTATTTCTGAAGCCTCTTTTCCTCTAAGGTGGTCTATGGGCTGTCTGTGCAGCTAGGTCACTTCTACAAGGATCACTGCTGATCCTGGCAGCCTTCAAGCTGGGAGCGTGACTGTACTCCAGAGTGAAAAACAAACCTTGCCTTGATGAATACATCATCATGAACTAAAAAAAACCAAACCAAACCAAACCCAATTGTGTGAATCTGGGAACTGCTCTTCTTGGAACTGGTTTCAAAACAACTGATGATCCAATCCAAAAGGTTTGTGACTGTAAGTTATGAGAATGGAAAAATATCTTTTGTTTCCAGAAGAAGTCCCATTCTCTATAACGGTCTAATGCAAAGGCTCCAGGAATCAGAGGGAAGTGTTTACTGACTCTAATGAGAAGAAGGCAGAGGCACTGAGGGCTGTAAGACAATATTTTTTTGTCATTTGATTCAATTAATTTAGACAAAGAAAAAAGATTTTTAAAGAAAGAAAATGTGCACATTATCTGACATGGCTGACTCTAAATTCTGAGCCACTGTGATCAGAACCTGTGTCATTATTAGTGACATGAGTGAAAAAACAAGAGCATGACGCAGACATAATTCTCAATGATTTTTGTATGCAACTCTAACAACTGATGCATGAAAGAACTAGCCAGAAAGAGTTCAGAAATAGCAGAAATAAACAATTATTTCTAATCCTGTAGGAAAAAAAAAAAAAGTTGTTGCTCTTAGTGAAAAATAGTATCCTCTCTGTTTTTTGCAGAGAGTAAGGGGTGGAGGGGGGACATGACACACAACAGCCTCCAAATCAACATCCTCACCATTAAAAAAAAAATCTATGAAATGCATAAAAACAAGATGGAAGCACTAACCCTACTATCTTCAGAGCTGTTGTGTGGATTAATATGGTTTTTGAACCACAGCCCTATACAACAGAACTCTCTTAAAGACAATCCTTCAGCCCAGTGGGCACTGGTCTGTCTTCATGCCCATCTAGGCGAGCCTCCTCAGCAAGGTGAGTTTCTCTGAACGTCTGTCCTGAATGGGTGTGTTCCTGCAACAGGGCTCTGGGAATGACATCTTTATAGCTCTCCTTCAACTGGGTTTTCCCAGCTATCTCCACATAAGTGGGATGTAAAAGGAGAAAACAGAGGGCAGAAACCTGTATAGAAACACTTCAGCTCCTTAAAGTGCTGCATCTGCACCAACACCAACTCTGTCCTTTCTCAGTGACCCAGTACCATTTAAAGAGTTTTCAGTATAGCCTTTTCAAATGTCACAACATGGCTCCAATTTTGGCTCTGATCACAGGCTAGACTGAACTGCCATTAAAGGATGTGGTAAAATCAATCCCCACACCAAGCAGGTCCCAGTTAAATATGGGAAGGGAACATCATCCATTGCAGTAGACACCCCACAGCTGACTTCCCCAGGTACATCTGCATCTGGAGCCCTCCACTGGCAATGGATAGTTTTTAGGCATTTGCAGTGCACAAGGATGGCAATTGCCTGTTTTGGGACAGATGGGTGAAACCCCACTCTCACCTTAAGGAGCCTGGCAAAAACCTTGCAAAGATCCCACAGAGGATTTCTTCCCTTGAGGCATCTTGAGACATTCACAGAAGAAGGCAGTTCCTGATGGGAGAAGAGGAAGGGATGAAATCCTTGGGAGAACATGAAGCATTCATAACTAAGCAGGGCACTTACTAGCAATGACTAAAGTAACAGAGAAAATTAAAGATGTCTCTTCACAAAGTTCTTTGCAGTGCAATTCCCAGCTAATCAGTGCAGCAAAAATGTTTTTAGGATCAAGATTTGAATACAGCCATAGTTTACTACCAATTTATTAACTGTTGTTGTATCTAAGGTTTCACAATACATAGAGAAGTCGCTGTTTTACCACACCAGGTCAGTGAGGAGCCATAAATCATCTGTGTTTTTATTATGCATTAATAAGCCTCTTGCTCATCCATATTTCTGTGCTATGCAAAATTAGACTGTTTAGTCATATGTCCCCCTCTCATCCAGTGCTAATAAAAGGCCTGGCAGCAGTATAGACGCAGCAAATCCAGAGTATTTGTGTGGGGGCAGAGACCAGGAGGAGCAGAGACCATCAGCTCCATGATCTCACCCATGCAGTGTCAGGAGTAAAGTGGCACCCAGGGCACACACCAGCCCTGATGCAGAGACACATCAGAGCACCAGCCCTGGGGGTCTCACAGGTTGTCTCCTTAGGCACAGCCAGACTTTCCTCTCCACTCTGCCCTGATCCCAACTGATAATACTGCATGGCTGAGCATCGTGAGGCTGTACTGCACTTTTGAGGTTGAGGGACAAGCCTACCAGAGTAGAACATTCCTCAGGCTTTGGCCACTCTTCCCTGGGGCAAACACAACCATCAAGAAGATCTGGTGTGGGTGGCTGCCCCCAGTGACCAAGCTGACCTCCCAGCCCAGTCAGGCTGCTGGGGAGTGATGATGGATGGAGAGGTCAGCAGAGCAGAGCCAGGGAGAGGCTCCATTCCTCAGAGCCACACCAGGTGTCTGCCTGACACC
This sequence comes from Irena cyanogastra, assembly GCA_013397155.1. NCBI lineage: Eukaryota > Metazoa > Chordata > Aves > Passeriformes > Irenidae > Irena > Irena cyanogastra. The sequence continues at coordinate 296,728 of VWZV01010905.1, read as the reverse complement.
TGCACCTGAGGCGTCCATCCCACTTGGCACAAATCCTTCGTGTTCCCTCAGAGCTTCGTTTAGGCCTGTGTAACACGTGGGGAGCTGCAACTCCCTTCCAAGCCCTCCATCTGGACTTGGCAGGAAGTGCATTTTCCTGTAGGACTTTGTATCGTGTACGTTTCTCATCAGGGACTAGAAGTAATTGCTATTTACAGAGCAGCCAGACTGCAGAGGGCTTTTACAAACAGCCAAGGATGAAAACACACCCACCCAAAGTGTTTGTGGCTTTAGTGGGAGTGCACAAACTGTCTGCCGAAGTTGGCTGAGATTTTCTAAGAGGAAAGCAGTGTCCTCTCACCAGGGAATGACATTTTGCTGTGCTTCAGGGCAATGGGTGCACTGTGGCACTCAGCCTGCAGGATCTTCCCCACAGCATCTTGCAGGGCTACCCGAGTCTGCTCTGCAAGCCCAAAAACTGGCCCCACACCTGAACTGCTTCTTTGGACTCTGCAGACAAGCTGTGGGGATGGGCATCGCAGCAGCCACAGGGCTACCTCCCCAGCCCCTACCTGGCAAAGCAGGTTTTTACAGAGACTTTGAAAATGGCTTTGGTAATTATAGGCACAGCAACAATTGAGACTTCTCTCTCTGCACCTCCAGATTGTAAAGCCTAAATGATATTCTCCCTCTTCTGCTCCTCTAAGAAGAATTCCAGCAATCACCAGCACAATGGTGATTTCTGTTTTCTAATGAGCCTGTGGAGGAAGCTAAACTGCAGAATGAATAGAAATTTAGCACCCAGGCAGAGGAGTTTCTCTGCTTTTTATAATATTAACTGTATTTTGATTAATGTGAGTCGATCCGTCCGCCAACAGACAGGGGAGTGCTGAGCTGCACCAACAGAGCCAACAAGCAGCAGCTGCCTTCCTGTTATTTTCTTCTTTTTAAAGCCTCCCACGCCTCTCAAGCAGACATGCATTTGAACTCTCGTGTCATGAGTATAAAAGGGTGGAAAAGATGGACTTCAACTGGTGCTATAAATAGCTCACAGCCAGTTATGAGTGAAAATCAGAGAGAAGGAATCTCCAGCCTCTGTATGTTAAGTTGAAGTTGTTTATCAGGAGAGGAAACATATGTAAGTAAACATACAGAGTGAGGAGGGAAAGTAGAGGAGATGGACCAGTGTGCTGACACTACACCAAGAGGCAGAGGTGCGTGTCTGGGGATGGGAGCCCTGTCACAGGACACACACTTGGAGATGTTACCCAAGCTAGGACAATGCTGGTTGGCTATGGGTGCATCCCAAAAATTCCCAGGGACCCAGGCTTTGCCATCCAGCCTCACTCTGTGCAGTGCAGCAGGACTGCTCGTGAGGCTCATCAGGCCCTATTCACATGGGGAAAAAACAGCTGCTCTCCCTGGGGGAAGAAGCTGGTGCAGTGTCTTGGAACAAAAATTTTGGAGTCTGAACACATCTCAAGACCTGGCAGCTCAGAGGTGACAGCTTAGCAGGGACTGTCACAGGAAACAATAAGTTATCAGTAACTTTTCCAGGGACATATCTCATGGCATCTAGCAAAGAATCATACACCTTGGGAATTCTACAGGTGTAGAACCCCTTAGGGGCTGCTCCAACCTGCACACCTGTCCCTCCTGCTCAGAGCAGGAACTCACAGCAGCACCACTGCTCCCCTTCACTCACACATCCAATGAAAGCCTGGCTGGGGAAAGACCAGTGAAAACCTGTGAAAGACCAGTGAGAACCCAGTGAAACAGGCAGATCCATCAAGTGTTGCTGAAGAATATTGGCAAAAACAAAGCTAACTTTCAGACTGAGTTTATGTTTGAAAACATGATTATACCACATGCCCTGCTCCAGTAAGAAACATAGTGAATGATTAAGCTGCAGCTATAGTCAGGAGCAGCAAGATTGGTTTGTTGGGGATGGACAATGCACAGCAAGGATTTGATAGCACAAAACAAAAATAAATCCCATTCTTTTCTGAATACATAGTAGAACAAATATTTGTGTTGTTTCTGGCCATTTCATAGCAATGAAGATCAACTTTCTGCCTGTATCTGAAATACAGACAGTCTAGGGTAATTTTCAGAGTCCCAGAAATGTTGGCTGAGCACCAACATTTGGCTGAGCATCTCTGACTCTCCCTCAGATACTGGTCTAAACTGGACACTTAATCTACAGCTTCTCAGTAACTTGTTCCAGCATGGAGAAATTTCTTCCTAATGTCTAATCTGAACCTCTCATGACACAATTTGTGGACATTATCCCAGCTCAGACAAGAGTTTGAGGAGCACAATGCAAAGATCTAACACAGCAGGTCAGAACATTTTTTTTTTCAAGGCTGTCTTAAATTTCTTATATCTAATAAATTTCTTATATCTAAATTTTATGTACCAAAGTAAGTAGTCAAATAATTTAAATACCTAGTGAGATGTCTATAGTTGGAAAATAAGCAAAACTGATTATAGGAGACTAAATTTAGCTGCTTACTGCAAATTCACTACAAGCAGAATATGAAGTGCAGTCAGGGACTTAATTTTAATCTGTTTCACATTGTTCAATGGTTCCATTTTGTTGGTTTGCTTCATCGATCCCAAAATTCATACAGATTTAACATCAGGACCTGGAGAATGCAGCTCTTCCATGGGAGCCACAAGCCTTTGTGATCTTCCTTCACTGACCAGTGGCTCAGCTCAGGTAGCTCCACAGAGAGGGGCTGAGCAGCAAAGAGGCACAGCTCCTGTAGCTCCTCTCTTGCAGACTTCTGTAGCATTTCCAGGCAAATATCATCCCAGAAGTGCAACAAATTCCAGGCAAAGGCCACCCCAGAAGTACACTGAAGGAAAGAGCCACTTTGTAGTCATTATTGATGCTGCAGCTGCAATTATTGATGAGGGTAAATAGTAATATTATGCTTGGAATAAGGATTTCCAGAGAAGACCCTCAACAAACAATGAGCAGACAGGTCAAATTAGCTTAAAAGCTCGAAAGGCAGAGGTATCCCTGAGTAAGGGAAGTCCAGTCCCTGGGTAAGGGAAGCCCATTCAAGCTAAACAACAAGTGATGTATGAAAAGTGAATACTTGTAAGTGAGGGCCAGCCTATGCACGTGGTTTCGCACCTCAGTTAGACAGAGATGATAAGAAAGAAAAAAGTGTGGCCAAACTACAATGAAAAGGAATGGATTGATTATTTAGATTATATTGTGGTAATGAAGCTTGCAAAGAGAGCTTGTCTTCCACTCTAATTTTCTTGCCTGGGACACTTATGGGAGTGTGACACTAGGATTGGATATCAGTTGCATTTAACAAGATACTTCATAATCTGTTTGGATTTCACAGTGTTTGTGCAAATATGAGATTAATTAAAGGGAAAGATGGTGAAAAGCTGCTAACAGTTTACTTTTAAAAAAAAGTTTTGCTTTCTGGTTCTTTCAAAGACTCAAGTGTATCTCCTCATGTAAGTCTATTGTAGCTCCAGTGATGAGGGTCTGTTATGGCATCAGCAAAAATCTATCAGATTTTCCTTGTACCAAGAGACTGCATCACTCCCTGCTCTGCTGAAGGAATTTGGATCCAGGGCATGAATACAGACAGCACAAGCCTTCCTAAACACAGGCAGTGCAGGATGAGCTGTTTTATTCACAGGGAGCACCAGCCTCCAGTCTGGCCTGGACCTGCAGCACAGAAACATTTTGGAACAGCCTAAATGGTTTGGTTTTCACATACCTGTTTGTTTAATGGAGCTGGTGAATAAGATGGTGCCAGCAAACCTCAAGACAACTCATGAGGCAGTGGGAGCCATTTGTGGGCTGTGAGGAACAGGAAACAGCTCTGAGCTCAGGAAAGAGTTGTCAGCACTCCCCATAAAGTCAATAACTGGCAGCAGCTTCACTGCTGGGGCAGCAGAGCTGATAGCAGCTCCTGCACATCCCACCTGAATCATCACATGCTGAAACACTGGGTAAGACACAACTCATTTTGAAGGTTAGAAGAGAGGTGAGGAAAATGTTCCAACAAGCACTTGTTTTCCTACTGTCACTGCCGGTGGTGCACATCCCATAATTAGATGAGCTGAAATTTTTTGACACTGAAGAATAGCCTGCTCTGACTTTCTGAATAGTAATTGTAAGTCCCTTAGGACCAGCTTGGCTTTGTTTCTTTGCAGTCTGTGCCACTGCAACTCATTTGAAAACTACATTGCCTTAGTGCACAAAGGAGAGCTGAACTGCATCTGTCCACGCAAAGTACATACATGAGGTCTCATGTTTTTGTTAGTAATATATCATCAATAGAACCTTCCTTCCTTCCTTCCTTGAGAGGAGACCGCCGCAGAGCAGGACAATGCCCTCCCTTCCCTGGCTGATGATGCTGTCCCTGATGCCCCCCAGGACATGCTTGGCCCTCCTGGCTGCCAGGGCACTGCTGACTCACATTCAACTTGCTGTCAACCAGGACCCCCAGGTCCCTTTCCAGAGCGCTGCTCTCCAGCCTCTCATTCCCCAGTCCATCTGTACTTCCAGAGTTGCCCCAAGCCAGGTGCAGAATTTGGCACTTTCCCTTATTAAACTTCATACGGTTGGTGATTGCCCATCTCTAATTTGTTGAGGTCTCTCTGCAGAGCCTCAAGACAATTGACATCTCATCCAAGTTTAGTATCATCTCCAAACTTATTATCCCTTCCAGTCCTGCATCCAAGTCATTTGTGATGACATTTTAAAGTACAGAGCCTAAGATGGAGCCCTGTGGAACCCCACCAGTGACAGGTGCCAGTCTGATGCTATTTAGGTCCAAAGGCTTTCCTGTGTCACAGCAGGGAGGCCCTTCCAGGATGTGAGACATTTGTGTCTGGAGGGCTCACTCCAGGTTGCATTGGGATCAGTTTTGAAGTTGAAAGCACAATCCTGCTGTCACCTTCTGGTGACAAGAAAGTGTTTGGCTGGAGAGGAGCACACATTCTCTGGAGCTGGAAGCACATGTGGTCCTGCAGTCCTCCAGTACAAGCCATGTCTTACAGTCACTGCTTTCCCAGTCACCCACACTTATCCCAGTCCCTCAGGTGAAGAGCTGCCTTGGAAAAGCCTGCCCTCCACTTTCCTTTGCATTAATGTTGCTGTGGAGATGGTACATCCACATTCAATCCTTTCATGCAGGTTCACTTGGTCTGACTATGCAGAATAACATGCAAAAATGTGTATTTCTATATTCAGAGATTTTTTTAAATAGCGTGTCTTTGCACTGATACTATAAGAAATTAGAAATTGTATCTAAAAGGTAAATTTTAGTTAACTTTGACTACAGTTACTTAGTCTGTGAACCTGGAGCTAGATGTTATGAGACACAATCTCTAGCATGTAAAATCCTCCAGGATTGATCAGTTTAACTTTGGCTTTTGAATACTTCAAAGTGCAAAAATGGTCAGATCCTGCCCTGCTCTTTCCTGTTTTAAACGCAAAGTAAAACTGGACAAATTAGAGTGGCAAAAAGGTAGCTGAGGACAAGCAGATTACATTAATGTGAAATAAAATCTATTTTCCAGCTCTGCAGTGAAGTAGCCAAGCATCTTCTGTTTTTCACAGAAGAAAAAATGCTAGAATTCCATGTGCAGAACAGAGCCCAAGCACCTGTCACACCTAATGTGATGATCAGGGATTACTGACCTGGCTGGCAGTTAGAGTGAGGTACTGAAGAAAAAACAAAAAAGAAAAGAAAGGAAAAAGAATGAAAAAAATTATTAAAACAAGGGAGGGGGAAAAAAAGAAAAAAAGAAGAGAGAAGAAAACTGAGCTGTTTTCAAGACATCATCACCTCTTAGGATTTTGTCTGTCAACAGCTTTCTGGAGATGTTAACACAACCTGTGCTGGATAAGAACTGCCAGGAAGACACAGATGTGATCAGTCACTGAGCCTGTCAAGCACACGTTAAATTTCAAGTGAACCTCCAATATTACACTGTAACTACTTTTGGATACACACCAGAGGCAGGATGAAGTCTTTTCTTTGTGCAACTCCTTCCACAAAACTTTCTCTTCCTCCAGCAATCTAATGTGTTGCACCCAATTTCTCTGCTTCTTACGCTGAGTTCACTGGCCACGAGACACCCAACAAGTCACTGGCAGGAATTCAGTTTGTTATTAAATGACTGGCAGCCACTGCCACAGGGAGGCAAACAGAGACAGATGAAAGGAGAACAGAGAGGCAGAGGTTGATGGACTCCTTGGCATAGATTGTCCTTGCATTTCAAAATGTGAGGTCTGTACACCTGGCTGGCCCCTTACAAAATGATCTTGGTAGCAAGAGTGCACAGCAGCAGGCACAACAAGCAGAGGATTACTTAAGCCAGCTAGGGATGGGGCTTAAATATAAATCCTGCCCTTAATCAGGGAATGAAAGCCTACCATCAGGCAACCAGCAGGCACTTTCCTCAGGAAATAATTCAGCACCTAGATTCCTCTTCTGAAGATTATGTACCTGAATTTCTCATTTCAAAAGGGCTGCTTATCTTTTCAGCTGGGTTAAAGCAGGCTCACCGAGTGTGTGGGGCATCTTTATCTCCCCTATCTCCCTCCAACCTTGCTCTCCTGAGAGTTCATCTATCTGCTTTTGTCAGACTGCTCTCCCAGATGATGCCCAAGCTTGATCCTTCCAACGCAGTCCTTAGGTACAAACACTTCTAAGGTTTGCTACCCACATCCATCCTGATTTTGCAGCCTGTTCTCTTGTTCCCACTAACCTGCAGCAGGAAGCCATATCCCTCATGTCAGAACTGCTTCTGTGCAAATTCCTCAGGGCCTCTTTCCTCAGCTGCTCATCTCCACACCATGTCCTCAGTACCTGCACTGCTGGGCTGCTCACACACCTTACACACTCCCTCCTCGTTCTTCTCTCTCCACCAGTTTTTAGGTGGTGTCCTCAGTGCAGCACAGCTCTAACAATCTTCAGCTGTCAGGTGTTTACTCTTCTCCTTCAAAGCCCTTTCAGAGCAGTCCCTGCTTCTCCAGGACCTCACATACATTTGTCCTGAGTCAAGTTTCATTTAAAGTCCACAGTCTGTGGGATGAATCTTGTGGTCTACTGATATCTCAGACGTGCTTTCTTGCAGCTACTACCTACTAGTACAAATATAAATGCACATAAACAGCATTTGCAAAGGTAAGAGTCTGGTTTGAAAAATACTTTGTTAAGTAAAGAACTAGTAATGCATTAGGTTTCTTACATGTGAATTTAAAGATAAGATACTTCCACATTTTTAAAACAGCAAATATTTTCACCTGATGATTAATAACTATGAAATTATTTTGTCAAAATCTCTCTGTATTTGAAAACATGCAATTACTTTTAATCATCCACAAGAAAGCTTATTAAGTGATTAATAGAAGATGACCAGTTAAAGCACTGGCTTCAGATGACACCACCTGATATTTCCGATACAGTCTGCATTTCAGACGAGAGCAAGCTTTGTGTTCACATCAAAGCATGTGTCTTGGACATCAGTAAAAATGGTAGATCTGGCTGGGGAATGCACAATAGAGGAGCAGGCCAACACTTTTGTAGACTTTTGTTTTGTGTCTACACTGAAGTTTCATGACTCCATTAGAGCTTTTCGCCAGCTGGAGCAGTTGCACTGAACTGTAAACAGGTGAAGCTTGAAAGGCTGTCACTGAAACTCCTGATAAGAAATAACATACAGCAAGTGCGGGAGGACAGGCACGTACACACACAGTTTATACACTGCGGTGCTTGGGTTCTTCAGCTCCTAACTCAGAGTGGGTAATAGTTCATGGTTTTAACAGCCACTCTGCAGGGCACTCAGCAAACTGATCTTCCAAAAGCACTCCTTGGCTTTTCAGTAGCATGAGAAGACAAAGCCTCCCTGAAACTCCTTCAGTGGTGTGTGTACAATGGGAGTGGGTGAGTGCCCTTAGCACAGCCCATAACAGGCAGGATTCAGCAGCCACACCATTAAAGGGTCCAACAGCTTCAAATGACAAGGCTTGAAACATTCCGTCTCTGGTGCTTGCTGTGCTCACAGAATAGTCTTTGGGCTCACAGTCACAGCTGTATGGCTCCAAGACTGCGTGACAAAGAGCCGAAGGACATTTCACGGCACCTTGTTCTGAGGGGGTGAAGTAGCAGGTTAGAAACCAACTGGCAATTTCACAGAAAACAATAGATTTTCTGTTTAAGTGCCATACAGGGAAAGCATTTCTCTCTCGACTTGTGATCAAGCGAAATGAAAGATGAGGGCAACGAAATAAAATGTTTCTTTTCTATCAAGCTATTTCTCATATGAAGCTCTAAAATAAAGGAAATATTCCAATAAAAGAAAATTTCAAGCTAGCCTAAGGAAGAGAACATGGTAACTCCAGAGAAAAATCTCCCTTTGGAAAGAGGTGGTGCAATTTGAGAACAAACCAGTGGACAAAAATGCCTTTCTTGCTTGCTTAAGAGAAAGGAACCATGATTTTGAAATATGTACCACGTAGTAAATCTCTCATTGCCTACTACCAAATTTTCATGCACATTTTGTGTGGTGCTGGGTGGATGTATATTAAGCAGGACTGAGGCACAAAAACTGTAATTTGTTTTGGAAGCTCACTATTGCATGGAGCAACAAAAGATTTCAGGCAGGATATAGTGGGAATTTGTAGAACATCTCAAGAGAGCCCATGTGCAGAAAAGATTCTGTTTCAGAAATCTTGATCTTTCCTCTTGATCTTTTAGAAATAAAAAAGAAACTTTTATAAAATGACTCTTGCCTATGAATGATGAGTCATTCTGCTTTTCAATAGAGCATCAGATTGCCAAGGGAATTTCTTTAAGGTTTGAGTGCCTGAAAAACCCCACATTTTAAAAGGTTTTCTACTACTTAGAAAGGAAGCGAGGAAGGATATGAAAACAGACAAATAAAAACTTGATTTAGTTGACTGGTAGACTGTGTCACCCAGGGAAATGTGACGCAAATTACACAGCACAACCTGATTGATATGAAATTGGTTTAAGTAAATTTTTTGCTAACAATCCCCCCTTGCAATCCTGCCTGTTCCAAAACCCCGAATCTGGATTTGTGCATAATTTGACTTCATTATGTACATCGTATGCCAGATTTTACACACAGGAATTTGAGAAGCAGCAGGAAGCACCACAGCACAGAGGGCCACATCTCCAGCATATACTCATTACATTACAGCAAATAATTAAAGTAATTTTCTGTGTTCACACTAAAAACTGCACTCATTTTCTCAGCTTTCTCTTCTGGGTTCCGTAGTGCTCAAAGTTACTGCCATGACAGTGAATACTAAATTAACCCTCAGATGGAATTATTCCTAAGCAGTGATTTTCAATTCATGGGCAGTGGGTGCCACTTGGATGAAAAAGCAAGACCACAGTTCAGGTCTTTGGTATTCCAATAGAAATTATTCTAGGCCGTATCAACCATGCATGAAGGTAGGACCCCATATGTAATACCTTAATGGAATGAGGGAGAACTAGGACATTATTATGGATACTGATGCTGCTGGAAATCTTTCTTGACGCCCACTCCAGTGCTACACTCCCACTTACCATGCACACAGTTCTGTGAAACGAGGGGATAGATGCAAGGAAGATGCACTGACACAAGGGTACAGTACTGGAGCAGTGTGACATGTTTTTGGGGTACTTCATGAGGTAGAAGTCAGCAGGCTGCATTAATTTGGAGACTACTGGTCCTGAGGTAGCCCCTTCTTACCTGACACCACAACTTGGCCGTGCACATTCCTCAGGAAAAACTGCCATCGGTCTGTTTTGCTGCCACACTTCAGACACAGCAGAGCTGCACCCATTAAAATGAATTCTTTTTCTGGTGTGATAACATTAAGGCTACGTGTAATCAATTTAAATTCACCCCCCAGAAACTGCAAGCTGTCTCCAAAATCAATAAACAACCAAGGCCAAGGTCAGCATTCCTGCATGTTCTTAGAGATGTTAAGTGCCTTCAAGCGTGCTATGTAAGTAAGTCATAATAAGCTGTGCTACATGCTAAGGCGTGCAACAGACCAGGGCAATTTGCTGCAGGAGAGAGATGCTCATTAAATGCAATTAATAAGCACTACCTGTGCACTGAAGGGCAGGGGAGCTAATTATTGGAAGACACTGTGTACAAATAATGTTTACAGTTATGAAACCAAGGCATTCCCACACAAAATCTCAAGGTGGGAGGGAGGAATGACATAAATCAGAAGAATGACCCAAGTCAAGCCATAGCTACAGACACAGCAATCCTAAAACTAATGAACCCCACTACTCTCCCCAGTGTGGTTACTGGGCCACTCTATTAGCCAGATTTTATGAAGCACCCTAGGACAGGGCTAGCAACTTCCTTTGAATAGTATTCATCTTGGCATTCCAGGGGAGCCCATGTGCTGGAGCTCACAAGCAACGGGGCTGGCACCAGGATGTCAGTGGGAAGCCTCTGATTGAGGTTTGGGTTATGCACATCAGCCCCTCACAGTTTACATCCTACTCAGTTTTCTTTTCTTTCAATCACAGAGTCTTCAAGGTTGGCAAAGGCCTCTAGGATCATCGAAGTCTTCCAGGACTTCTAGAATTCAGCAAGGAAACAGTAAGGAGGGTGGAATTTTACACGAGCTCTTGTCACCTCTTCAGTTTACTAGAATAATATTTGTTAAACACTAACAGAGCAAACCACATTCTTCCACATGAGCCTAAAATAGCAAACAAAAATGTTTATCGGTCTCACATAATGACAGAGCAATGGTATTTGAAAGTATGGTATTTCAAGAGAAATAAACTCTCCTTGTTTATCATCAATGGCTGCAATTATGTTGTCAAGTGATACATGAGTGTTTTGATTTCCTTTTCCTGCTGTCATTTTATCTTCAACTTATATTGTAAGCTTGACACTGTTTATTCACGCACTATTACAGAACCACTGAGAGGGGTTATTATTGAAGTGTATTTATTTTTCAAAGCAGTCACACCATGAAGCCACAGATACAGCTAAAGCTTAACCCTACATCCTCCTCCAGAGCAGCATGTTCCTGATGTTAAAAACACCCCACTAACCTAAACAAACACAACAGCATAAGGAGAGGGTTACCAAGCTCCTGGACACGCAAACACCAGATCAGTGCCTTGTCCACAGCACAAGGGCACAGAATTAACTCCTAGAGTGACTCCAGAAAAAGGTCACAAAGGTAATTAGATGCTGGAGCACCTCTCCTATGAAGAAAGGCTGAGAGAGCTGAGGTTGCTCAGCCTGGAAAGGAGAAGTCTTAGGGACACCTTGTAGCAACCTTCTCTAGTTATGGCACCGGTAGCAGAGCTTGCCAGAGATTACTTCCTTGGGCAGCATAACAGCTCCCAGCATTGGGTAGGATGTTGTCCTGCAAAATTCAGACTCTTGGTAACATGTTCAGTTCCTTCTCCTTTACTAACTCCAGGTAATATGGAATAAGAACTTATTTATGTTGCTGTTGTTGCTTGCCCAAGCAAATGTTGCCTAACAGCCCTAAACTGTCGTTACTCAGACACAGCAACAAAATACACAGATATATCTACTTGCAACAGAGCCCTTGGTCTGCCTTTTCACAAAAATTAACACATCCTTTTGCATGAGAAACTGTTGGTTCATCTGAGACATGAGGACTTGATACAGGCCTAATTTTGTATTTTATTTGAAGCTTAAAAGCACATCTCCATTAGCCACAACCTCTGGCCATACTGAAGAATAAATACTCAGCTTCAACACCTTTGATAAAGTCTAAAAATAGTTCATTAAACATCTTTTACCTTTTCTAAGAACAAACTTGTAGGTGGGCTTATAGCATTTGGTATCATTACATTTATGAACAATTTTGCTCCTTGAAATAAATTCGGCCTGGCTTTCTCCACTTAAAGTCTCTTCTTTACTCCGAAGAACAGAAAACAGAGATGTGAACAATAAGGAAAATTAAAACACCATGAACCTTCCAATGCCTGATGGAAGAATGGGTCTAATGGATGTTTATGCTTCAATCTGAGTTGCACTACTCTGAGCTCACATCAGCAGATCTTACCCATCTCACTGCATCTGCTCTACAGAAAATACTTTGGGACATCAGTCTGCAGCTGAGCTATGAAAGCTCTTGTCTTTGACATTCAAGCACTCTTGATAAAGATGGAAGAGATTTCACCTGCACACCTCAGTAAAAATGGGAACTGAACAAGCAGCACCTCAAAAAAATCATACAGCTCACACCCAGCAAACATTTCAAAATCAAAACAGCAGAGATTACTCTGACAGAATACTGGCTTCAACAGAAACTTTAAAACTGAAGAAATGGAAGGCAACATTAACGACATTATTCCCTGAATGGCTGCAGTCATTCCCTGGAGCAACATGATCAGATCATTGGAATTTCACTTTTTATGCCAGAAAGGGAAAAGTTCTCTTACCAAAGAAACAGGAATTGAATTATTTTGTTGATTTTCCCCATACTGAGATATTATCTGATACAGTCTACCTTAACGTACTTCCATCAACCTGCAGCTTCCTTTGAGCTCATAGCTTGTGATGAAGCTGCAAAGATGAGCAGAGAGCACTGCCAGGGTATTAATGGTAACAGTGTATGCAAATTCTTGAACTACTGCCGGGCTTGTGAGTTAAGTGCTCAGATGGAACTGACAGTTATGAAGGTACTTCTGTATGTGAGAAGATTTACAGAATCCAAAAGATCAAACTTATAAATAGTAAATCATGCAAAATGAATAGTAGAAGGGGCATGATCCCAGCTACTATTGAAAGGGGGGTAGAAGAGAAAAATGAGCACTATCATAAAGACAAACGAATCACATTTGGCCTCTTTCCTTTGAAACAGCTCTCCTGTAACAGCATAAGAATCCAATACAAATACCATGGTAGAGGCACAGAGTTCTCCAGAGAGCATTCAAGGGACCCTCTGTGAAGTGCAGCACAAGCTGTTAGCAAAGGTGACAAGCAAGTGGCCCTTGCAGTCCTAGTGCTGCTTTGTTACTCAATGTTTCTCACCCATACACTCTCTCACCCTAAACATGGCCACCACCACCCTTCCTCCAGAAAATCTGGTGGGTATCTCTGCTACATTAAACAACACAAAGGGAAAAGGAGAGAAAGAGCTGTGGACAAAAGAAGGAAGCAAAACAAGCTCATTCTGAAAAACAATGCTCACGCATTTTCTTGTTTTATTTTGGATCACTGTTCATGGATCCCCCCCACCTCAGATGCCAAGGCAGATTTGGAACCTTTTCCTGATTGATCAGAGTTGCCCAGTATACTTTACATAAAAGAGAAACAGAATTTGTTCACATTCAGAAAATGAACTGGAACCATCTTCAAAACAACAGTTTTTCAGGATTGTGTAGGTTTTCACAGCCTGGGGCAGAGGACAAAGGTCACTGAAGACACAGTTTGGTGTGCCATCCCTCAGACTCACCTGTTGCTTTAAGTACAGGTTTGAGACTGACAGTGGGCTATCTGATTACCTGACCAAAATGGCAATACCTGAAGTGTTTAAGTCAGTTGGCCAGACTGCAATTCATAGGCTTACTTTTATACAGCACTGCAATGTACATGAAAATAACAAAACTGTGTTTTCAAAGATATGAGGAACATTATGCGAATGTGACAGATGGATCCGTGAACTGGAAAATCTCCTCATCAAAAAGGTCTTCTGGCAGTTCTTCATCTCCATCAGCAAAAAATGTAGGGAATGGAGGGTTTTTATTGCAGTCCTTGTAAGTAGGCAATTTGCTATCTCTCACCTGAAAAGCAGGAAGGGGGAGAGTAGGGTTAATAAATCTTACAGAAGATTTTTAGACAGTGATACACTAGAATTTAAAGAACTCAACTTGCATGCATAAGAAAAACCCAACAGCATTCACACTGCACTTGTTTGAAGAATTCCAGGTATAATCATCAGTTACTTTAACATCAATGCTAGCTATTGAATTTAACATTTTGTACTCATCCTTAAAGAGATTTTAAAAATCAGCAAAACTAAACAAACAAACAAAAATCCTAAGGGAATTTGTCATTACAGTGAATCAAAACCCACTTACATGAATTCATTGCTCAATATTTTAAAACATTATTAAAATAGAAGTATAGCTTGTTTAAACAATGCTTGTTTCTCACTGTATGTTCCTACGTGACATTCCAAGTCATATTATGCAGTGTAATCACCTCTTCAACAAACAAGACACGTGTTTGTATGTGTGATGCAAACTAATTATGGCAACTAATTTTGCAAAGATATGTGCATGTGCTGTACTGAATCCCTCTGGCTATTGCAGAGACTGCAGAGTTAAACATCTAAAATTCTCCACTCAGGAATCAGTACCTAAGTTGGTTGAACATGAGACTCTAAGACAGTTTATTTGCAAGAACAGTGGTGCCACAGAGAAGTTCCTTTACTGACCTCTCTACATGTGGAAAGATTTAAAATCTAGCCCCTGAAACTCCAATATCTGAAGAAAATTAGTAGCTAGCATTATCAGCAAAAAGCAGTTTGTTTGCAGTAGCAGATAGAAAGCTGGTATCTCTGAATAAAAAAAAAAAAGAGCTACAAATTCTTAAATTTGATTTAAAATTAAATTTTTCTTTTCTATATTGTTACATATCATCTTCATCCTGAGCTGTAATAATCCCTTTCAGGCACTATATTCAAGTGGATTAAAAAAAAAAGTGCAAATAGATCAGACAAAATTTTAGTAGAGAGAATATAAGCTCTTCCTCTTCGTTTTTGGTGGGCTTTTAAAGAACAGGATGCTCATTCTTACTTGGTTGGACAAAGACCTCACATAGGACAATTCTGATTTATGCCAAAAATTAAATTAAAAAATTTTATGTCCACTGAATGCTCTGTTCTGACAGCACTGTATTTACCAAATTCATATCTACTATTACCTGAACCATTCCCAAAGTCCATAAGGATTCCTGCAGATGGCACGTACAATAAATTTGACATTCCAATATTTTTTTAGGGCAGGCTTGATAAAAGAAAGCCTTTTGCTAAGAATGAGGGGATGAGGGGCTCAACATGTTGCACTGGTTAGGATGGCTAAGCAGCTCTTCAAGTAGATCATTCCTGTTCTAGAGAAGTGTTCTCCATGGCCTTGTGAACTGCCAGGCCTGTAGTTTCCAATTTATATTGAATATCTAGATGAAATGAACGAGGCTGAAGTCCAAGCCCACAGACCTTTGCTGCAACAGCTCCAACACCAGTGAGTTCAGAATAAACAGACAGAGAGCTTCAGCAACGCCACCCGAAGGATGGCATCTTCAGAGATGTCATCCTTTCCTTTGAATATGCTGTGGCTGTTTCTTTTAGTATATGAAACCACATTTTAATCACTTCTATTATCTATTACTTCTATTACTTCTTCTATTATCTATTATCTGTTATCTATTACTTCCCTTGCTAATTTCTCCTTTATTCTCTAATCCTATTACACACCAAAAGCTTTCTCTGTTAACAGCAAAATTTCTCATGATCCCTACATGAGTTAGTATTAGAAAGATTAGAATAAATGATTTTATTTATGATAACTTACTCATTTCATGTATATCTTATTTAAATGCATTTCATGTCTAGTTTTTGTTATCTTTGGTTATTTTCATCAAGAAATAGTATGTGATGTTACATATAGGCTGTGTCATTTCAGGCAGTTCATTTCAGGACATCCAGAAAATGAAAGGAATTGAAATATTTGTTTTCCCTCCTATTTTTTTTCCATTTCTTCTTAATTTAAGATTTCTGTCCAGACTTAACATTGTATGAATTACATACTAACACCAAGGGGCATTTTGGACAGAGTATCTCCACTGTGATATGGAGAATTCTTAAAATAGTTTTAAGATTCTCATGAAACATCTCCAACAGACCACTGATGCTCTCAGAGGAATATAACACTGTTTCATTTTGCCCCTTCCAAACTCCTCAGAAGCTTGACAGATACCACAAGCAACAGGCCACATCTGATGTTAAAATAGTTTTCTTCTGATATGCTCTTTTTTGTATTGGTATAATTGATGCAGTATTTCTTTTGACTGGTGAAACTACTGCTCCATTTTCCATCTTTTTTTTACATTCACAGCTTTCAAATACAATTTAAAGCAAAAAAATGCTATCTTAGAGCATTACTACCAAACTACACGAAACTCTCCTTGAAGTTTAAAAAACTTAGATATTATTCTTTTACCAGGTATTATCATTATCATTCATATATAAAGGAAGAACTTCATTTTACACCTGAAAGTATCAATTACCAGCTAAAACATGCTTACGATATATGCCTTCTCAAGAGAATAATTCCATTACTCCCTTTACAATTATGAAGGGCCCAGCATACCAAAGGTTTCCTATATCTCTTACCTCAGATTCCTGAACAATAATTTCACAACACTATAAAGGGGTTCACTGGTGTGCAGCAGCAGCAGCAGCTACACTTGTCTGTATAAGCATGTACACAGAAAAGAAGTGCAGGTGACCCAGCATAGCTCTTCCTGCTCTCCTAATAACCTTCTGAGAACATCCCTAATAAAGGAGTAAGTTGTCATGCTGTGTTACTAAAATCCAGTGAATTTGGCTCTCATCCACAGAAGGAATCAAGCTCATAGTTCAAACTGTTACTGCAATCCATAAAAGCATTTGCTGTATACCTCACATAATAAATGCTTGGCTTACTCAACTGCTGTGTTAATAGCACTATATATTACGGAGACTATACTATAGATAGGTAGATGTTATATACAGATGATGGTAGAACCACAGTGTATTCTCTGGCAGGTAATTTTATTCAGAAAAATACTAGAGAAAGCTGAAATTGGTGCTGGTTGGGTTTTTGTCACTAAATCCTTAGAACAGTCATAAAAAGTTTTGCAGACAATAAACTGCACTTACATATACCCCCTATACTGACAGTGTAATGGGTAGTATAAACAAACACAAACTCAGAAATCTATCACCACAAAAGGCTTAATGTGGTCTTAAACAAGCATTAAAAAACAATGCTTAAGTCACAACTCACATCTGCAGTCTAACAGGGCTTCGGGCTGTGTTAGCAACCACAGCAAAGAATGCAAGCTATTTGTGTATAAAAATGTGTTGAAATATAGAAAATTATTAGAAATGAACTCCCCAGGTGTCACACATCACCTAAACTCAGCTTGCCTGCTATTTTTGAAGCTAGACATAAAAATTGAACCCAAGAACTATATCCATTTCTTACCAGTCTTATTTTGTCTTAAAAAATAACTCAACCATACAAATCCCCCACAAATCCAAAGCACAGGACAGAGAACATGAAAGAATTGAAGGCATCACACTACCCCTTGCATGTCCTCAACTTGAACAGAGTGCACCCAACCCAGGCATCAACAACTAGAAACACAGCACAGTAACATCAGGAAGCATGATACAAAATAAGCAGGATGCAAATCACTACATACTTCTCTTAAAAAAAAAAAACAAAACAGAAAAAAAGAGCCAAACAGAAATAAGGAATCTCAAGACTTAAGTTACTAGCTCCAGTGGAACACCATACTAAAGCAACTTATATACTTCCATTTAATTCATGTCCAGCATACAAACAGGTCAGTTTAGTATCAACTTGCAATGCAACTTCTGTAGGCTACAAGATTTGCCAGGAATTTCTGCCTTCACTACAAGTGATATACTCAAAATGATCAACAATGAATATCCTCAGAAAATCAGGTGTCTTAAAATTAGGGCAGGTATAAAACAGTATCCAAGACAAACTATAACATCGTGGATTATAATATACTACCCTTCACCACAAGGCATCTACTCAAAAAGGGAGTTAAGTCTTGTGCCATCTCTCTTGAATGACAAAAGAGAAATATTTGGTAATATATTTGGAAGAGCAATCCAGAGCCATAACCTTTAGAAAGAGAAAGCTATTACAGATGGTAACTACAGGCCCTGGGATGTAATAAGATTCCCCAGAAAGATACAGATGTTTCCTGAGGTAGGCGATCTTGATAGGCCCAACACACACATTTTACAATTGCTTACTCTGCAATGTTACTCTAGTAACAGAAGCACTCTGTGCATTCCAGCACACTCCTAAAGTTTCTCAATTTTATCAGACCTTGCAATTGAGAAAGAAATTCACGCTAAAGTAAGCTTTATTCATTAGTTTTCCAGTTGGCTAGAAACATTACTGATGTCAGTTATTTACCTGCATACTTCAGTGTGCAATATCAAATGAAAGCTGATTCTAATTAAAAACAGAAATCCATCAATCCTAGTATTCTGCAATTTTATTCTGCTGAAAATGAAACTTTAAAAGTTTAAGTGCTTCATCTCTGTCTGAACACAGTGCTGATGCACGAAGTTTCCAAAAATACAACATACAAAACAAATATATGCTTTAAAGGTGCACTATGGTTTTAATGGTTACCAAGCAACACAGAGTGGGTACTGAACACAAATGCCTTCCCCTTGGAGACACACAAAGAGGAAAGTGTTATGCAATATTTCACTCTGGAGCTCAAAGACAGACGGATTCAAATTCCCTAGACATTATTCCTACTTAATTACAGGCAGGTATTTAGTGGAATGAACAGTAATTACAACAGCTAATATCCCATAATTCCTCTCCCCAGCCACAGATCCAAACAAATATACAACAATATATTGGAAGTTGGTGTCGATAAGCAAACAAGAAAATACCCTGGAAGAAAGGCATAAGGCAAGCTAAAAGCAGCACAGATGACTGCAGCAAGATTATTGGAGAAAAAAAAACCCCAGAAATCAGAGAACCAAACAGTATTGCTTTACCTGATTTTATAATTAAAGCCTTTTCTACTCTTCACAGATATATTTGAAAAAATAAGGGAAAAATTAATGTAATGTAATTCATATGGGCTCATGCAAGGAAAAAGCCACAGAATGGATCCACCAGCCCAAGGACCTGGAATGAAATGTTGCTTACTACATACTGCCTTCCATCTCCAAATAAGACTGGAAGCAATTTTTGGAAACCTATTTCTTAATAGCAATAACACCTACTGGTGTGTCTTTATCTCAAACAGTGTTACTTATTATTGTTAAATGTCATGAAAGTTTTAGTCTGGAGCACTTTGATCAAGATCTTTCATATACTCTATTATCTTCAGCAAGGAGCTCCAAGGGAAGAAAAGCCTCCTTCTTCTCATGTATGTTCCTCTCTAAGCAGAGTGTGCAGTGTCTGATCAGCAAAGGAAGAATGATTTGAGTGAGATCTTCATGCACATAAGAATGTGCAGTATTAACACACAGAGCTTTGTTTTCAAAAACGATGTCTATTACAGTGTGTAATAAATATTTGTTTTCTTAACTCACTTAAAATCAGAAGTAAAAATTAGTTTATCAAGTCTAGCTAGAGTAAAAGTTATAATCTGGTAAAAACAGGTACTGCATTCACTCTCAGTGGCTTCATAAGATGTTGCATCCTTACAGACAAAACATGTGAGATGTACACCTGCATTTGCCACCAAGTGTGGATTTTAACAGCATGACTAGGGTAACAAGATGCACAATCTTTTTCAACAATTAACTCTTGCTTAAGAGAATTGTTAATATCAAAGAATACAGTCTGGGCATCAAACATTTCTCAATTTTTCAGCTACATTATGCTGCTTGTATGCATACATTATAATTTAAATCTAACATACTAAAATAAATTCCCACATAATTAAATTTCAGACTCACATTGAGCAACCAGGTTCATACCTCAGGATTAGAAAAAAAATACTTTGAACACAGTTAAGAAAAGGTCATTCAGTCCAATATACAGATGAAAAGCCAGCCAAACCACACTCTTACTTCTATGTAATTGATGTCATGCCCAGTAATTTTGCAGAAGTTGTCCTGAAAACTACTTTTCCTGGACATCTCTTAACCAATTTTCACTATATTTGGAAGAGAAATGTGTAATGTATTCCCCAGGCTTGAGCTGGACATTAAAATAAAAACAGCTTAGAGATACCTCGTGCAAGAAAAAAGGCCTTATTTGCAGTGAGAGAAACATCATTTTTCTATGGGTAAAACACCTATTTGAAGGCAAGGTTGCTGTATGTAAGGCCCAGTAGCTGTAGAGTTCTGCTCCACAACTAAGAGACAAAAACTGGATGTCCACAGTAAAATAGAAGAAGACAATGAACTATTTGAAAATATCAGAATTTGATAAACGCTTCAACTTTTCAAGTCCGGCAATACTTCTGAGGATTTAAAACTGCCAGATACACAGGTACATGCATACCAAACTCTCCATTGCAAAGACATTTGATACCCTGTTTTCTATTCAGTCAGAAAGGAAACAACTTCCTCCAAGTAAAGTGATGTTTGCAAGTGTATAGAATATACCTAATTAAAAAGAAAAACTGTCTTTGAAAACTACCCTTAAAAAGCACTTTTCTTGCTTTGATGTGAATTATTTACATCATAAGAACACTTACTAGACTTTTAATTGTTTCAAGACTGTCAATGGAAAACTGAAATAATCTCCATAAAATTTGAAATTAATCCTGTAGACTGCCACAGAAAATACCACTGGCACATTTATACTGACACCAAAGGGAACTCAGATCTTTATTGTGAACTCCAGCTGTCTCTTCCTGTACCTCAACTGCTTCTTGGAAAGGTAACTGCCACTGGGTACAGGAATGCTTTAAATAACCTGTAAGCAGGACTTGCTGTGAATCTCTGTTCATGAATATAACACTTACATAACATTCTGGAAATCTCACCACCATGTTACAGGCTCATGTTAGCATTCAAAGCGGGTGGACACAGCCTGGAGACACTTACCACAGGGTTCAGCAACTGTGCTGGTGTATCATAAGCTACGTGGGTGCAAATCTAAGAAGGAGCCATTTTGAGTGCCCTACTGAGCCATTCAGAGTGCCCACTGCCCCTGCTGACCACGCTCCATCATAGAACTGATTCCACTGCCCTTTGATTCAAAAGTACAAGATTTCTCAGAAGAAATGAGAATTGCATCCTACCAGTATTTTTCCATTTGTAAATTGATTTGTAGAGAGCTTAGGAGTCACTAATACAAGTATTGAAACTAGCAAACATACCTTCACCAGACAATTGGTGTGACCCGGAACAGATCCATTTACATAAATAATGTCATGTTTTGTATTGATCCTCCACACCTAGGAGACAGGAAAAAAAAATCAAACATTGAGTCCTGTTTAGAGACTATTCTCAGTTTTACAAACAGAAGTCCAGCAAAGCCCAAACTGAGTAACTGGCTGTGATACCCTGGGGAAGAAAAATGTTCTGCGCAGGCCTAAACTTGACACAAAATTCACTCACATGCCACCCTGGGTGCAAAGCTTCCTAATGCAAGAGGCTGAAAACAGTTTTAAAGGGCTGGTGATCAGGCTGTATTTGGTAAGGCAGCTCTTTGTTCAGTGTAACACCAACCAAAGCTCCTTTTCTCTCTAACAGCAATATGTTGAAAAATACGAAAAACATCACAGGTGACAAAGTAGAACAAATGTCCACAAGAAAATGCTCCTGTTACCATATGTTAACTTCTTAACTCAATCAGTTACTCAACTGAACACACACATTTTCTGCTACAAAAAATTAGCTGTAGCAAACTGAGGACAACAGCAGCACTTTTTGGCAAACTACAGGTCAATACGCCTTTTGTGCAAACTGCAGAGGTTGCCTTCAGAGACAGAGTAGCTTTAATAGCTCAGGACTTGCTGTAGCTATGCACAAACCAGAATTGGGCAGAAACTATAACCCCCTTTTTGCACATGAAAGGCCATGATCAAGTCAGAGCTTCAAACAACACAGATTTGGGTTGGATATAAACAATGGAACAGGCATGGAGACATTAACTGAAGTCACCAAAAGCCTGATTGTTTTCTCTCTTCAAAGGCAGAAGTCAAGGGACATAGCGAACAACACACTGGATGTGGAAGGATCACCTGAAATCCCAGTTCCCAGGGTACCGCAAACATGAAGGATGTTCAGATAAGTTATTTGTAACCCACGGGAGAACAGGAGAACACATTTGCTGCTCTGGTCTTTCCAGCTTGCTTACTTCAAGATGCTGCTGTCTGGATTCTTGCAGAGGTGACAGACAGGACACCATTGCTCGGCAATGCCCTCACCTTATACACACACTGCTATACCCAGAACTCACCTTTAATCCAAAAGATGTCCTGTAGATGTTACCCATTTTACCAGGCATTTTCTTTCCACGATAAACTTTGGAAGCTTTCTAGATAAAAACAAGGCCAAAACCACTATGTTAACTGTAAGAGGTATACTTAAAAACTCAAGAGGTGCACCAGAGAAAATATGCTGGTATTTCCAAGGCTGAAAATATATAATATCAAAAAATCTAATGAGCATTTTAAATACCTCCTGGTATTTAAGGTTAGGTTTTACTCTACATGTGTTCTGTAATACTTGACCACAATCACAAAAAAAAGAAAAAAAAAAAAAAAAAATATATATATATATATATACACACACATATATATACACACACACACACACTGTAGCTTCTCTCCTCCCCTAATCAAAGAGCTTTTAGACTGATGTCAATCAGATTTTTTTTAATGTGTGTATTCTTCAGAGTGGAATTTTTAATTCCACTCCCCAGTATTCCTTAGTTTCTGTACCCAATTTAGATTGGCTGGGCAAAACTGGTCAACAAAAGTGGGGAAAAAAAGGCAGGAATAAGTACAATAATTTTCAATTCTACACTGTTATCAAGAGATTTGTATCCTGCACCTCTCTGTTATTAATTAATACTGTTTCTTGGGGTATTTTTTAATTCTTGCGAAAATCATGATTTCAGGAAATCAGTTGCAATGCAGTTCTAGGGAGAGGATTCTCTACTGAACAGTCTTGGATTACAAAAATGTCTGAGATGGCCAACCATATACTGGAGAGTACTATCAAGGCATTGTTTTTCCCCTGTTGCATCCTTTCACCTTGTTTCCTTCCCATCATACCTACTTCCAATACCATTTTTCATTCTATATACTTTGTGAAACTACATGCAGCATTACTGCTTAAGAAATTCTAATTTAAAGAAAAGAGGGGTTATTTTGTAATGATGAATACCATCTGCTAAAATAGTGTTTAGTGTTCAAATATTTGCATTCTTCAGCGAAAACAAGTGCCAGGTGTAGAATTCTTCTGCCAGCTGAAACTGAGGACTATAAATCAGTAACATGCTTTTACACTCAGTTACTCACATTTCAGTGACTGCTGCCTTTTTGATTTTACTATTCTCTTGAGCGTTATTAATCCTTTTTTATATTTTAATTTCTCTAAGAAATTTACAGACAGTTCATGTTCAGTACTATGACTCAGTTGATCCTAATTAGTTTGCAAAATATTCCTCTTAGTTCAGGCTAAATATTGTACAGCCTTTATAAGACAAAGTCTAAAATTAACCTGTTCAAAGAGCTTTTATACTAATATTATTTATAGTTTGAAATGTAAAAATATGACTCTGTACTCTGCTTAGAAATGCATAGAAGCTTACATACTTCTGGGAATAATTCCCTACTAAATTATGGGGATCAGTTCATTAAGCAGCTACACATGCCAGGCAAGGTGATAAAAGCAAGCAGGGTTCCAAAGAACAGTACAATATCTGCAGGATAAAATAACAGGCAAATCCATTCCAATCTATAAATACTGTGATAAAAGCTTCTTAGAAGTCTCTTTGAAGTATTAAGACTATTCCTCTCACTATATTACAAAATATGCCAATTAGCTCAGTTAAAATATGTGCATTTACCAGCAATACAGAATATTCATAAATCGAAGCCTAAGAGAACAGCATTGCTCCTTATACAGGTTTCTGAACTTCCTTTGCTGCTAGGATTCCCTGCTAGCACAGACAGGCAGCTAGCTATTGTACATTTGTTCAGTTTTAGTAAGCTGCTCTAAAAACACTGAAAAGTGTTTTAATGGGAAATGAGAATCCTTACATCTGAAAACACTGAAAAATGTTTAATGGGAAATGAGAATCCTTACATTGGTAGATATTGCTCCAGGTCGTCTGTGAGTTTTTGTCTGGCCATGGCTTGCAGGTTGACCTTTAAATCCCCACCTTTTCACGACACCTTGAAATCCTTTACCAATTCTGATAATGAAAATAATTGAAAAACAAACCTGGGTTAGTCAGACATAAGGTTTCTAGCAATAATCAACAATTTCAGTCAGGCTCATGATTTTTTCACCTTTAACAACACTCAGCTTAGGGAAGAATATACTTAAACATGGCATAAAATCTGTATTTTATACTATAAACATATTTTAGCACAAAGCTTAAAAGATTGCTTTGCAGAATAAGAATCACTAGAAGAGAGTCAAATAGGTGAAAAGACAAACATAAAATGCTCCTTGCTGTGATTGTCCTCAATAAAAGTTACCATAATGAATCCGTCACCAAGTAAGCACCACAACAAACAATCATAAACCCAGTCAAAACCCCAAATAATACCATATACCACAAGGTAATGTCAGGCCTAAGCATTGATAGAGGAAAGACATGGCTACTTCGAAAGAACATTTCTTTTCCATACAACAAGCTCATATCTTGCGAGCAGCTTTGTGTATAGTGACATGTAATTCCCTTGATCCGTACTCATCCAACAAAAAAGTTCTAAACCACAATACCAACTAAAATGTATTTTCAGAGTCCATGTCCTACATCTTTGAGCCACATGACAGCAGTACTGGCTTTGGAATTCTCTATTTACTGAAGGGACAAACTCAATAGGAAAAATCACCTTACCACTGCACAAAGGAAAAGCTGAATTAGTGTGTGTTAAACTGACATTGTCTGTGTCCAAAAGCAGAAGTCGGACCACAGTGTTTATGGCTGCACTGATTATTAAATTTAACTTGAAACTGGCTCAGTTGGTCGGAGCATGGTGCTTTTAACACCAGGGTTGTGCGTTCCATCTCTGTAAGCGCCTTTCTCTTTAAGAGTTGCACCCTGTGATCCTCATGGGTCCTTTCCAACTTAGGATTTCTGTAAATCAGAGGAAAATTATTCTCTTGTGAAATTATAGAATCACAGGATATTCTTTCTCTGCTGATGCACTTCACATTAAAAACAAAACTATCTATGCACTTTGCATCTAAAATAAAACCGGGTATGAGCATGCACAGAGCACACTCTATGCAGGAACTGCATTTGGCTGACTCCCTGCTCAGCACTGCCATGAAAAACTACAGAACACACAAACACAGGAAACATCAACATTAACGAAAACTGGATTCTTTCCTCTTCCCACTCAATTCAACTCTCCTCTAACTGCTGTCCTGGTTGCCTTGAACACATCAAACCACAGCTAAAAATAGCCATAAAGAAAGACTCTCTAAAGCTACAGAACTGCAAGGGAACATGAACTGTACAACCACGGTGCCTCGTCTCCTGGTCTTCCCCTTCTCTGCTCAGAACCTACAGGTCAATCCAAGTTAAATTTCGCAAAGAAACACATGTAACTGTTTGAATAAAAAAGTTACTGGTTAGAAGCTCCTGACTATTTTTTGCTCCTTACCTACAGCTAAGGAAAAGCTAAAACTTAATTAAAGCAGTGATATCTTTCTTTGACATGCCAGCTGGCCTGTCATGCAAGTAATTGCCACCAGCAAGACAAGCCCTTCCAGGCCAGCAGACAGTCGTGGGACATGAAGATAAGAAGGGGGTTGGGGCCACGAGAGGAAGCTGAATGAAGGCACCTGTGGAAGGAAGGAGCTGGGTTACCTGGGATCAGGAACACAAGACAGGAACCCAAAGGATGAGAGGCTTTGTAACACCACTTTGTGATAGAATCAGCTTATTTTAAAAGCTTGCAGTAGTAAACAGCAATAGCCGTAAAAAACGGTTTGAAAAATACACTTTAAGAGAGGCTCAAAATGGATGTTTTTCTGCTTTCATATTGCTAGGAAGCAGTAACTATGAAATACATGCAGAAACTAAGCTATAGGAAAACTCATATCTGTTCTGCCAAAATGCTATTCTTTTCTTTTAAACTACCTGGCCATGTTTTCCAAGCAGATTGCTTCTGGCATCTCTAGCTGGAAGATGGACTCAGCAAAGTCTCCAAAACCAACCAAGTGGGTTGCAGCTGTGCAGTCAACAGAGCAAGCAGATAAATTCTCTCTTTAAATGATGCGGCATGATAAATTCTTTAGCTACAGAAATGCCCTTGCAATTCAGAGAAAACCACACAACCACAGAAAGCTACCATTTCAAAAGTAAGCACTACTGTCAAACTTAGGCAAAAGAATAAATCTCTGATGTCATGAAACCACTTCAACATTTCATTCAGCTTACTCATTTTTTAACATGAATGATTCAGAATACTGTCAACTGTGCTTTAAAAATTTTAGAACATAAATACTTAATACATGTAAGAGATGTATTTTTAAAAAAAGTTTAGTATGTCAAATATTATAAGATATCATCAAAAAAAAGTGATTATATCACAAGATAGAGTTGCTAGTGTTAAATGATTCATGCAATAGAGAACACTCAATTGCTTCTTGGTCTTTCCAATTACACATATATTCTCTGTGAACAAAGACTCAGATTTTACAACACTGAAGCTTTAGGAAATTTATAGAAAGTGTGACTGGACTGAAAAAAGAGCACTCAATAAACCTGAAAGATCTCTTGCATCTGTTCATCTGGAATATGAAAACAAATTTTCAGCCTCTGAAATACTCTGCCTAAAGTCAAGGAAAGATGTTGCAAGGCTGAAATTAAGCGTATTTTATAATGTACAATGCTTTACTATATATCAAGGCTTTTTCATCATATTAGTACAATAATGTTTCAGATAAGTTTCATTTTTTATTTGTAAAAATCACTCAATTACCTACAAGGACACTTTACCTTATGACTTTCTGATATTAATTTCCTATGCAATATGAGACAGCCATAACGATTGAAATAATTAAATAAGAAGCAGCTATAGGTTTTTTCATTTTGGAGTTTTTTACTGAAAAAAAGAATAAACAATGTGTAATTTTCTTAAGCACATGTCAAGACAATTACACAGTGTACATTTTATTTGACTAATGCTCTATCTGAAATAAAGCTGGAACCAGAACAGGAACAGAATAAGATTATCTAGACTGAATGTAAAGTACAAAATAAAGTAAGGAACTACTAACATGTGGTTTACAACAAAATTTAGAACTGGTCAACTAGGCAGTTAGTAGCTCGGGCAATATACCTCAAGCATTCTAAAGAACAGTGTTTTTCCAGCCTAAGTTGATGTGAATAAGACCTGTTTTCAGAGAAGTGGTGGATTTCTCCGCTATATGCAAAAAAAAAAAAAAATGAATACATTTTCCACAACTCAAAATTTATCTGTATTTCTAATGCAAAGATTTTACATTCTTCCAATTGTATGAAATGCAACATGCTTTTGAAACTAATATTTATCTTACATAAACAAGGAAGAGAACTTAAGATGCATGCTGTTGAAGACATATTATGGAAAAGCAGGGAACGGTTTATACAGTGCACTGTACAGTCTTCTTAAACTTTTTATTCTGACAAAAATAATGAATATTATGCAAGATTACATTCTTCTCAATTTCTGAACAGACACCAGGTGTCAGCTATTAATATCACTCATTTCATTTCCAATTGTTTAATTGTCCCCTTTGCCCTTCTTAAAAATTACTATGTGAGAATACATTCAGCAAATATCACCAATAAAAGAAAATTATTCAAACTCAACTTAAGCCAGCTGAGATTTTTAAAAGATATTAAAGTCTGTCAAAGCAGGATGCTAATCCAGTACTATATATTAACTTAACAGAATAAATAACTACAATCCACTCAGAAAGAATCAAGTTTGCTACAGTATCCGAAATACGATAACCAAGAACCTACACTGAAGTAGAATGCTTGACATCCTACTTATCCTGTTGTGATATCATGCTAAGGCATCTTCTACCTGTTGTCTCGGTTTGAATCAAGGGCTATACATTTTTAATGTTCTAACAGTAACATCAGACACCATATCTGAACACAAAACCCCACGTGTTTGAGACTTATAAAACTAGATTTGAAATGCAGAATGCCCCTGCTCTTCAACAGATGCAATTTAGTGACTTAGTTTACTTGGCTTCACCGAGTGAAGCATTACCTGATTCCCTGAAAGTAATCACAGGGAGCAATGATGATACGAAAAAGTAGGACATATAAGAGTTAAATAAAAGGAAAATAATCTTTTGGCAGAGTTAAAAATAGAGTTTAATTACAGTTGTTCTGGTCTCACCTGCAGGAAAGCATGTGTTGAGGTCAATCACCTAATTTTGTACAAACCCTCGTTTTTCAGGTTTGATACAAGTAAAATGCCAGTACCTAATGAGAGAACTTTCATTTAGAAAGCCACTGGAATAAAGCACTCTAATTAAGCAACAATTTACTTTGCTAGTAGCTCTTCAAATGTAGTTAATTTAAAAGAGCATTATTTCAATGCTGTAGGGGAAAAGTATTCCAACTACTTACTCAAATGACTTTGGGAAAATAGATTTCTGATTCAGGCTCAGATTACACTGAGCAAAACTTAAATAAACGAGCAAAACTTAAACAAGCCATAAACATTCCAAACTCACCACTTAATTCTAGCCCATTTCCAAAAAAATTACTGTTGGCTTTTTCTTGGGAATGACATTTCTGATGTTCCTCATCACCCTCACAGTAAAGAATTTCTTCCTAATATCTAATATAAACCTACTCTCAGTTTGAAGCCATTTGTCCTGTCACCACATGCTTTTGTAAATAGTCTCCCTCCATCTTTCTTACAGGCTCCCTTCAGGTAATGAAAGGCTGCAATTAGGTCACCCTGAAGCCTTCTCTTCTCCGGGCTAAACAATCCCAATTCCCTTAGCCCTTCCTCACAGGGGAGGTGCTCCATCCCTAGAGGGGACCAGAGCTGGATGCAGTACTCAAGGTGGGGTCACAGAGCGGCAGCAGTGAAAGAGGTGTTTCTCGATGGTGTTGTGCATTTTAGCTCCAAGCCTAGCAGGGCTAAACTTAAGGATCGAGCTTTTAAATTACTGAAAATAAGTACTAAGGAAAATATTTCAGCGCTACAGAAGATTGACAGCATGCAGACACTGCCTACTCTCAGTGCTCTAAAAGCCACTCATACCGTGCTGAACAATTACAAGATTTCAAATAAAAACAAAGTGCATACATAAATCTTTATATATACATACATACATAAATCTGTATCCTCTCATTCCTGTGAATGTGTTTTTTTTTTTACAGAGGTATAAATGAATCAAAATATTTCAAAAGACTTTAACAAAAACATTTGTTAAAGAAAGGGAAGATTAAAATAAGACGGTCATAAAAAACCACCTACATTTTGGTAACCAAATGAAGTGGCTAACCCAAGACTTCTGAAACGAAATTGAAGTTTGCTTATTTATACGGAGCATATTTTTTATTTACATTTTGGCAGAAGGAAGCATACAACAGGATATCTTGCTCATCTTAACAATTAAAAGTTGGTAAAATATTAAAATATTCTTTATATTCCACTATATTATCTCCTCATTGAGGCAACATTTGTTTTCTTTCTTTCCTTTTTAAAGGACTTATTACAGTTAATCATGCTATTATCAACAGCACTGCTATTTTCATCCACATGATTTCTAACACTGTACACTCTGGTGTTCCCTCCTATTAAAGCAAAATTACTGTAAAACTCAAAAATGTAAAGTACATGTTCATGTAAATATATTTCTAAAAACTTCACTTGGCAACATGTTTTTAGGAATTACTGTTTTCAAGTTCATAATGGTTTGAATCAGAAAGACCCAGGTCCTTCCTCCAGGTCCTTCCCCAGGTTGGATGGGACTTTGCTGGACAAAATTGTATAGAAAAAAGTAAAATAATAGAAGAAAAACTAGAAGAAATGAGAATGTGAGCGAGCTGCAGAAAAAGGTTAAAAATTTTTGATATAGAAAGACTGAAATGATTAGAGAATCACACTGACAGAAAACCCGTTTCACCTTTCTCTTTAGTTAAAGAACGCCTCCTTCACCTTTACAGAAGGATTACAAGAAACAAACTACCAAATCAGCAGTACAAAAACACAGCTAACTTCTGAAATGAGAACATACAAATTTCTGGAGAAAACATATTAAAAATACTGAATTACAATCTAGGATGGATTCACTGCAGAACCAAGAACCCAGTCTATTTTTAGCTTGCTAGTATTTTCAAATACTAAAAGCAAGATACAAATCAATACCCTGTGGCTGTTCACCAATATCTTCTACACTGCTAAAAAATCCCTTTCCTAGTTCTTGGAACAACTTCTAGAAAAACAAAGCTTTTCGGCATTAACAAACACTGACACTAAATCTCCATTAAATTACTGCATTCCTAATGATCACATGCTTTGCTTTGCAAACAAGACATGGTCTCTTACAGGACGCCCACTGAACGCAATTTACAAGCAGAGTGAATAATATGCCAGATCTAAGTATTGTATAAGAAAGCCTGACATGGAAAAATTCCTAATTCCAGTCAATTCCTCAAACTGTTTTTCTCAATAGAGTGCCCTCACAAATGTAGTGAGGTGTAGTTCTATTAGAATTGCATACTGAGCTCTGTTGATATGACTGGTTTCCCCATATACAAAATCCTGTGAACAGTGTTGGACATTTATTGGTATTACACCCAAATGTGAGACATGCAGCTGGGTACCATCTCCATTGCAGAGAAAACAAAATATGTAGTGACAAGTATCTTTGTACCACAACACTGAAATATGCAGAGAGGAGTTCTCTTGGTCAGGGGAAATCACAGGTGTACGACAAAAGCCAGGACCAGTCTCTGCCACAAGATGCCAGTTTTTCTTTTGAACACCCTCTACTACTTGAGCTCTAATTTGGCATTCATAGTGGTTTGAGAGGAAATTATTCCTCTCACATTAAAGAAAAAGATCTTTAGCCACTGCTGGCAGAGACATGAGCTGGAATGTGAGAGAAAACAAAATAAAAAGAATTTGACAGCTCTGTTGTACTGCTAAATGTATTCACTACCTTTTTGCTATCCTTTCAGTCCGCATATCTCTTCCCATCTCTTCACCAAATTAAAATTAAGCAGTATGTTTGGGAACCGACGCCTTTCAGCATTTATTCTCCATTTTTACATACTAGAGATACTGCATTAATGTATCTCTTTGCTCATGCTAACCATGGGCATGTGAGAGACAACACAGGCAGAACCTCAGCCTTAATAGTATTAACAGTCTACCTGCCTTGTTCAAAAGTAAGAATAAGCCTCATCAAGAAACATAATTTGGTATTTTTGACCCAATGAGTGAATGAACGTCAATTTCCTGTCACTACCATTGCAATTGTATTCCTGCTTTTGTGAGCCATAGGTTCAAGCCAAATCAGAGGGAAAAAAAATCAGCCAGTCTCTTTGAGAGAGATTTAAGACACGATAAATCCTCAGGCACTTACGTTTTTGCAGTAACATCCACAAACTGCCCAGGGCGGAAGTGAGCAGCATACAAAGGAGTACCTGCAGAAGAAGAGGAGAGATCATGTTCAACTCAGTGCCGAAATCCTCGAACCACTACCCAGTCATTTTCCTCCAGGGCAGGATACAGTCACAGGAAAGGAAACAGAACTTGTTATGTACATCTTATTTGTTCCTCTTTAAGAACCTCACTGACTGAAATAGGTACGTTGTATTTACTGTTTAAGCACACTTCCTAGGATATAACACAATTTCAGATGAGCAGGAAGGGTCAAGGCTTTACTGAGATACATTGCCCTTCATACACTGCCAAAGCCCAAAGTGCCCAATTAGCTAAGACTCATAATACATATGCTTAGCAAGAAAACAGAATATGCTGCACTTAGAACTATTGGCACTTCACAAGGTGGAGGGTTTTTTAAAAATAAAATCAAACCAAAAAACCAAACAAATCACAAAAAACTCCCATTTACTATAAAAAATGAGGTTTAAAAAAAATTTACAATGCTTCCTCTATTAAGACACAGTGTCTCCAAACTAAAGTCTGTGGAAAAAGTACAGCTTCCTCCACTGAGGAATTGTGGACGCTAATCTTTAGCAGAAACAGTGCTACTGTAACTCAGTGACATCACTCACCTCACTGTAATTACACTAATTCCTTTAATACTTACAGTATCAAAATATTAATTTAAGATTTGTTTTGTCTTCAGCGATTTTTTTTTAATCCAAGTGCAAATATTCTTTCATTAGCAGCTTAAAAAAACCCAATAAAACAAAACTGGTAACTTAGTTCATTATAAATGAACTTCAATCTGAAGATCCATGTGGCTGCATATTTCAGTTTGCAGTCTGTTATATATCCATTAAAAAAATGAAATTTTAATTGCTTCACTTTTTTTTCAATTGTTTTCATGCTTTCTCAAATCTGTATGATTGCAAACAAAAATAATGCAAACCTCTCATAAGTCTCAAGCATAAAAACTTTTGTATTATTTCATGTTATATTTACATAATCCACACATTTGGATAACTACCAACTGACACAAAATCATGCACATAAAGGATGTTACGTACGAAATACACACACTGCAAAACCAGTTCATCAAAAACTTGCATTTCTGCTTTAACTCAAGCTATTGCTTCCATTTATCAGTCCAGACTTCCTCTTCATGTCAGATATGATTTTTATCAGTTACTGCACTGTCTTAAAAAGGTCTTGCAAAAAGCTCCACTAATGGCACTAAAGATACAATATATTAGAATTTCCTACCCTATGTAATTCTTCAGAAAATACCTGTAACAACCAAAACCCACAAAATAAATGCAACCTAAATACACTACCTAATAAAACCTCAGAAACTTAAAACTTTTCATTTGATCTCTGAACTTCCAATATTGATTTTTAGTGAGAATGTTTGTTATAAACATGATCTTGTGTTTTACTTTGCAAGCTGTCAGAAAAAGCAGCCTTCGTTCTACTTTTGAGTGCAGCAAGAAGAAACAAAACTCAAACTTCTATTTCAGGGTCCTGAGAAACACTACCACAAAATTGTGTCCCTCTCATAAGGATAAACACAGAACTTCCTGTAACTGTATCCATAATTATGCCCAATAAGTGAGTCAAGGTTACAGACATTTACTTCGTAATTCAATGTTCAGAATAAATTTGGATTGGATTTATTTTCTCATAGGTGGAAACACAGTATCCTGGTAAAAGCAAAAATCCTACCTCTCATCAACTAAAAAGTAAAATCCATCTTCTAATTTTCCCTATGAAAAAAAGTTTGCTTGCACTTAATGGCAAAGAATTCAGCATTTTCTATAAAAAACAACACTGAAATATGCATCATAACTTCATTTAGGTCTACGAGAGGCAGATGCTAAATGACTATGCACATAATACTCAGTAACTCAAAAAAATTACCTGGCTTAATTATGGCATCATCTGTTACATTAAATGTTGTAACTTTCTGCTTCCGTGGCACTCCAGCTTCTTTAAAAATTTCATGTGCAGACTCTGGTTTCTGTAACAAGAAGCAGCCATAAAAAAGAAGTCATCTTGAAATACCCAAGAATCAACCTAGCACAGAAAACTATTACAGACTGTCAACATCACTCAGAGAAACAGATACATCATACTAGAAATTCATCGTGAGGCTTGCATTTTATCTCTACATAAAGTTTATTTAAAAATAAACAAATGCCTGCCTTTTATTTTCTGTCAAGTGGTTACCCTACAGCTACCTAATATAAACGAGAGATACATGAAGATATCAAAGACCAGAAAAGGGAAACTAATAATATAGAATGTAGATGACAGATGCTACTTTTTTTTTTATGGCTTACACGGAGTTTTGTAGTAATTTAGAAGTAGGTTCTCTTTTTCAAAGCTTCTGATGACTTAGTTCCACACCATAATAAATGTAACTTATTTAACTAACAAAACCATGGAAACAAATTCTCGTCTTGCAGAAACTTCTAGAAATTCTTACATTTCCACAGAAGAAAATTTTGAGTCTCTGGGCAAAAAAAGAAAAATTAGTAACAACAAGTTTATGATCCATGTATTTTTAAGATATAGCCAGTACACTCAGTGTTAAACTACTGCTGACTTTATAAAGCAGGGATTTTGCTTTCAGATGAGTCTGACAAATTTAAAAGTATTTAAAATTATTCTCAGCTGTTTTAAGCAAGACATCTCACAGAACAGCAGACCACTGAGACAAAACCAAGCAAGAGAAACAGTGATGCAGGAAAATTGTGGCCACAGGAAAAAAAAAGCGATGCAGCTGATTTTTCTTCAAATGATTTCTGGTAGAAAGCAATTTAAGTGTCTAACAATACTGTCACACTTGGATAATCTCATCTCTGAGGTTTGCTTCTCAGAACTCCTGTGCAGTTCCCTCTCTCTCAAAAATTATTTTGTGTATTTTAAGAGCAAGCAATGTGGACAACTTTAAAAATGTTACTTAGTGTATTTGAAAACACAGTTTTGACTATCTGCACGTTGCCCTTTCTTTTGTTTTCAAACAGTTGTTGAAAAGCGTTAGAACAGAGGAAGTCTTATGAAGAATGAGGAAGCAAGATGATGAGGATCTCTGATTTAGAAAAAAACCCAGAAATTTTAAGTTTATGAATCTGTCTTTAAGAGTGAAAAATGTTTCCCAAGAGATTTGTTAACTTGAGGTCAGAGTACGAAATACTTCAAATACCTTTAAAAAAAACAGAATCAACTACATACAAAATCTCTCCTAAGACCACAAATATTTGAGGGATCAGTGGAGCACCTGTATTAGTCTGCAGAACTATACGTGAGAATGAAAAATAAAGATATGGACTTCCTACTAAATGCCTGTATATCAATCCTGTATTTCCAGCTATGTAGAACTGCTGCTTAAAGCTGCAGCAAGGGGAGCTCTGTGCTCAGCATGGGAGGCTGGAAAGAGCTACCACAGCTGAAGAAGAGCATGGTGAAGTCAAAGGGTAAAATTCACTTGTATCTCAAGAGTCCTACTCTAGTCTGTAGCCTTGCAATGTTCTACTGTAACAGCACCTCCTCTTCAAACAGCCAAGTCAGAGATGTATTTTTACAAACAAAACACTGCAGTCTTTACAAACCCTTCCTAAAAAGCAATACTGAAGAGGGTTACACTGAGTGAAATCTCAGATGTTCCTTATTTTTAAAAATACCAACAATACCTTCCAGTATTATAGGAAAATAAGCCCTCACTTATAGGAAGCATATAAAATTTTTTTGACAAAAAAAATGTTTGAGTACTGACAGAACTTACTTTTGAGCCTAACTTTGCATTAAAAAATCATGAAAAATCTGTTCACTTATAACAGAGTGACATACATCAAGCTAAAAAGGAAAAATGAATCTTGCTAAAAATGCTATTCCCCTTATCAGTTTTAAAGCAATTTGACACTCCAAAGANAGTCTCAGGCCAGGACCTCACCAAAGATTGCTCAAAGAATATTTAATTAATTTCTTTATTAAAATGAGTCTAAGTTCAACCAAATTAACAGAAGCTAACTTGGGAAAAGCTATGCCCAAAGAAAGTCTTTAACATAACTCACACTACTAAATAGTCCTTGAGCTGACTTTTTACATAGCTCTGCTTTGAAGAAATTTTCATAGGAGCTGTTTAAAAAGAAGTTTTCTTTATACCTCCTTACTTCTGGCACGTTTTTACTCTGACAACATACTGGATTTACTGGTAACATCATCTTCATGAAAAGATCAACACTAAGTAGTCTAATGGGAAAAACAGAACTTGAAAATTATTATTCCCATGACTCTTGCATGTCTTAGACCAAAGTAACAAGAAAGANAAAAAACAGAATCAACTACATACAAAATCTCTCCTAAGACCACAAATATTTGAGGGATCAGTGGAGCACCTGTATTAGTCTGCAGAACTATACGTGAGAATGAAAAATAAAGATATGGACTTCCTACTAAATGCCTGTATATCAATCCTGTATTTCCAGCTATGTAGAACTGCTGCTTAAAGCTGCAGCAAGGGGAGCTCTGTGCTCAGCATGGGAGGCTGGAAAGAGCTACCACAGCTGAAGAAGAGCATGGTGAAGTCAAAGGGTAAAATTCACTTGTATCTCAAGAGTCCTACTCTAGTCTGTAGCCTTGCAATGTTCTACTGTAACAGCACCTCCTCTTCAAACAGCCAAGTCAGAGATGTATTTTTACAAACAAAACACTGCAGTCTTTACAAACCCTTCCTAAAAAGCAATACTGAAGAGGGTTACACTGAGTGAAATCTCAGATGTTCCTTATTTTTAAAAATACCAACAATACCTTCCAGTATTATAGGAAAATGATCGATAAGCCCTCACTTATAGGAAGCATATAAAATTTTTTTGACAAAAAAAATGTTTGAGTACTGACAGAACTTACTTTTGAGCCTAACTTTGCATTAAAAAATCATGAAAAATCTGTTCACTTATAACAGAGTGACATACATCAAGCTAAAAAGGAAAAATGAATCTTGCTAAAAATGCTATTCCCCTTATCAGTTTTAAAGCAATTTGACACTCCAAAGAAAAACAGGAAATTCTTTGTTAGAAAAAACTGGAGGAATATTTTGACTGAACTCATTAAAAACCAGTAGCTGTGAGAAATCTGAGGAAGACAGATGTTCCTATGGGGAATTAACAAAAGAGAAATTGCTTACGCTAATACAAGACAGTATCATTCAGCTTTCTTTTAATTCTCACTTCTGACACTTCAGAGAGAAAAGAAGCACATAAAAAGGCTGATAAACATAAGAAAACAATGATCCAAACTTGCAGCTAAACCACAGAAATACACCACTTGTTAGTACCTTAACAAGTAAATCTGCTCAGAATCAGCATGCCAAACTCTTCCTTAGGAATTAATTAGTTTATACAATATGATGTCAAAAATAAGAATACNAAGAAAGAAAAAAACACAGCTGTCATTTTTCCAGGAAATATGTCATACCTGGAAAGCAGAAATGGACTCAAGTGACAGGATAGACACCTGAAGAGTGCAAGCTGTGATAGTCAAACATGGCATAAACCAGCTGAATAAATGAATGGTGCCTTGAAGTATAAGCCTGTTCAAAATCAGCAGATTATACTAAAAAAGTGAACAGATCAATCAAATGAAAAAAGGTCCTTCTTCTCTTAC
This sequence comes from Irena cyanogastra, assembly GCA_013397155.1. Taxonomy (NCBI): domain Eukaryota; kingdom Metazoa; phylum Chordata; class Aves; order Passeriformes; family Irenidae; genus Irena; species Irena cyanogastra. The sequence continues at coordinate 259,501 of VWZV01010905.1, read as the reverse complement.
CTCCACTAAAGCAGAAACACAGATTAATTCTGAGGCCCTGGGACAACCATCTGTTTGAAAATGGAAATCTATGCCCTCAAAAAGCCATGATCATGAACTAAGATAATCTCCTTAGTAGTCATGAGCTCTGGGATTTTTTTTACTTGCCTAAATCAGACAAATGAGTGTCAGGATATTGCAAGAATAGAAAAATTATATTTTACAGAAATAATGCATCACAGAAACATCCTTTGAGGGAATGCTTTGTTCCTGCTTGATCTATAACTCATCCTGGGGAATGACAGGTCTGCCAGACAACCTCAGCCACTAGAGATATCTGGAAATTCCACATCAAGCAACTGGGATGTCTAAACAAGAGAGTGGCTTTGATATGGCTGTTGATGAGTTACAATCATGAAGCTATCTTCTTGAAAAGATAAGTCTTAAAGTTACTTATCAGCAGAACTATAGGCAAACTAAACAATGTAGACAGACCTGGGGAAAAATTAGAACTATAGCTAAAAAGACAGTACAGAAGAGTAAGCTAGAGCACTGAGTTGTAAACAACTGATGAAGCTGAGTAAGTTTCCAGCAGGCTCCTGAAGTGTTTATCTTGCAGTCCTCATGTCAACTGCATCTCCATAGACATGAAGAACACACATTTCTCCACTGCTAGTGGTCCTTCAAACCCTTTCACCAGCATGGTGAATCAAACCAGCACGAACATCAAAGCAAATTCCTAAAAGCAACAGCTTTCCTAGTGAATTAAGAGACAAAACTTTCAAAAACTTCTTGCTATTCTCCTAACCAAGAATCTACACTCGCTTTAGGAAATGGCAAAAATGGCATTTAGTGAATGTGACAAAAGATCAATTACAAAGCACGCTTGTCTGCCAACAAATCTTTCAGAGAAGTCTACTTATGCTACTTTTGCATTGTAATCACAACAGAAACAACTATTTCAACAGCAACACCCAATGTGCTTCACTTACAGAAAAAGGAGATACATTTTTGCCTCCAACAAGCAGCTTAGCTGTTTTTCCACCAGACTCTTCCTTTGAAACATATCTTAAAACTGTGCAATCTTGAACCTGGAGAAGAGAAAAAGTGTTTGTCTGAACATAAGCATAATGTGTATACATTAAGACAACAAAACACCAGTCAGTCTCTGTTTTCATAACAGAAGATGCAGCCTACAAGTAAGACAGTGTGTTACGTTTTTACCACTGACACTGCTTTTCCAGCGAACTGAAGGCTTACTTCAGAAAAAAAAATTAGTAGAATGCAAACTAATTTTAAAAATGCTCTAGAAATTATAATCACCTTTTTCACACAAGATCTGCAAAACCCCTATTGTAAGCATGCAAAGCACACAGTAAGAGCCCCCATTTTAGACTCCTGCTCCCTTTGCCCTGTAAACCTGATGGCCTTCACAGCAGTGGCTCCTCTTACGGCAGCAGCCAGTCAGCAAAAGGCTTCATCACAAGAGCAGCTGCCAGAGAATATGAAGAAGCAGCTTCAGAGCTACAAAGGCTCAGAAACCAAGGTGAAACTAATTCCAACATGCCTGCAGGCGCAAAAATAAGAGAAGTGAAGTGGGATAGTTAACCTCAGCTTTGTTGCATCACCTAGGTAACACCACTCACAGCTCTGCTGCGTTTGAATAGCTGAGGCAGCAAGGCAGACCACTCCTAGAAACTACGGATATAAACAGAATGGGCGTGGTGTACTATACAGGAGTGAAAGAAATCTTCACTTTCTTTCAGGATTTCCTGCTCTGTACAAGTAGTAAATTTCACTTTTCCTTGAAACAGCTGATTTACAATCTGAATACAGTGTAGGAGATTAAATTCATTATGGTTTATTTCACCTTAAGTAGTGTGACAGCATGTTTTTCTCCTGATTTGGTCCATATTGGCATCATTCCCAGTTTTACTGCAACAACACCAACTCTGATGGAATCTGTAGATCAAAACAGAACATGGATGGATTTTCACACTTAATAATTGAAAGAGTGCATCTACTAATCCACCAAGTCCCATTAACTCTGATCACCCAAGGAGGTGAAGGAGAGAAAACACCACTAAATCCTTCCAGGTAGGCTGAGGGTTTTTAACCCCACCAGCAGTGCAGCTCTATCTGTTTCAGTTGTGTTTGATAGAAAATGCAACTACTTTTGGATTGCCTTTTTTTTTACAAAATAAAATGCCCATGTATTAGAGCCAAACTAACTATTGAAAAGTTTGCTGTAGGAGGTTCCTCCCACCCCAACCTTTGCAATGGCAACCTGTCAAGTCTGCCACTCAAACGATGTGACACTTCTGAAAGCTCAAAAGCTTAACTCTGTGTTGTAGTCCATAAGAAATTGTAATCATAGACCAGAAGTGAGAGGTATTATATACTACACTTTTCTTCAGAGTCCAGCAATATTAACAAAAACATTTTTGAGTTCATACACTTTATACTCTAAGGAGACTTTTATGACAAATTCTTAATTTATTATCTTGTTGTTGTACAGCAGTGGGATGGGCCAAGAGCTGGATTAAAAACTATCCTTAAGGACTAAAAGCTCTTAAAAGTTTCTTAACATCTTGTGATATTTAAAATGCTTTTTACAGAACTGATGTATTACATTTACTTATCTTGATTACCAGGAGATTTATTGAAAGATTGATGTGAAAGCCAAAAGGAGACTACTTCACAAGACACAATCCTGATGTTACTGAATGCAACAACACAACGACAACAATACTTTCAGCATGAACAGGTATTTCAGAAGAGATACTTTCTCACCTGGTGTCCACTTATTCAGTGGCCATGGCTCATCTTTCAGAGGGCACAGCTTGCTGGCTGTCTGAGCTTTGTACTCCTCTGCAGTTATCTTCTTGAGGAACTCCACATTCTCTTCAGAAAGATGCTCGTGCCACCATGTTGAACTGTTGATGTGTCTGACTACAAAGTCCAGCTGACCCCTTTCCAGAGGTGGGAAAAGGTTTTGAGTGTCTTATCAGTACAAAAAATGTCTCATAACATGTATGTTACATCTAATTTATAAAACACCTAATTATCTGTCATTTGACCAAGTATTCTGAATCGTACCAAAGGGGAGCAAGCAACAACAAACCAACCAAGCACTCCTTTTAAGATAAAAAAAAACCTCAGCTAGATCCATGAACAAAGAGATTACAGTAGGTACTGTTTACCTTAACTTCCACAAGACTTTCTAAAACAATCTCCTGTGGCATCCTTCTATCGAAGACAGGATGTAACAGCACGGATGGTGGGCTATCACCTGAGAAAAAACCTGGCTGGATCATCAGCTGAAAGAGTCACAGCTCATGGTTTGGACTCTACTAGAAGGCCACTTACAAGCAGAGTTCCTCAAGAGGCTATTTACGAACCTGTCCTGTTCAGTATCTTCTTCAGTGGCCTCTGAGAGGGGATGAGTGCATCGCCCTTAAGTTTGAAGGGAGCAGTGGATGATGCTCAAGGGTGTCCCTCTGCCAGCCAGAGGGACAAGCCAACAAGGAACCCAGTGAAATTCATAAGGGAGAAATGCACAGTCCCATCCACAAGTAGCATGGAATAATTAGTGAGAAAGCTACTGACAAGACCAAGGCAAGCCGTGCCAACGAGGTGCACGTCAGGAGAGTGAGAGAAGGGCTATAAACTGAAAAGAGGGATTCAGATTTGACCTAAGGAAAAAAATGTTCAGGCTGAAGACAATCAAACACTGGCACTGGGGCCTAGAGGGACTGTGCAGATTCAGTCCTTAGAGGCTTTGAAGACTCAAAACCACAAAGCCCTGAGCAACCTGGTCTGACCTCAAGGCTGGTCACACTCTGAGAAAGAACTTAGACCGCAGCTTAGAACTTGGCTCCTCAGCTCCCTTTCAGCCCCAACAACTGATTCTACAAACACTGCTGAACAGCTCAGTGTCCTGCCATAAATGTTATGAGGGTTGAACAACACTTGAATGCTCCCCAGTCCTCTGCAACGTCAACAAAAGAGTATTTAATAGTACAGGCAGTGAATGCACGTGGCCAAGGTGACCCAAAACATGGCAGATCAAGTCGCTCGCTATGGTGCAAAGATGCTTTGGATGCGAACGCGCCTGTCCTGCCGCAACTCCCCCGCGGGCTGGGGCTATTTCTAAGGCTGGAATACCCCAGCAGTAACCCCTGGCACCACGAACAAAGCTTGCAGGCGCTGCCAGCAGGCTGCACACAGAGGCCTCTCCAAAGGGCGGCGACCAGAGACGGCGCCCAGGGGCGGGGAGAGGCCGCCGAGTGAAAGGGGCCGCTCCGGTGTCCCTCACCTTCCAGCACTTGAAGGGAACTTACAGGAAAGACGAGGCAAGGCTACTTTTTTGTAGAATAGGCAAAACTACCTTTTTAGTGGAGGCAAAACTACTTGCAAGAGCCTGTAGTGACAGGACAAAGGGGAATGGGTTCAAACTGAAAGACAGCAGGCTTAGATTAGATATTAGGAAGAAATTCTTTGCTGCGAGGGTGGTGAGGCACTGGAACAGGTTATCCAGAGAAGCTGTGGATGCCCCATCCCTGGCAGCGTTCAAGGCCACGTTGGATGCAGCTCTGAGCAAACTGGTCTAGCTGAAGGCGTCCCTTCCCACAGCAGGGGGAGATGGAACTAGATTATCTTCCAGCTCCCCTTCCAACCCAGGCCGTCCTACGATTCTATGACCTCGGGGCTGCAACAGGGACCGAGACACGCTCTGCTCCCCGCTTCTTCTTTCCCTCCCGCCGGTTCTTCTTTTCCCTCCCGTCCCCCGGAGCAGCCNCGGCCGCCCCCGCCGCCGCCCAGAGGCGCCCGCCGAGCCGGGCCAGCCGCCCCCAGCCCGCCATGCCGCCACCCCGGCGGAACCGCCGCCGCCTTCCGGCCCCGCCGCGTCCGCCGCTGGAAACCTTCCGTGCTGCCCCGGACACAGAGTTCCGCCCCGCGGGCGGCGAGCTCAAGAGTGACATAAAAATTCCCGAATCACCCCAAAGTTGTGGGCGTGGGCTGCAGCACCCGTGGCCGATGGAGCTACTCTGACCCGGGGGAAATATCTCACCCAGGGGCGAGGACGTGAACAAATAGCCACGGGCTCCTTTCCCCCCGCAGCCCTTCCATCCCTACATCTGCCTGCATTCCAGGCGCTAGCTAGTGAAATCCAACACACGAGTGCCTAAAACGGGAAATGCCAGCGCCTGGTGGGGTTTATCGCTGGCAAGCACACAGAGTTGCGGGACAGTGCACTCAAAACCCTCCTGCAGGTGTTGAGCAGATGCCCTCGGGGGTATGGTGGTGTCTGGGAAGAAGCGACTCTGGTGTGTCAAACTTCCTCAGGGTGCAGGGCTTAACCACTTCAGGGCTCTGCTTCCAGGATGCCCCATGACAGGACGAGGTTGTGGCAGAGGCAGTTTAGATCGGATATTAGGGGAAATTTTTTCTCGGAAAGGGTGGTTAAGCATTGGAACAGGCCGCCCAGGGAAAGTGGTGGGCTCGCTGTTCCTGGGAGCGTTCAAAAAACCAAGTAGATGTGGCACTTAAGGACGGGGTGATGTGATGGCCCTGGCAATGCTGGGATAAGGGGTGGAATCGATGACCTTAGAGGCCTTTCCCTCTAATGATCCCACCACTCTATGACTGTGTGCTCCAAGTGAGTGGAATGGTTTATGGGAAGTGTATTTAATAGTGTAGCCAGGGAAAGTTCCTGGTCAAATTAAAATGGGTGAGTCAGGCAGAGAGTTCTGGGCAGCCTGACACAGGGATGGTAGCTGTCACACTCTGACTTTGGTGTGCTCTGGCTTTCATCAGTATTCAGAATTGGCTCACCCTTTTTTCCTTTTCTGGGCAGGGACCCAGCACAGCTGAGAGTGCACTAGTTAGGATAGTGAAGGGGTATGCACCCAAGATTCCCTTCTGGGTTCAGCAGAAATACCTTTTTATAAAAACAAATGAGCTTTCAGCATGGTCAACTGGAACCTCTTCTTGCTTCTCTTTATCCCACTACTCCATCTTCTCCCCTGCTTTGGTATGTGTGTGTGGGTGTTGCACTTCAAGCTTGTAACTGGGCTATTTTGGTGTTCACACCCAAAACTGTGTTCCAGAAACTTACCAGTAGCTTTCATACACATTCCTTATCCCGAATTTACTTCTTGTCCTTTTAAGTAGCCACATAGTGTGTTCAGAAATGCATCTCCCAAGTTTACAGTCCTGCTGACATTCCCTCTCTGAAGCTGGGTAGTCATCTCCACTATCACAGCGATCACTGCATCTTTTTGCTCTCTCCCTGGCATCAAGAACAGCATCAGGGATGTTGCTAAATTTCATGCAGATGTGTTTTCTAATGGAGTGCATTGGTAGCTTATGCTGCTTCTCTGACAGAGACTTTTATAGCAGGAGAAATAAAGGGTCTAAAAATGACAAAGGTGTTATGCCCCAATTTCTGAGCACTGTGGCAACCCTACAGTGGTGCTAACCCAACCAAAATCCCCGGGAAGTAGCAAAATTCTATTTGCCCCCATTTTAGAGATCTGGAATCAAGGCACATTGCAAGATCAAGTAACTTGCCAAGCCATGGCAGATGTTCCCAGCCAGAAAAGAGGGCTCCCTTGATCATAGTGAGCCTTCTTGCCACAGCTTGATGTTTTTTCTCATGTAGCATCCTGCACAGCTGAGGTGACACAGGATTTCATGCACCAGTAACTTGGAAGTAATACATGGGGGCACAAATTTCTGAGAGAAAAGTTTCAGTTCTGTACTTTCCCCCATTTTAATCATGATGCAAAATCAACCTTTTTTTTTTTTTTGTTTGGTTGTTTTTTTGTTGTTTTTGTGGGGTTTGTTTTGTTTTCTTTCTTAGTTGCATGCAGCTTGTCATGGTGAGGCATGAACTGCCCTGAATGCAATCAGATGGCAAACTGCCTGCCCTAATCAGTGGGACAAGAATTCACAGCAGTAAAAGGCTTTCTGCACAGCAGTGGAAATGGCTGCCCCTGTTTTTGGAGGAATGGAAGGGCACCCATTACAAAAAGCTTTCATAGCAGGCTGCTGCCTTGGGTAGTCCTTGGAACTGCAGGAAGTGGAAACACCACTTTTGAACTGTCAGCTTTCACAGGAGAGGTCACCTGGGTTTCACCTAATCAGCTTGGAGGATCTCTCCAACTTTGCAATGAAATTGGAAAAAACATAAAAGAGGGGGTGGAAGTACAGCCAGCTGATGGTTTGCAGTGAATGCTGCAAGCAAACATGGAGCTGGGCTCAGAATTATCCTTCATATAGCTCTCTATAATTGCTGAAATTGTCTCTGGTATAGTGCAACTCCTCAGCTCAGGACTCCAGGTACAAATAAGACCTCTGTGTGAAGGAGTGATGCTATAAACTCTGTTTTTCTTGTGGCAAAAATGGCACTTTCTGCAAATTAAAGAAAACAAATAATGTGAGAAGTGTAAACTTATCCTAGGAATCTTTCAGCTCTCATCCTTTCCAAAAAAAACCCCACAAACAAACAAACAAACAAACAAAAAACCAACCAAACAAAAAACCAAACCAGCAAACGAACAAACAAACAAACAAACAAAAGAAAATAAAAACCCTGATGCCCCACCTCCCCCCCCCAAAAAAAAGAAAACCCAACCAAAAACCAACCAAACAAAAAGAAGTAGAACTCTACATTGTTCATCACGGTAAAATCTTTATATGGAAAGGTTTTACTTTAGGGTAATAAGCACTTAGCAGTGTATAAGTGCTTTTTTCAAATCTCTTGCAGACTTAGTTTCCCCTACAAACTAAAAATACAACTCATCCCAGTATCTGGCTCAAGAATTATAGATGTTAATGTATTTTTGGCTAATAGTTTTCTGTGACTTTTTTTGGTTTTTGAATTGGATTTGAGATTAAAAGGAAGGCAGGGTTGTAGTTGGCAGAGAATATATTTTAGATCATTGGTTATCTCAGAAGGACAAGATGTAATTTATTTTAAAGCAGTTTTCAGAATTTAAAATGATCCATCAAAAGGCAGTAGAAGTTTAAATTTGCATAAAAATATGCAGGAGAAATTGATGGCAGTTCAGCCTAAAGGCAGAATGGCCTTGCTAAAACCCTAAGTAGATAAAACAGGAGGAAAAAAAATCCCATTTCAGAGATATATTCATATATTTAATGAGGTTACCCTGCACAAAGTCCACATGGTTTTATTGCAGAGAGTAGCTTGGAGCAATGAAAATAACATCCAAAGCCTCATTAGAAAGCCTTTACCATATGGCCAGTTTTGTCTTCTGTGCCTCCTACACCAACTCACCACACTATTACGTGTTTGTCTTACATGCTGAGATCTGTACATTCTGAAGGAGATTTCCAATTCATTTTTCAATACCATGAAGGTATCTGTCCAAGTACTTGAGGGCTGTTGCAGCATTGCTGACTTATATCAACCACTCATAATGATTTGTTTTTAAGTAGAGAGCATTTATAATTCAGATTTTGTGAAGTAAACAGAAAGATCTGCAGCAGCTGGGGTTCTAAAGAGAGTTATATAGACCATGTACACACATGAAAATGACTGATGCTTTATATAGCTCAGCATACAATAACCTGTTGCTCTCTGCATTTTATGTGATGCCACATTATAGAAAGCACCTCATAACACCTCTGGAAATGATGAGCTGTAACTGCCCAATTCTGTGTAACCATAAACACTTCAAAAATTAATTTAGTCAAATATCTTATGTACCAGAAGAACAATTTATCTGATTCCTAATTTTTCTTGCTGAAAGATTTATTTAATTGTCGGGCAAATGATAAAGAAAAGGCTGAACTTCTCCTCAACTGTACATGACATCCCTTACTGCAGGTCCCAGGGTAATGTAATACTCTTTACATAGTGAGAGGCACCATCATGCCTCTGAGGAAAGATCTCAAATCACTTTTCAAGTATTAAAGTCCCCCAGTGCTATTGCGAGATATTTATGATATGCGACAGTGACCTTCATTTTACAGAGGAGGAATCTGAGGTGCAGAACATTTAAAAATCTTGGCCAAGAAAACAAAATGAAATACTGGAGGAGGAAAGAACACGGAGTCATTGATTTTTCAGTCCTGGGCTTTAACAGCTGGAAAATGCTCCTCCTGAGAATAGGGAAGGAAAGAAAATAGGGGGGAAGTGGGAATAAGAAACTAGAGGTGTGGTATGTAAGAATTAAGAGTCATTGGCAGAATGGTGTATGACATGTAAGGGGAGATCACAGTAGCTTCCAGATGAAATACACCCACAGAGGGAGAGATGTGCAGCCTGACAGGGTAAGCTCTCAAATGAAGTGTCAGCCATTACATGGAAATGTGCATTTGAGGTCTATCAGTTTGGGCACCTCCAAACAATTTATACCCATGACCAAGTAATACTGGCTGCTGCTCAGTATCTGATCAGCTGAAGAAATCTTTACAAGCAAGTGTGAATGATGGCACTGCAGGATGGAGATGAGGCAGAACTGAATGTGCTGGGGAGGCAGCCCCATGCATCTCAGCTATCCCATTGCCTTCATTTAAGAATACAAAATCATCAGTCAAAGCTGATCCTATGGAAGCTACCTCTAAAGGAGAAGCAGGGAGCTTGCCTACTATGTTACCTGCAAATTCATTTAAAAATACGTATTTCTTAACCAAAACCCCTTGTTCACAGGGGAAGGTTTCCAAAATATTCAGCACTGGCCCCAAGCAGCTTTTTCAGGAACTAGCAAGAAGAATGTTTCCAATTCAGTGGGAGTACAACTCATCCAAAGTTGTGCCTTTTGAACAACAAAAAGTAGATTACTTTTTGTCAAATTTTCTCCTTAGTTTTTAACAAGTCACATCCTTCAAACACAGAAAATGTTGATCTAATTTCTTCACTTACATACATAAATATTCCAATGGAAATTGCAATCCACCACCATTCTGTTCTTGTGTGTCCTCTTTTTTTTTTTTTCTTAAAAGGTGACTTCAATATTCTTTTCGTAAAAACCAGTTCTTCTATCACACACAGGTGATCTGTGTGAGGATGAAATTACAAATCACTGTTTGTCACAGAATCAGGCCGTGCAAAATTTCATTTGGAAAATGTGCCACACAGAGTTGGATACTGCATATGAGATTTAAAAACACAAATGAAACAAAATAAGAATTCCCAAACAGAAGAGACTATAAAATTGGATAGCCAAAATACATCCTGTTTGAAAGCCAGCCAGACTGTTTGGATTAAGTTGGCATGTTTTAAGACATGCAGTCCTGATGGATCATGCTCTCCAAGCCAGATCTCTTCACAGCTATGATCTGAACACTTTGTAACAGCTGGATTTGTCAGGCTTTTGAAAAGCCACTCAGGTCACAGACTGAGTGGGCTTATTTGGGTGTCCATGTCATAAGAAATGCCCATGCTTCAGGTCAGGTATCTCTTGAAACACTTTATTACCCTTCCCTTGGAATATGGAAGTTTAAAGCAGGTAGCCTTGTGGCAGAGAGAGAAATAAAGACAACTGCAAAACTGTGTTGTTTTTATTTGAAACATGCAAAATACAGTTCATGCATCTGCCATTTTGAAAAATCTCTCAGTTCATAGCAGATTAAACCAAAGACATTTTGGCTATCGACTCTCAATAAATATTTCAAAATGCTTTACAGTGTAAATATAAGAAATTTAGCAAAATTTCAACAAACCTGTATAAAAACCAGATACAGATAACTTTATTTCAAGGCAACATGCTGTAATGTAAAGAGTTCACTCTTTTTTTTCTGGATTTTTTTTCTCATAAAAAGTTTTCAACAATACAACTGCTTAACAGATTTAAGCCTTTAGGCTACACATGCAAAAAAAAAAAAGGTAGTTTAGTTAAAAATCACCAAAACGTGCTATTTTTTTGTTTCATTTTTTTAAATACAGTAGTTGTAGACAGTAGCATTTTTCTTTTCTAATTTTGTAAAAGAGTGCAGGCAGGTTCATTGAGCTAGTGTCCTGGAAGACTCGTACTCTGACATACATTTTGGTTTTATCCCTTTGCCATTGTAATAGTCCACGACTTGGTTTGGAACTTCAGCCAAAACGCTTTTTGCTAGAGCAGCTGGGGATGCCTGCAGGAAATGGTAGAAAACACAAGCATTAACCTGGCTCTCTGCTAGAAGTTCCAGGGGTTTTAGAGGCATTGGTGCCATGAGATCAAGGGAGGAAGTATGGTACAGAAATGGAAGGCAAAAAAGACTTGAAGTGAATCACAGTACTGCTGGAAACTCATTTTATAAGTCTGTTTAGTTATGGAGCTGTAACTGCCTCAAAGTACACTAAAGCCAAAAATGCTCTGTGTGACTTTGGGTCCATTTTGACTGTTTTAAGTTCAGGGTAACTGAACTTCCCTGCACTCTGGGAGAGCCTCACATCACAATAAAAAGCTGCAAAGGTTTCATTCATCAGTGTTCAACAAGGAACCCCGCAGAACTCCAAGCTGAACATGAATGGACAACACTGTGAAAGGGAGACCTTCATCACCACTCTGCTCCTCAGAATCTGGCATGGTGTTTTAATGGCTGAGAAAGTTTTTAATTCTATAAAAAATACTTTGTGTTTATTGGAATTAAACCATGGTTACCAGAAAGCTCTAATCCTAGGCTTGGTGGAGGCTTTAAAGCTCTTCCTACAATGTAAAAATGGTAGGCATCCACCAGACTAAGAACTGATTGCCCTGAAAGGTAGAGACCAATGTAGAGATGGCCACTGGCTTTCACTCCAGGCAGGGAGGAGAGCTCCCCCTCAGTGCAGTGAGAAACCCTCCCTTCCATCAACCACACAGAGCTGCTGCCTCGCACCCTGACAATGCTTCATTTAAACTGTGGACATTTTGTGGGCAACCATTACCTGTGTGTGCTGCATGGATATTCCTCAGCCTCTGAAGTCAGCAGTGACAAAGCTGGACTCATTCTCCCATGCATCCTCTTGCCCCATGTTTTGGATTTTCTTGTTTCTAAGTGTTTGGGTGGAGCTGGTTCCAAGTCCTCTGGAGCCAGCCTTCTTGGCCATGTTCCCTTTGAGCCCACCACAAAAATGCAGCCAAAGTGCAAACACTTAAATGTCATTTTGAGAGCTTTAAATTGATTAAATTGCACTCCAGAGAGTGCAGACTGCATGTCAGACAATGCATGGGAACTCAGCTGGTGGCTAGATCACATTTCTTCTGCAAGCCAAGTACTTTCTCCCCAATTAATGAACACTTTCCTCCTCACTGTCTGTAGTCTTATCAGCCAAGTTGCAAAACTACCATGTCACAAAGCAGTTGTATTGACTGTTTTTTAACCTACTCTGTTTCATGGGGTGGCATCCTTATCCTTACAGATAAGGATGATTTACGTAGGATGTAAATGGTAAACTATTTGTAGGCATGCTAATCCAAGGGTGAAGAAAACTCCAGGCTATTAGAAATTCCAGTATCAAATATTATAATACTATATATACAAAGATAATGCTGGCAAAACCAGAAACAGGTTTTTTTGGATTTTTTCCTGTATTTTTGTGTTTTGACTCACATATGGGATTATTAACAAATAAAATTAACTGCTATTTCCCTACTGTGACATTTATACCAAAATTTTTGTGCAGCCAAAAAAGCCTGGAACATTTCTGCGTGAACAAACTGGCAAAGCATAGAACATCCTTTATGTGACAGTGCAGCAAGTGTTCTAAGGTGTTACACAGTAACAGAACCCATTCACTTTAATCCTGAAAAGGGAAACACATGGTTTTCCAGAGTTGCCCTATTCTTGCCTAAATCTGTTTTATAGAATCATGAAATGATTTGGGTTTGAAGGGACCTTAAAGTTCATCTAGTTCCAACTAAAATAATCATAAAATACCCCTTGGAATCACACGAATGGCTGATTTCTACAATACTATTGAAAATTACTGGTTTTTTAAATCTCCTTCCCAGTGTGTCAAAGCTGCACATATCTTAGCCTGCCTCTGTGCTGTCTTACAAAAAATACAACCCTACACAGAGGTAAAATTGGGGAGCGGGGGAAGAGCCCTCAGCCAGCGCTGCACACACAAGCTGTAGCAATCTGGAAACTTCACTCTGCTCTGTCTTTAACAGTGCTGGGCAAGAGCATTGGCATCAGCTTCCCTGGATCTGTGTAGCTCACGTTCTGAATTTTGGGCCAACGTCACTCACTGCTGTGCATCATCCTCCCTCTGCCACTTCTCTCTTCTGATGCCACATCCATTCCTCCTGAAAGTAGGGTCAGCCCTCCAGGACAGGCTCTGTCAGGGCTCAGATGCACAGCTGAATCACTGCCACTTCAGGAGTCCTCAACTGAAAAGCCTTTCATTGAGGTTTAGGCAAAAACATTTACTGTGTCCAAAGGCTCCCAGGCAATATGTGCCCCACACAGGACTGCCCCGGGGTAGCTGGCTTGACCTGTACTTCAGTCTGAGCATGGGCAACTGTTGCTTTACTGAGTTTCATCATGCCAGTGATGTCTCTTGGTCCTGGGGCTCTTTCTAGCAGGGAAGGTCCCAAAAACAGGCTTGGAGTTGGTTTCCTCTCTGATGATTTGCACCACCTGTACCTTACATAAAGCACTCTCATTTCCAGATCAGATGGTGCAAAGCAGCATTTTCATAAGTGAAAATTACACTCAGTAACTTCTAAGCTAAAACACAGACCCAGTTCATCAGCGTTGTGGAAAGATTGCCTTTCCTGGGTCTTTACCACAGATGGGACATTAAATTAATGTTTTACTGTAACATTTTCTCTACTGCTTGAAGAGCATTCTAGCAATAAGCACCTCAAGATGAATAGTTATCAATTGATAGCTGATGCACAACAGTCAGATCAGTCAGCAGCAGGAAAATAATCCCCTGTGATTCCATGATTGGTGTGTATTACAAATGACTATTGGTTCAGTGTTATAGTTTCCCAATGCTTAACCTTTAAGTACAATGAATAGTGCAAAACATTGCTCCTCGCAGTGGTTATGAGCTGTGCTTTCCACACTCCTTTGTGATGTATGTTATTAAGTCACAGGTGTTAACTTTTGTGATTAAATGCAAGGCAGAATGGACTACAATCTACCTGTGGCATCAGATTTGTGCCCAGTAAAAATATCATACATCCCAAAGGCAGAAAATTTCATTTATTAAAATATGACTGTGAATGGACTGAGGCAGGTGATTTTCTTCAACTGCGTTTCAGTGACGGAGCACACTATTTTACAATTTTAGGTGAAGGTCACTCACATTCCTGGGATGGTGATGATTACAGAGAGAAGAAAGTCACCTGGATGCAGGGAAAATGCTTCCTTTGTTTGTTATGTTCCCATTTAGCGAATGGCATATGTCACCCACTATACAATGGGACATTTTTAAATGTTAATGGTTACCTTGATTTTATCAAGCCTCTACAACTATAGGATTTGCCAAGAGTCACTACAGTCAATATTATTATTTTGATGGCCTCAAAGATGTTCCTTAAAGAGACAGAAAGAGCTTAGATGTTTTACTGAAGGACTTCTGCTGCACTGTATTGCATAGGAGATTAAACCCCTGTAACAGGGCCTGCTGTCTACACTGAGTCTTAAGCCAGTAAAACATTGATGTGGGTATAAGATTTTAGGTATGTGAATAACTAGTTGCAATGTGTTAAATGCCTGTATGAGTGCTGTGCAGGCTCAGAACCTACTCTGAAGTCAAACTTATAAAATAAAAGGGATTCATTCTATAGGTTATTTTGACAATTTCTTTCGGGGAAGGTTTTGCACAGATTATTTTTGATCTCTTTGGATAGATATGAGATTTTGAGTTCCAAGCTGACCTGAGAATAGAAGTAATGAGAAAAAATATTGCTTGGGTTGACTCCAAGGGAATTTCGGTTTACTCTTCCAGCAAAACAAAAAAATAAATGCTCACATTTTCTTCTCTCCTTCTGTCATTAATAGATATAATACGGATTTAGGAATAAATAAATACTTGATTTATCAGAAAAACCTATAAACCTTACACAATTTGATTTTTAATCTTTCTAAAAAGATCTTTCAACATTTTTTTTCTACTTAATAAATTACCGCAAGGTACATTGACAAAAAGAATGAGATTTTTACTTAAACATGTATTTTGCTTAAAGCTGTCAAAAGTAATAAGATGATGTATGTAAATTCTTGGGTTCGGTCAGAACTGATCTGACAAAATTCTCCCAAATGTGTTAAATCTGCATTTCCTCTGTGGGGAAAAATAAGTTTGAAGCAAAAAATCACTCATTTCTCCCATGAAAAATTATTTTGCTAGCTGATGTATGGTTTTTTGCTTGTGCTAAGTAAGCAAGGAAGCTGTGAATGTCACTTTGCTGAGAGAGAGAGATTATTTGGGATATGACAATAAAGAAATTCAACCAGAAGTGGCTATTTTTATGAATACTCATCCATTACACTGACATCTGTTGAAAAGCTGAAAGATCACAATAAACAGACTAAATATCAGGTTTCATAAGATATATTAACTTTTCTGATAGAGCAAATACAAATCTATCTCTATACCTATATTATCTTTGCTACTGAGAGAGGGAGAAAAATATCACTATTTAACAAGAAGAATACATAAAGATTGCTTTCCTCTCCCAATACTGGGGAAGTTAATCTAAATCAGCTAAAAAGAATATATGCTTTGACTGGTGCTGGCAATAACAATGCCACAGATTCAGTCACAAGTTAACACCAGGGGCACAGTATATTTAGAGCCCAGAACTGCAACTGTCAGCATTAATCTATTAAATCCAGAGTGATTTTAGCTTCATTATAAAACACAAAGTGAAACTAAAAATAACAAATGTAGCTGGCTTTGCCAGTTCCTTGCAGAAACATGTTTTCACCTAATTAAAAGTAGCTCTCCCACTAGCCCATAAATAACTCAGCTCTGGACACTTTTCCAATGACTATAGTGCAGCGCTACACACTTGTGATTATGTGCTGAAGGAATCACAAGCTTTGAGGTGGTTGTGCTCATACTTTGATTCAGCAGGTAGGTGGCTGTGTGCCCCTGTCAGCACAGAAATGTGTGTGTCTACAACTCAGTAGTCAATCTGCAGCTATCTGGCATGGTGGCACCAAATTAATAGCATAAGGTGAGTTATTCCTCCTGTGTGCATCCATGTCTTACATAAAGCTAGAAGAAAAAGGGGAACAAGTTTGTTTCTCTTGCTCCTCGGTAGAGTTTGTGAAAGTAAGAAGTGTGTCTAGATCTAAAGGAAATATTGCAAAATCGCACTTTGAAATGAGAAAAAAAGAACAACCCTTGCAAAGAGAAAAATGAAGATATTTTGGAAGTAGCAAACAGAAAAAAAACCTCATGTGGTGACAAAAATCCCAGAAAAACTAAAGGAGAAGCTAAATTAAAAAAGAAATGTAAGCAGTGCGAACCCATATGCAGATCAAACCCAGCCCAGAGTTGAGAACTTGGCTGTGACATATCCAAATCTAAGGATCTCGAGTGTATGGGAGCAGACTGAAAAGAGCAATCTCATGAGGAAAATGGGTCAGTTGCACTGTAAGGTAAAGAAATTCTCAGATCAAATACTGAGGATAGCCTTCCTCGACAGAGCAAAAAACCAGCCTTGAGGACCAAGTAAATGTAATAGAAGTGAGAGGCAACAAGGGAGAGGAAGATGGAAAAAGGGAAGGGAAGGGATGGGATCAGCATTGCAGAGGAACATAATGCATGCCTCCATATGGAGGAGAAGAGCTCTGAAAAACCCCTCTGGGTGTGGGAAGGTCCCTTCTGCTGGTGAATGCTGTGCCTACCCTGCTGCTGAAAAGTCCCTGGAACAGATGGTAAAGTGTAGGGCAGGTGACTGAGAGGAAAAGTTAACGACCAAAGCTTTACTTTAGATTTGGCAATTGGATGCTGGTTCTGTTCCTTTCTTTCCTACAGAGTGTCTTCTACAACCACACTGGCCTCAGTCAGGAGCAGCTGGCTGAGGGCAGCAGGAAGGTCTCAGTAATGCCACTTTCTTGTCTGTGTTCTTGTACAGAATTTGGGAAAAGGTTTGGAGGCAACCAGGACGCTGTGGGTGGATTGTCCTGCATTTGAGAACTCAGGGACCAAACCTCAATAAAGAAAAAGCCACCTGGGGAACACTGTGAGGACAAATTGAAAGCCACTTCACTTGCCTGTGGAAATGAAGGAACGGAAAGCAGAATACAGTAGTCCTAATAGAACAGATGCAAAAGAGAATGGAAAACAGACACCATGAAAAATAAGACAAGGGAAGTAACCAAATTAAATCAGGGAGAAAGTGGAAGCAAGGACTGGCACCACAAAAAGCACAGGAATTTTGCCTCATCTCTTCCTTTCCCACCCTCAGCAACTCACTAATGGAGCACATTGCAATCTGATTCCTTTATTTTTTCACTATTTCTGACACAATAATGCCACAGACTTACTCAACACTTCATGCATATGTAAAGTTATGCCCAGCCTCATGAATCATTCACTATACCCATCAACCCTTCTGTGGCAAGGATGGAAAAATCAGCTTACATGTTTGAAGTTCCTAAATGGCACAAACTGGACAATGTCTCGAAGCACAGGCTCGCCCTTGGGAGACCTCAGGATGCCGTCATCACCATCCAGCATCTGCATGTCACTGAAATCAGCGTTGCCCACCCCGACGATGATGACTGACATGGGGAGGTGAGAGGCGTGGACGATGGCCTCTCTGGTGTCAGCCATGTCCGTGATGACGCCATCCGTCAGGATCAGCAGGATGAAGTATTGCTGAAGTTGTTGGGCAAGAAGTGAAAAATTAGGTCATTTGTTAATATTCCGAAGCTGCTTAACATTTTAAGCCTAAAAGTATAAAAGTGTTCCTGGTAACTCACTCATGGACCTTTTTAAAGAGAAAAGAGCCTTTATATGGACTATATAGAATTTTCCATTCCAAGCTCCTCAGCTGCTAATTTCTCCTCTGCAGAGTAATGAGGTCCTTGAGGAAAGCAAGGCATGGAATATATCCATCTTCATACTCTTCATACAGAGCCCTGAAGAGAGGCTTCCTCATTCTCCAGAGGAGAGCAAGCAATTTGGTGAGCTTGTCATTTCTGTCCCGAATCTCCAAAGCCCAGTGAATTGGGATCATGAGCTATGACATATCTTCACTTGGTAATGATGAAGAGTGGCTCTTACTTGGATCCTTTATTAATTGTTGGGCAGCTGGAGTAATTTATAGAAATTTATAGTGCATTAATAGGAAAAATGAACAAATCATAGGATTTGGTCACTCTGCATGAGCAATACCAACTCACTAAACATTAGTAATATTTATGTATATACAGCAGTATAAGCTCAAAGTGTTCCAATCATCTTGTCATGCCATGAATAAAACAAAACATGCAGGGAGAAAACTTCATCTTGAACATTCATGCTATAAATTTTTTTTCAGATAGAAAGGGGGAAGCTTAGGTATGGAATGAAGGAACTTATTCAGTAGGGCATATTAGATCAGAAACAGCACAGGGAATAGAGTGAGCCACCTCAGGATTAGGTGGGTATGGAAATTCAAACATAGCAATTCCCCATTTTAGGACTGAGACCCTAAATACTATCAAGGTTCTGGAAACAACAGTGGAATCATAGAATCTTAGAATGGTTTGGATTGGAAGGGACCTTAAAGATCAGATGAACAGACAATGAGGTAGGGACACCTTCCACTAGACCAGTTTTCTCAGAGCTCCATCCAACCTGTCCTTGAACATTTCCAGGGGTGGGTTAACCTGAACTTCTCCAGGCAACCTAATATCTAATCTAAAGTTGTCCTCTTTCAGTTTGAAGCCATTACCTTTTGTTCTGTCACTGCATGCTCTTGTAAATATCAGTCACAAGCCCAGACTCATTAACAGAACTATTTGGTAACTGCTGCCCTAATAAGACTTTAAAAAGGCCCAGCACATGAAGAAAGCTTAGAGAAAGCTCTAGGGCAGGTGATGAGGCACATGCCAATGCACAGCTCTATTCTGTCCTGTATGTAGGCTGCAGTACACAGTGTGTCTCTCTTACATCCTTTGCTCCTTTGCAGCACTGCTCTTGTAAGTGTCTCAGACCTACTCATTCACATATTCCCTCCATTTCTCTTGTTCTCCCTTTCTCCCATTCTGTCTTCAAGGCAGAATCAAAATAAACTTAATGCATCTCAAGGGTGTACATTTAATACATGATCTATATGTAAGTCTTTTAGCCCAAGAAATCTGTCCTGGAGTTTTTATCAGGTGCAGGCTAACAGATTTGTCTTCCAATTTCTGAAAGGCACAAACTACTTCATCAGTAATAACATGCTGAAAACGGTATCCTTACCATTTTCAAATGAATACTTGGAAAAGTTCCCTAGGTGAACAGAAAAATTTTAGTACAGCCTGTGCAGGAGACATGAAATTTGGTAGTCTGAGTAAGGAATCATTTGAACTCATCTCCTGGTACAACCAAGACTTTCAGGGCTTCAATGCTCGATTTTTGTAACCTTAGTAGTGCCATTTCTGTTTGCACAGTGAAGAACTGGGTGTGTTACAATGAAACAGCCCTAAAAGCAGGAAATAGATCAGTGGGAAAGAGTTTAAAGCTGTGACAATCAAGGCTAGAAAGACTGGATACCCAGTTCCAGCTGACACAGGTTTAAGCTGTCTTCTGCAAAGGCAGTTAATAAAAACTGTGAAGGCACAATCTGCATTAAACGGCCTTGTTTTGATGGCCTACAAGAAATCCATCATAAGACAAGAAATAAAGGCAAACACAGATTTTTTTTCCCTTACCGAGGCCTCCTTGGTGTTGGTCTCCTCTGATGCAGATTTTGCCACTTTCTGGATGATGGGAGCAATGTTTGTCGGTCCGTACAGCTGTAGCTTGGGAAGGCAACTCTGATAAGCTTCCACAACACCTTGTATTCCTGGCATGAAAAACCAGAAAAAAAAAAAGAAAAAGAAATGTGGAGCACATTGCCAGTATCAGGCTTGTTCAAAATGTAAATGAAAGGTGGGTTCTGGATGAACAAATTAAAAATACTACCTGCTATGATAAGCATGAACTAGCAATTTCAGATAATTTTTAGGAATCTGTCTCTAGCTGCCTTGAATCTAGTTTGTAACATATAATTCATAACACTATGCTTCTTCTTCCCAGCAGCTTTTAATGTCTATTTTTCAGGTATGAGCTTGCAATGCCATAGCTTCCTCTTGGTTTAAGATATGATAGCTTCCTGATCAACAGCTAAGATTCATGATGAAAGGCTAGACGCACATTAAGAAACACTTCAACAATTCTTTCTCCTCTTCAGAGAAATATTTTTGTTTATCATGGCAGTTGCCAACAAATTTGTCCTTTTGTACTTATGCCCTAAAGCTGTTAAGGAATTCAAAACATCTTTTCAAGCACCTGACTCTCCTGTGCTAAGAAAATAATTTTTCAGGGTTTATTTGCATAATCACTTATAGGTTGAATTTGACTATGACCAAAAGCTGTGAAATCTTGGAAGAAACAGCAGGATGCTTTGCAGCCTACAGAAAAATGAGATTTAGCTGAGAAATTTTGATGGAGAACTAGCTATTTTTGGCTTTTTCATTTCAGGATATATAGTCAGACCAGGGAGCAAAAACTTCTTTGCTGACACACTTGACAGATCACAGAATGGAAATTGGTATTTTCAATCATTGAGAAGAAGGATTTCTTGAAGTGATGCACATTAGCCTCCTCATTCAGAACTCCCAGCTTACCAGACCTAAAGGATTAGAGGTCTAATGTTGGACAGAAAGTGATAGACTGAAAAGCTTTGCAAGAGATGCTGAAGAATGAAATGGCTTCTGTAAGATCCTAAGCCAGTTTCAGTTTGCACGGACACTCGCTCACTCATGAGATTTTTTACTCAACCGTATTTACAGGATAGATGGGTGCAGTCTTATCACTAACAAATGACAGGGAGTTGTAATTGTTTTACAATGACACACATACACTCCTGTGAAAAAGTGGTGGAGAACACAGTTTTCTCTCTTTAGAGACAGCTACAGATATATTTTTCCATTGCAGTGCCAACAAACAAAAGAACTTGCTCCAATTATAGCTGTGATTGGCTGAAATGTAAAGTAGTGTTACAAAATGTCCCTTGGTAATTCCAGTGACTAAATTACATTTTGCAAAACTGACCTTTTGTTAACTCCCAGTTTTAAACTTGCTAAGGATTTCATTACATATACTTAATGACATTGCATGAAGGCCTCATAAATCTTCTCCGAGATGATGACAAGATACACTGTACTTTTCTTCTTATGCAGTAAAATAATGTAAGATAAACCTTACTCCCTGCATTCCACAGAGATTTAGTGTTGTTCATGTCAGAAAGTTGCTCTCATCTTAGAAAGAGACATGTTCTAGAAACACAATTTCTTATTTGCTTTCTCAGATTAATATATTTTAGAAATATCTACTGTCCATCCAATCCCAACTCAACAGGATATGTGAGTGGATTACTTTGTAGCTTGATGTTCTTGTACTCCTTTATCTTAGGCATGTGTGCATTTTTTTTCCCATTCAAGTCTTTACATTTTTATTTGGAATCCACTTTCAGCATCTCCAATGAAATACAGTGTCCACACACATATATGGGTTTTTTTTTACAGATATGTAAAAACAGAGACTAGAAAAACCTCTTCAGACTAGAGGTTTTTGCCTACTTTCTTCCTCAGAAAATAAACTAAGTATTAATTATAAGACTATAAAATAATATACTATAAATATACTAAATGTAAGACTATAAATACTAAAATTTTCAAGAATAGAAATGGTAACAGGTGAGGATATCCATATTTATGAATTCTAGTGCTCTTCATCTCAATATACAGCCTCTGTATGTAGAGTGATGCTTCGCACTACCTTATGCCAGCAAAAGCTCTACTTCCACAGAGAAAAGGATTTCATTCCTCAAAGGCAAAATAGGCACCTACTTTTTATATTGCATCCAACTGCTGTTTCTTTGTTTAAAACAGGATACTCTTAAGCAATTTTACTTTGTTTTCTGGCAAGTATGTTAGATATTACAAGGTAAAATGGTGTAATCACTAAGCACCTTATCTCCTTCTCACTCTTGCATCCTTCTCCACATGACTTGCTGATGTTATTGTTCCCTGTGACACCTAATACAGTTAATGCATCTAGAAAACATCACAGAACAAACAAGCACCCATGACAGGCAGATGAGCAAGCTGCAGCAGACGATTAAACAACGCATTTTCTGTCTCCTCTTCCTGCTTTCACCCAGGTGGATATATTTTAAAAGGCATCATTTAAGACAAACAAGTGCTTTTAATATCTTGCAGACACAGGTGCAAATGCTGCAAAATTTCTTCCATGGCATTCTTTCATGCTGCAACATTTTTTTAAATGTTTTCTTAGGCCTAGAACTCCTTTAAGGTGATGGGCTAACTTATCAGATAACTGAGCCTTTTGCAAAGACACAAATGAAGTTTAAATTATTAAGTGACATAAGCCAAGCCTCATAGAGCAGCTCCTTCCTGTTTTTTTACCCCTTTTCATTTCCATTGTTACATTTAGTTTTGCACACAGAGTGTGGTTTGGATAATAAATCCCTTGCTTACAGAGGGTTTGTCTGTCCAAAGTCTGCTGCTGGCACCACCTAGATGTGGCAGCCTTTTCAATCAATAAAAATCATTATGTAACAATGTCAGTGTGATGAAAGAATTAGCCTTGAACTCAAAAGCAGCAGCAAGGGTGGGGGTGGGGGATAAAAATAAGCGTTCTTTGCATGGACTGCTAGAGCTTTTCTCTGTAGTTTCCAGAGTCACAAATATCCTGCAGTTAGATTGAGAAACAAAGCTCTATTTGAACACTATATGCATAAATATGTTATCACCTAATGCTGACCACTGTTAACTGTTTTAATGACACTTTATTAAATATGATGGTCCAGATGGAATTCTGAGGTCTCTTTTGCTTCCCTACCCCATCCCCACACTGAAGTCTCAACATCAAGCTGGCTTACAAGCTTACAGGCACTTCTAGATGCAGACATGTAACTTCTGCTTCTTTCGACTCCTTAAAAGCAATGTAAAAAGCTGTGTGAGCACATCAAGCAGCTGTAGGACTTATGCCCAATTGCATTTCAAGCATATGACCTGCAAAGGCTGGGGCAGTCCAACAATTCAAGTGCAAGAACAAAGCAGGAATGCCCACTGAACCAAAAAGAGGTCTTGCATTTAAGATGCATGAACTCCGAATTCTTTTAATGTCTCTTTCCCTTGAATTGCTTGTCCTTTCTTCTTTTCTTCACTTCATTTCTCTGCATCTTAGTTCTCATCCTGAACATGTTTGCTGGCCATGCCCAAAAGAAAGCCACTAATAAGCCTGAGAAGGGCTAAAAGGAGCAGCTCCAAAATTTGAACAGGAAGAGCATTTTGAAATATCCAGTTCAGTATTTGGATGGAAGTGGAAGGATAAGGGAGAATAACAATCTGTGGATTTTAGACAGCAAGACTCTTAACTGTTACTTAGTTTAGACGTCATTTTCCTGTTATTGTCTTTTACAAAATGTGTGAATTGTGGCAGGAGATTTTAGAAAGACAGCATCAGTCACTGCAGATCTCACTTACAAATACAAGACATTCAGCAACATCTGCTACATAAATCTGGCCTCTGATTACCATGGATTAATGACTCTTGGTAGAACATACCAATATCTTACACTGTTGCCTCCTGCTGCATTTGCTGTCAGGAAAGGAGGTTTTTTTTTCCTACCACAACAGTCATTAGCTGCTTCCCTGCCCTTGACTTGCAGCAGGCTATAGGTCTGGTCAAAGAACTGGCTCTAAACTGAGGGAATTTTTGATCACAGAGGTTCACAGCTTGCTTTTTCATATCCTGCCCTTCCTAGCAGCACAACCTATGATGTTGAGGTAGCTGAAGATTTTAAATAGTCTAGTTTTCAGAAATGCTAGTGATTCCACAAGTGCTGAATGTCCACCTACTTTTCAGGAAATTAATATATGGCACTTCCCAAGATTTCTAAAGTTAAGCTCAATGGTTTCAAGCCTGTCATGTCCCCACATCCTAGCTCTCTTCTTTAATAAAACAACTTTGAATAATACTCAGGTGATGCAACAAAAAATGCACATTTTTCACACAGCAGAACTATGTCAGTCTGTCCTACTGCCAGCGTTACCTGCACATTCTGGGTTGTCTTCATTGAAATTGATTGCAAAGTCATGAGAGACCTGCAGATAAATGGAAAGAAAAGAAGACTGTTGTCAGAAAAATTGTTCCAAGAAGACTTGTGGTTAAACACTCTTGACATTTTTTTCTGTGGTAAACCTGAGACCTTTCAAGCTTTCAGCCATTAAGTGTGAAATACAGTCCCAGCTGGAGCTCCCTGCAGAACCAATGTAGCAAAACTGGAATCAAACTTGTCAATAACAACAACAAAACAAAACAAAAGGGCATGAAGAAAACCCACCCAAATACATTAAAAAAATCATATAAACATGGTGTAAGGATTGGGCTATCAATGCTGGGTACAGAAGAGGAATCTATTGTTGAGGTGATTTAAATGCCAGCTCTCCCTAGCTCAGCATGTCAGATTGCAGGAGAGAGAAAGCAGGTTGTGGTACAGCAGTGACAGCAGAAACTCAGCTCACTTATGCATCCTGACCTCACTGTGTGAACAGTTCCTCATCTAAGGCCAAGGAGGACTGGGAAAGTAATTCTCCAGGGAAATCAAGGACCCACTGTGCAATAGTAGTGCAAGAAGTGTAAGAAGTCTAAGCTGGTTAAGATGTTATTCTTGGGGGTAATAAATAATAAAAAAAATCCTGAAGACTCTTTGTTTTCCTTGCATGTAGTGAATATTCCAATCTCTCTGTCTCTCTCAATCTGTCTGTCATTAAATCCTACAGAGCCATTTTTCAAAAGAAGCCACTGTGAATACAACAAAGTAGCTGATTTTCTAACAAAACAAAATATTTTGTCTTTGGTGCCCTGGGAAAATAATACAAGACTTTTGTAGCTTAAATAATGCTAGGCACTCTAAGTCTCCAGTTCCAGAATTCCTCTTTAAGGTTTATTCTTGCCAGCATTTTTCTTTTTTAGGATTCCTTTTTACTTCTTCCTTTGATCACTGAAAGTCTTGATTCCTTTTAATCGCTCTGGCTCTGAAGCCCAGCCTCTTAATTCTGTTTGTCTTAATTTTTCTTGAATGAAAAAGGTCAGATTTTGTCTCACAATGCATAATGTGTGAATATACATACATACATACATTATATATATATGTATATATGTATATATATGTGTATATATTTGACTTGCAAAAAGTGGCTGAGAGTTTAGCAGGTAATTTGCATAACTTAAAGTTGAATTTAGGTGTATCATCCCAGATTTGAGAAGACATTTATATAACTGCAATTATACACATTTAAAGCTTTATCGATCTCTGTAGGGTCTTCAAAAGTGCCAACAGTCCTAGTGATATGGAAAGAAACCTCCTGTACAATGGAAGCAGGATTATTTGCAGGAAGAGGTTTATTTGTTGGATGTTGCTGCTTCATTTGCTAGTTGAGATGCCTCGACAGCAGGGTATGGAAATTGGTCTATGACTGAGGGTCCCATAGATCAAATATGTGACTGTGGAGAAGCTTCTGTGAAAGTGGAGTGGTGTAAGTTGGCTAATTACTGCCAAAGAGAGTTCTTCATAGAGAAATGGAATTTCCCCATCATATGCTAGTCTTGCTTACCACAGTGATGCCTGCCATTATTAAAAGGTTAAATAAAGCAGTATTTCTACCACGATGGGAAAGGACTGAAGCAAAATCTCACTGAGAATTCTGCAGTTGCCTCAGCCCAGCCAGCTACTTCAGCATGCCTACACCATGCCTACACCCTCAGTCTTAGAGAGGGTTTTACATGGTCCGTTCAGTCTATCATGACTTGGCCATGGAAGATAATGCAGGAGGTCACTATTTATGTTCCTCACTGAGCAGCACAGAAGATCAGGGCTGCCAGATACACTTCAGAGGTGCTCCAGACCCTTCTGCCTGGCTGCTCTGGATGTCTCTCAATGCGCTTTGCTCCGCTGGTATCTGCCAGTCTCATGACCAGCTGCAGGCCAAAGGTAATTGCATCTGTCAAGAACTGTTATGGGAGTTTTCACTCATTCATATTTTTTGTTGCTGTTCACTAGCTTTTCTCTTCCCTTTAGGGCTTCTGTATTTTGCAATAACTGCAAGAAGAAATGCATGTTTATGTATTGCAGACTGATTCTTCCAACACTGTGCCTCTTCAGTGATTTTGTTTCTTTATTCCAAATGCATTTGAAATTATACTGAAAGGAAAACATAAATCTTTTCAAAAGCTATGAATACAGTATTTTAATCTCACATGCAAGCAAGGTTTGGATGCTTTTGTTGCCATTCCTCTTCCAGGATCACATAATGCAAAGAATTTATCTGGTTCAGAGCTATGACACCCAGGCTATTATTTAAGAAAAATTCAGACAACAATTCAGGCCAATAAGGAAAGCCCAAGTCTAGACAATGTGCACAATGATCCAAAAAATAATACTGTCTGAGCATCAGCTGCTATCCTCCTAAAGCAAATGGCCCTCATACATTGTCATCCTGATTCACAAAGAGCTGTGTTAAAATGTACCCTGAAGGCAGCACAGAAAACACAATGAATGTGCAGAAGCATTGGCTTATTTCCTATGCTCTTTGAGTAATATATCACAATTTAAACAAGATTTAAGTATAATGTAAAGGAGAGAAGTTCTTTGAGCAGCTCAATGATGGTTCACAAACAGGTAATCATCACTCAAGGCAAGGCAACAGCAGATATTTTTTAAGCAGAGCTTCTCCAAAGGCTCAGAACTCATCCCACACTCTGTTAAGCAAAGCCAAGTGTGCTTCAACCTGCCCCTTTGCTGTGTTCCCTGTGGTGGCCAGAACTCAAGAGTGTGCAAACCAGCAGAGACTTCAGACTTTTACCATGTACTGAAGGCTTTACTAAACTTGGGCTGATAGGACTCCATGTAAAGATCATCCATGTCAAAAGGTGGTTTGGATCAAACATTCAATGCTTTCGCTTCCTAAACAGTTCAAGGTGATGAGTTTACCTCTTTTAATTTTTTTCCTTTTCTTTTCTTTTTCCTCTTTCTTTTTTTTCTTTTTCTAATTAAACATGCCCTTTGTAACTGAAGGGCAAACCATGCTGATGACAGTGAACCAAAAGCTGGTATACTCAATGGCATCTTTCTGATATTGAATGACACAGCCTTTGAATGACACTCACAGAACTGATAAACTAATGACAAAAAAGAGGCAAAAGTTTGAACACAAAGATGATGAAGACTGAGAAATCCTCAGGGGAAATAAGGAGATACTTGGCTGTTCAGAAGCAGGTATGTTTATATCATTTACTAGGCTGGTTTGTATTGTGGATCGATCTAACAGTCAGGAAATCCTGGAATGTGTCAAGTCACATAAGTACAGAATGACTGCTTCATATCAGTACCTGGCATAGGGAATTTTGCCAAGAACCACAGACCACGGTGTGTGGTGGAAGTCAGCCTCACATTAAGGAATGTCCTCACAAAACCCTGAGTGTGTCACGGACCCTGGACTAAGTTTCAAATACGAAGCTGACCCTCTGCTAAGCCCTCCTCTCTTAACATCGATCCATAAAATCAATCCATAAAAGGGAAGGCGAGAGAAATCTTGGCCTGCTGAGGTGATTACATGGGATCAGTCTGGTGTTACTTGAGCTGCTGCACAGAGCTGCACTCAAAGCCTGTAGCCAAAGACCTTCACTTGCACTTGGGTCTGTATTAATCTTTTCCCTCTGCAGGGCTCTCCAGATACATTATTTAGCAGATACCATCATGGATGCGGGATTATTAAACTACAGGAACTTCCTACACCAGGAAACTACAGGTAATTCCTTCAAGGTTTTTAACAAGCAAAGTAACTAGCTCTACCATACTTCATGATATAAATTACAGTGACAGCATTTCTAATTAAATAAGCAGAATACTTCTGCTAAGACAGGTTATAGAAATGTTTTTTACCACTGTACAATGCCTCCTCCACTGTACATATACAGTGACAAACACCTGCAGTTTTCCCTCAATGTGATGGCACCCATGAGAGTCTTGGAAGAATCATAATGGTACTTCCATATGCTTATGGCCACCTTTGTAGAAAAATCACATTGATTTAACTTATTTCCCTCATATTGGGATGCGATCAAATTCATCCTCATAGCACGGCCCTTGCTAAAAATGTTTCTAATTTTGACTGAAAGGAAAGGAGAATTTCCTAGTTGATGAGAACTTCTAAGATTTCTTAAAAAAATATTTTATGAATTCGGATAGAAAGATCAAATCATGAACAAAAATTTTACCTTGGAATCTGAAAAATAATAAATCCCCCAACATTGACAAAGCAGATTGCTGGAAAGCTTTTGAACTGTGCAATTTATTTAAGTTTCATTGAAATTTGTTATTCTAGTTCAGCCTACACATTTTTTAAACCTCTTTAACTGAATTTCCATTTTTTAAAATAAGAAGCTATGGTTTTTATTTTCAAATGCTAAATATGGGTGCCTGAATTCTGAAAATTAATAATCCTTTTCCCCCCTTGTCTAGATTATTGAATTCATTGAAATGAACCTTCATGTCCCAAACGGTTCAGCTTTTCTCTATGGTGATGGTACTAGGACTATTTGACAAACAATCTGACAAATTCAGATTTTTAGGCATGCTTTCTTAATAATTTAAATAGAGATTGTCAAAAATCCATGAACAATAGATGCATGCAAGTGTAAGTGCCAAAATGCACTATGTTGGACACTTATCTGTGAATAAATTGAACGCTATTAAGCCACTGTCATTCAGAAAATTAAATATAAAATGCCTGCATATTTTGCAAAAGCTTAAGACACTAATGAATTTCAAGTACTTTTGGTCAAAAGCTATTATTTTCAGAACGCTCATTAATCAAATAGCTTGGGAGCTGGAAAGCTTGTGTTTCTTGCTAAGATACATTGTACATATTTCTGCTTGGCAAAGCTGGGCCATTTATTTCCCTTTATACTTCATTTTTACACACGCTGCCCAAGTTTCCATGTCTAAATCCAACTTGCATGGATAAGGAGACTAATTCTGTTTTGTCCTTTGGTCTGCTACTCATCCTTTTTTTTTTTTTTTGTCAGGTTTGCATTTATTTTAGCCATCAATCTCCTGAAAATTGCAGGAATCATAAAGACCACAGCACTTCTCCAGTCCCTCATCTGTCCAACAAACCAGTGCAGTTAGGGTTGCAAAGATGCTGCACTGTGTCTGTAACTGCAGTGAGTTTGTCTCCAGCACACATTCACGGCAAAAGCAGGGAACTAAGCTTTGATTAAAAACACAGAAATAACCAGGACTCTCTTAAAACAAACTGCAAGTTGTTTAGTACCTATTCGGGTGTCAGCCTGCAATTCTCCTTTAGGAAACAGGCCTTCATTAATGGCAACCCACCTGTCATGGGGCTGACACAAATTGAACTTGCTTTTCATTTTAACAGTAAGTTTTGTGCTGCTGTGTGGTTTTTCCTCTCCTTTGAGTCCTGCCTGCTAAGAAGTCAGTGTGTGTCGTTTGCTTTCTTTCCTCCTCTTCACTGTGGCCTTTCACAGCCATGTCAGAGTCCACATTATCTACCACCTCTTCACTTTACATCAGACTTCTCAGATGCTTCCTTTCACTGAAAAAAAAAATAAACCCAGCCCAACAAAAACACATTCTGGAAGTTTTGTACAATAGAAACTCATGAGGGAAATATTTCTCTCAGAGGTTTACTTAGATCAAGGAGCAGAGTGATGTGTTTGTCAGGTCTTGGTGGAGGAAGATCATATTGTTGAATATTAGATGAAAGATCTCTAGACTGATGAAGAATGATATATATGGCATGTCTGGCTTCCTTCAGTTCCACAGATTCCTTATGCCACTAAGAAACTGCTGGTTTTCTATTAACAGCTGAAGTGTGTCATTTGGAGATGAACTGAGGGAAAATAAAGTCAACACAACATAGCAGTGTGCTCTTGAAATGGAAATTCTGTAGAAAACCTATATAAAAACAAGATTTAAAGGGGTAGAACATCAAGAGATTTATGAAGAGCCTGAAGAGATAGACACTGATATAGTTGAGGAAGGAAGCTATGTTATTTAGGTTGTATGGGGGCTCCATGGTTACTTAGGAACACTTGGCAGTGGGAGTAATTTCTTCTACAGCCCTAGCAATTTGTTGTCTGCTGAAAGAAATAAAAGACCAGATGCTGGAGTGCAGAGTCCAACATGCTATGAGCAGTTTAGATCACTACATTAGGACTGGGGGCTTGAAAACAGACACTCTAAATTAATGAGAAGCTGATTTATCCACATGATGGGGTCAGAACTTAGAAGATCTCATAATGATTCAGCTTAAATTTGAAGATGCAAAATTGTTACAGTAGTGGCACTGCTCTCCTTTAGTAAAACAAATGTATGGTATGTATGATTGTAATACCTGGGACTGAAAACATGAAAAGGTCATTTACATAGCATGAGATCTGCACTGTTGCTGTGGTGTCTAACATGTTATTATATTTTTGCAGCAGGAAATAAGTTAAGGAAGAAACTTGGGAGTGCTTTTTTTCTACAGTCTCTATTACCTTTAATTTTATATGTTTCTTCTCCACTTCCTATGCATCTTTGCTATGTTTCACATCAAAAACTAATCATTGTGGGTTTTGAATTAACTTTATATCAGTGTAGACTAAGTGACTGAAGGATTTTCAGGTTTATTGGTCTTGACTTAATAATGCATCATGATGAAGATGACTCTTCACTCTTAAAGGAGGTATCTTTCAATTCAGATGTGCAGTCAAAGCCAAGCAGGAACTCAAAAGTATTGATACAGTTTATTTTAAGAAGCCAGATACTTTTATGGACTGTGTAGAGTACCACAGGGAGGGACTGAACAATAGCAGAGGTGACTGTTAACTCCTCATGCAATTCCAGCTGGATGTGCCCATGACAGACATCAAGCCGATTATTTGTACAGATGGGGATCTGTTGCACAGAAGAGTTAGTCCCCTGCAACATGGTTCTTGTCTTCTTCAAAGTTTTATTATGTTTGTGGGCTGATGTTATGTAATTTTGTCTTTGTCTCTTTCTGTCACAAGTTTCCATAGCAGAGATTAAAGATGTTGTTCCGGCCTGCATCTCCATTTACTTTGGGACTTGTTTTATTTAGTCACATATATGTAATCCACAAGCAAGCAGCCCCATCTTCTGAAGTTTACCCTTGCTTTTCCTGAACTTTTCCAAATCTGAAGGTCCTGAGTCACATTAATTTTCTTGCTTTGAGAAGTTAGCAACAGACAGACTGTTCAGGAGAGCTCATGCTACAGGATAAGACTCTTCATTCATGCATGGACTACTAAGTTCAGTGCAAGTCTCTGAGTTTCTTAACGGTATTTGTCAGGAAATTATCCAAACACTAATTCTGCTAAAGCAGAAAATCAATTGGTGTTGGTGATTGCAGGAATAATTGGTTACAAAGACCCCAGAAGTTACTTTCTGGCAAGACATCTGTTTTCCAGCTAGCACCTGAAATGTGCTCTCACAATCAGGTGAGAAGGATGATACTGGAGTCTAACACAACTGGTATGTTGCCAATAGGCTCATGTGATCTGAAGCATCAGTGCTACCAGCTGATTATTTTGGCTGAGAAGAGCAGCTTTGTGCTGGGAATTTTATCTGTCACCAGGAAACCACTGAAAGTACTTCAGCTAATGCAGTAACACCTTCCTTCATGCAGTCCTTAGACAAGGATGGCTCTCTATGGAAAAGTTCTAAGTTTTCCCCCATGCACTGGTTGTCACCTTGCAAATGATGGAACAATCAGGCCCTGACACACCACCTTAAATAACAGTGATGGTTGTCAGCTGCTGCAGTTGGAACAAACATACAACAGACACAGATGTTCTGAGCTCATAATACCACATTAACATGTATATCAAAGCTCTGGAAGCCATCTCTGACTTTGGAAATCATTAACACTGGTGTTACTCTTGAGGAACAAAACAAGGCAAAACGCCTTGCCAGGCACAGACAAGCTGAGAAAGCAATGTTGTTAAAACATAAATTAACTTACCTTAGACCTCTATTTGCATGACATGTATAAAATTTGCTGTAGACCACTACCATTATTCTTCTGCAGGTATCAAACCTACAAGCCATGAGGAACACACCGGTGCATTTTTTTTCATCTGCTGATGCATGCCTTACAATGCTGAATGCACACAATCCCTCTCAGAAATTCTTAACTGGCTACTGTTCATCTCCCTACCTCAGTCACAGCCCAGAGACACAGCCCAGAGCAGGGCACACAGGGATACTGGATGAAGTCAGCATGATTAGATGGCTAATACTTCTCCTTCTCCTATCTGAGTTGCTGAGTGCCCACCTATATTTTGGTTACTTATCTATGCAGAACTACTCTTCTGCCCATACAACCTCTTTGAAACAAAGGATTTGAATTTCTACTTATTTCTTCTTTCTCTGTTGGATGCTCCTTCTTTTACTTCACTGTCTTCACTCCAACCCTGCCAGATGGCATATTTATGCTCACAATTGCAGCATCACTGCAGATCACTCTCTTTTTTTTTTTTCCTTTCGTTTTGTTTATAAATACCACTTCTCTCTAGCATGGCTACATGCTCTTGTATTTCTCTTCCTGGTATTGACTGTGTCCACCATGACACAGAAATTTGCTGCAGAGCAAAATTCTTCTCAAGTCTTTATTTTCAGGAAGATGTTTGACAAGGGATGCTCAAAACATGATTTCTCCTCTTAGCATCCACTAACAAAGCTTTGCCAATACCATAAAATATTTTGGGTGTCGTCAAACAATTATTTTAAGCCTAGTCCTGCCTGATTTCTGGTTTCAGAGAGGTATCACTGGGTGAGAAAGCCAGATGGAAGAAAATAAGCAGAGGAGCTGTTCCTGTTTGCCACTGTATTTGCCTTTCACCATTTCTCCCTTATTTTGTGCTTCATAACTCAAGGAAAATAGAAAATTACACTTAGGCACCTACTTTGTATTCTGGGGGTATTCTTGCTCCAAATCCAAAGGCTGGGAACATTTTGTCACTGGAAAAGAGTGAAAAAAATATAAGAGTACCCAAAGCAAAATATTGTTACAATAAACATTTATTTGTCTGTATGCGTCCTTGAGAAATGCAAAGCAGCACAACAGCACAGAAATGGCTTTTAAATCAAGTGATGGCAGACTGGAAGGGTTCTGGATTGGAGAAGTAGGGTTGTGTGCTGAACAGATTGGGGGGGGGATGTTATGGAAGATTTTTCAGGTGAGCTCCTAGTATTTCTGGGCAGTTAAAGTCACTTGGAGAATAATGAGAGGGCAGGATGTCTTGGACTTCCCCCACAAATGCAATAATAATTATGTACTGCCCACTCTTTTGCATTACCTGGCTGAAGCAAGAAAGTTTGTTGACTGAACAGCCTGTAGCAAAATTCATTTCATATAAATATGGGTGTGCTCCCGCAGCTCAGAATATGGGTCAAGCAAAGATATCACTCAGATTAAAAGTGTTTACAAATTTGGGTTCTTACAGTTGTCCATTTGCTCAAAAGTGACTTCCTAAAATATCTGAAAGGAGCAATTTCATGCTCCCAAACCTGCAGGTTCTGTAAAGCTTTCCATCTTTAGTAGTTCCTCTAAAACATGAGATTATTTAAATTAGGCATAGATTGACTGATAACCTGCCAAAATGCCTTGGCATGGTCAGTTTGCTTTCAGACACTACAGTGAGGTTATTCTACCCCAGTTAGATCTGCAAGAGAAAAAATACCTCATTCAGAGAACCTGGAAACTTCAAGGCTGTTAATACCCTTTCAGAAATGCAATAATGTCTCACACAGCCCACATGCTGTCAAGCTGCCTCTTCCCAGATGGCAAAGTGGAAAACAACAAGCTGCAAGGAATGTCTTGTCCCTGAGTCAGCAAAGCACTTGATCAGACACTTGAGGTTAGCAATTCACTCAAACATATGTTTAATTCCAGACATATCCTAAGTCTCACTGATGTCACTGAACTATACTCCAGTCCTCTCATGAATCAGACTAAGTTTACCCTAATCTACTTACAGGGTTTCATGGCCTTGGAAAAGTTGAGTTCCAACTACCATGATTGGAACTTCTAAAAATTCCCAGAGGAGGCCAGCAGCTTCAATATTTTTGATGTAGTTCAAGAGATGGCCACTCCAAGTATCAACTGAATAATTCACATCCCAGACATACTCCAAAAAGATAATAGAACTCATTAAATCCCCTTGGTTCTTTTGTCTGGCATAGGCTGTTAAAGGCACCATGTTATTTCTGATATAACCTAAAGAAAAACTTAAAAGAAAGCAGAACTGTGTCCCCTCTGCTGCATAAATCTTGGGAGCACAGTTCTGTGTACCATATGTTACACCATGTGACAACGGATCTTGGAAAAGAAGACTAACATCATTTGCATGGTAATGAAACATTTTTTTCCCAAGAGATGTCAGAAACGAAGCTGCTGCTGACATTCGATGCTAACCGCCTGCTGATAGCATTCTCTTTGATTAAACACTCCTGGAAGCGGGAAAGCCCTTACAAATGGATGCAGAGAATTCAGGCACACACTTTGAGGGCAAGAAAAAAGAAACCATTAGAAAAGAGTCTGAGAGGGGGAAAAAAAAATCTTGTTTTACATGAACGATTAAGCATGGCCGGATTAGAAAATCAAACTGTGGAGCTGCAGTTAATTGATTTGGGGCAAGAACAAAGACTAAAAAAGAATTTTACTTAGGTAGAACATAAGTGTCTAAGTTCAACGTTGGCAGCAGTTATACAACTGGGAGATGCCTGAACCCATCCAGTGCCTGAATTCTACTGCAGTGTTTCTGGAGTGTAAACAAGCGTAGGCACTCTTGTATCTACAGCTCCATCTTCTGCTCTGCAGCAATTCAGAGACAGCAATAAGTCATACCTCCAGCAGCCTGGATACTCCTTCTGGTGGCGAGACTCCCACATTCCCAGTCACACAGTAGCACAGCCCCCAGTGTTATTCTGCACCCAGAATACCTTACCTCTACAGTCAGGACACTTGTCTTTATGTTTTAACCTCCCACATCTCCTTTTTGAGTAAATGCAACCATTACATTGTGAAAGTCCCCCTTAGGATGGGGCTCCACATGGCTGCTTTTTAGAAGGAAGTACATGAACTCCAAGAGAGAAGGGGTGTCCTGGGGTCTTCTGTGCTTAGTACTTTCTGTTGTCTCAGCCACAAGTGTTGTAGCTCCACACTCTCATTAGGTAGCTCACCAGAGTTTAGGTCTGGTGAGAATTTAAACCTCTGGTAATCTGATTCAAGCTGCAGGGACCAAGAAATTAACTCTCACATGCTATTGAAGCTTGATTTTTAAGATAAGAAGGGAAACTTTTGACATCATGACATCCCTTGCATAAAAAAGATCATCATGTCATCCCCTGACCACACTTCAAAAATTGCAGCCGATAGCTTTCAGAATAAAAATAGAATTTAAATGTATGGAATATTTTTCCTTCTATCACACACAAAAAAGTGTTTAGCTAATGTAAAGTTCTCACTCCTTAGTAAGTGAGCAGTTTAATGGCTTAGTGGTGTTTTACAATATAACCCCTTGTAGTCTTCCCATCCACCCTTCACTTGATCATATGAGAAACAAATCCAACAGCTGAGCCTGCTGCCCTCATTCTGCTCATCTTGCACTACTGAGACACAGCAGGGAAAAAGTGACCCAGAAGGGCAGACAAGAACTCTCTCACTTCCAGGATAATCCTTTTATGGTGTGGCAGAGCTGCTCTAAAAGACCCAGGGCTACCAGGGCAGCATGCAGAAGAAAGCAGAGCAACTTCCCAGCTTCTGGAAGCTATGTCAAGGGTTAGGCCATCCAGGGACTTAAACTACAGTCAGAAAATGAAAATAAGGTTTTCTCCTGCCTCAGGGGTGAATCACATGCATCAGAGACTCCAGCCCTGTTTCCCAACCTGGCATTTCAGTAGGAAAGGGATCTGCTCTAATGACTTTTCTTTGTAATTTAAACTCACTCAAAGGAAGAAAAGTAAGAACCAGTTTTCTTTATCTTAGTAGTGCTTGCTCAGACATTTGGGTGTTGTTTATAGCAGGAAATAGGCCTCTGACCCTGGCTGAAGCAACGGGACATAGCCACAGACATGATCTGTGAGCACCCTCCCTGGGGCAGCACTGGCTCCTGCCAACCAGCACCCCCAGAGACTTCCCAGAGACAGTGAGGGGTCTGATGCCTTGGGTTTTGGCTTTTGTATTTTTCAGATTCTGTGCTGCTTTGGTGTGTAGTTCTGAGCTTCATGTTGGGGGATGGTAAGCTCTCTTTGCAGAGTAGGTAGACAAAACAACTCCTTCTCTAGCTGGAGACCAAGGACAACCGATCCAAATCTCAGGCCCAAGAGCCTTAACAGCGGTGGACTGAAGAGAGAAAAACAGGGAGGGTGGGACTTCATAACCTAAATCTATAATTGGACAATTAACTCCAAAATGCAAATGGACCAGAACTTACAAAAATGAGAGACCCCGTGACCGGTCGTCCATTTTGTGACCGTTTTGGTTCATCTTGGCTGTGGCCCTGGCTGGGCTCTTGTACTGCCCAAGGTGTATCCATTGAGGCCTTCCAATAAATACCTACTTTATTCTTTAGCTCTGTCTACCCTCTGTTCTAGGTCAGCCTTCTCAAGGCATCAGGTCCAGCTGTGCCTGACACTGGTCCCAAATGCACTTTGGGCATCACCAGTTTGTGCTGGGATGAAGAAAGCTGAGACACAAGGACATGGGCATTGTCTTGCTGTCGGCCTCAGGGAACCTCAGGACCTTTGACTTGTTTAGTTTAAAGTTGGCCAGAGTGTCCTTGGCACACAAAAGGAAACTGCCCGCACTGTCCTGCTGGAGGCAGATTGATAAAGTGAAAAGATAAAGGAGAGAAACGTGCAACTGGGAAAAAAAGCTGGTTCTACATAACCTGAAACTTACAGAATTGAGTAAGAAAAAGAGGACTGTGACTTGGCTGAATGTTGACAAAATTACTCTGTCATGTCTACTTCACCTTTTATATTTTCTTTGTCTTACACAGGCTCCCTTGAAAATTTAAATGTTACATAACTTTCAAAAAGCTAATGTACTTGACATGAAGGTCAAAAAAGCAAAAGCATCAGACCCTGAATTTCATACCTGGTTATTTAAGGACCAGGAGTAGTCATGCAAGCATAGATGTATATGAATTCTGGTACTTTTTCAGCCAAACATGGATATATTACTGAAAGATACCCAAGACTGAGCAGATCTATGCTATACCCTGAAAGAAAAATCGGGAAGAGGGTTCAGGTTCAGTGTCCATATTGATCAACGGAAATTAATGCACACAGAAATTAATTGTCAGGGCTCCAAGACTGCAGTCTCCTGAACAGAAATACAACCAGTTAGAAAAAATTTTGTCGGTAACCTCAACTATAACATAACAGATAACAGAAAATAATACCTGAAAATATCCCATGTTGTCCTTTTGGGACATTGCTCAGTTTTAAACACTCATCCTTCAAGCTATCTAGTGGAAGCAGAGCAAGAGCAATGACAAATCAAAACACTAACAGGGGCCAAGAGAAGAGAGATTTCAGTGAGCTGTACTGCACCTACAGGAAAAGAGATGAATAGAGGCAATACTACAGTTTTGTAAATTGGTAAAA
Source organism: Irena cyanogastra (assembly GCA_013397155.1). Lineage (NCBI taxonomy): Eukaryota > Metazoa > Chordata > Aves > Passeriformes > Irenidae > Irena > Irena cyanogastra. The sequence goes on along the minus strand of VWZV01010905.1, from coordinate 221,648 downwards.
GTGATACAGATAATGATCCTGTTTTCTATTTCACTAGGAAGCCTAGTGCTACTGGAAGGAAAGAAGATGCTTATTATAAAGAGACAAAATAAAGAACATTTCAAAATCCTGTCTCATTAACCACTGGTGCCTTCTGACATGGAGTATCATTGAAACCAGGATATTACATTTATTCTGAAAAGGATTTGCTATTCCTATTAATGAGATGGAGAAAACTTTTCCACTAGGTAAAATTAATTAGTCAGACATTAAAGACATTTTGCTACCTCCTCAGAAGCCTCAGAGACAGATGATGCTTGAGATATTCAGCAGTGCAGCAATATCTGTATTCAAAAAGGTTGCCAGGACTATGCTCTCTGAAAATCAGTTGCTTTTAAAGATTGAAATTTGGAATCTGGGTTCTTAATTGCATGGAGAAAAAAGGCCTAAGCCATTCTATATGAATTCTGAATTTATTAATTCTGAAAGATAAACTCCTAGCTAGCTACTTACACAACTTGTTCGGGACTAATTTTATTGGTTCCCATTAAAGTCCCTCGGTATGTAGCTATAGCTGCGTTTAAGTTTATTCTCCTGAATTCAATGCAGCATTTGTATGGATGCTACTTAACTGACCTTGGAGACCATCAGCATGAAAACCTGCTCACTTTATGCTAGAATGACACAGTAGCACAAACAGTACTAATGAATGGGGGGGGAAGCAAAAAACATGGAGTGAGGACAGAGAAACACTAAGAGCTCACTTTTAGTTGCAAATACCTGAGAATCTTAAATTTACAGATTGCAAGGAGAATACCAGACTAGAATCCCTGGATATTAAGCTGTCACTTGTAATTTTGGTCTTAGGTCAGATCAGAACTACCAGGGAGATATTCTGAAAGTACTGGAGGCAGCAAAATCAATTATTATGCCTTTCATTTTCAATCCCGGTCTTAAAAGAATAAACTGTGGTTCTGCTCTACTTGACATATTTTTCTCATGATGAAATCAGATCATCTTCCTCTGTTAGAAAGAAATTTCAAATTGAGAAAATTAAAAAGGAGGTGTGTGTTACACATGTAATTGAAAAAGGTGTGAATGTGAGGAGAGAAAGAAGGAGGGGAAAAGGGCATGGAAAGAGGAAGGGGGAGAACAGCAAGGAAAAGGTAAAGGAAAAAATAGAAGAGAAAACAGCAAACACCACAAACAAAATAGAGCTATCTCTAAACTCAATTAAAATAGTAATCTTTCATTTTTAGGGAGTGAACTGGAAGACTATGAGCTGAATTGTTTCTTTTCTAAAGCATATGAATGAATCATGTTTCTGAGTACATTATTTAGTACTTATCTGAGAAGGGCTTGATGCCAGTAAATTCTGAATCATAACAGCTTACAGGGATTAACAGCAGTTGCAAAGAAAATACAGAAATCATTTGAAATATTTAAACATTTTCAGCTCCCTCTTTGCAAGCAGAGCTGGGCAAATAAAAGACATGATCTGGCATGGGGGTTGGAACTAGATGATCCTTAAGGTCCCTTGCAACCCAAGCCATTCTACGATTCCATGATCAAATAGGGCTAAATAAAACCCTAAATAAAATTTGAGCTGAAGGGACCAGATTCACTACATGCGGTCTTGCACAGCCACCTGTGCTCTTCCAGGATGCAGAGCCAGGCTGTGGTCCAACTCTCGGCCTACCCCAGTCAGAGTCAGAAAGACCACAAGAGTTCAGCAGTAGCAGTGTTTTCACCCACTGACCAGTATCCTTCCCTAAGGGAAGAATATTCACTGTGTGGTTATGTCTGGTTCAATACGATCGCTGGTTTTGGCCAGGTTACTGCGTGTTTCATCAAGCTTGCTCTGTGCCTAACAGAGCTTGGCATTCAGCCCACAATGCACAGTGATTTCTAGTGGAGCAGCAAGGATGATTATCATACATCTTGGTCACAAAAGAGATCTGGGAGCATGCAAATTGATAGTAAATCACTGCAACAGCACATCATCGTCTGGGCTGTCACAGAGATGCTGCGTCATTGGGTGCAAAATCCTGACATTAAAATTCACTCACTATCTTTAATTACAGCTCTCGGGCACCTTAGGGGAGCTGGAATCTGCTGAATACTGAGAAATAGATACTGTCATGTAATTGTGTTTCAAAAATATGAAGCAACGCCTGTCTCACCTGAGGGAGAAATAGTTAATGAAGCAGGGGAATACAAATTCCCTGAAGCTAACCACCGAAAGGCATCAACTCATGAAATAACTAACAAAGCCAAATCCAGGTACAATGGATTTAAACTTCCCCTTGTTAACATTAAAAGAATTGCAAAAGAAGCTCTGCAGGGTAAAAATATCAAGCAAACTCAGAAATTCCTTGGCTGGGGAATACACACAGAAAAAAAAAGTCATTAGAGCTTTAGAGAGGAGGAGGTTAAGCAAAAGGAAATGGCAGCGAGATCTATCACTTGCTAGAAGGATAGCCTAATAAAATAACATACTCAGGAAGGTGAGACAAAATGTCAAGCTTCCCTGCAAGATAACAAATAAATTGCAATGACCTGATTTATGCCTACATGAATGACCCAATTCAGTAAAATGCATCTTGAAAAAGAAATGAGACTCTACAACTGGGAATAAACTAGGAAAGGAGATGCTGCAAGAAGCTACAACGAGTTGTCTTTAACTTCTCAAACCAGGCAGTTTTCAGACAGTCTTGCATTTTAAGGGATGGACATATGTCTCTATACCTTCCAAATCCCTAACTCTATACATAGTGATTTGGCTTATCTGTGGGATTATATATAGAAAACTGTGCCATCACCGAAAAGGTAATTCTCACACAAACTGTAATCTCAGATGTTTAAAATTCAACATGCCTTGAAGGCGACACTGCAGGCAGGAGGCTGAATTCCATCAGGTAAGGTACAGGCTGTGAAGACCCCCAGACTGAACATTGATGGGGCCCTGCCCTGCTGAACCACAGGTGTGGCTTACAGTGTGTACTGCACTAGGCAACCACAAGAACAAAAGCTTTGGCACCACATATGCACATAATTCTGTTCTTTTTCACAAATTACATTGAAAAGGGTTGGTAAGAGCTCTTGCTCTTCAGCAATTTTATATCAGAAAATATCTGTCCATAAGGGGTGTGCTGGGAAGAAGGGGTAACAGGAGCACATTGGCATATATATATATACACATATACAGAGAGTTGCTGGGAGAGGAATTTCCCATCAAATGCTCTCAAGATACAAATGAACTTTCTAGGATGTGCAGGATAAACCTTTATAGAGATAATACTGTGACTTAATGTGATCAAATGAGCTGCTGATGTAATTTCACCAAAATTGGAATGACATTAAGTCAAAATGAAGAACACTAACAGAATAAGTTAGAGCAATACCATAATTGAAGTGTACTGATGACTGCACACATTCAGCTAGGCATCACTGAATATGCAGGAGGAAATGGGCTACTAACTTCTGTTCATCTGATCATTTGGAATCTCTGACCAAGGTCAATTTCACAATAATTTGAGGGTGATACTAAGATAATAAATGCAACCTAATTAGCAAGAATTGTCTAGCTTCAACTGAGAGCAATTGGACACATAAACCTGTTAAGGTCAACTCAGGCATGGTGTTCATTTACCCCACAGATGAGTTTCCAAATAGCTATACCAGCTATACCCTAATATAATGGAGTGGATGACTAAACTAGTTACATCCTTAGCAATGCAAGGAGGAAAGTCACGCTTCCAAAATTGTGGAAATGATTGCATTGACTGAAGATGCACTAGATCAGTATCAAATGGCATCACTGAGAATGACAACAGAAACTGTTCCTTTACTTATGCATATTTACTTATTGTTTGCACAAATGTCTAGTTTCTACAGCAGTAGGTGGAATGCAATTTTTGCAGAGCTTTATATGTCATGTAGTTTTCTTCAGAAAGGACTTTTGACAGAGAAATCCCAACAGTACCAGTTTGCAGTGTTGTAGAAAAGTGTCAAGTACTGCACTGACCAATGCTCTTTAGAGGAGATTTCAAGCTGAGTTGAGAAATAGTAAAGACTGCACAGAAAAGCCATGTAGAAAGTTCAGATTTTGAGGTTTCTACCAGCTGTCAGAATGCAGCACAGGTCTGAAAAGCATTTGGAAGGAGCTGCAGTTTCTTAACAAAAGAAACTTGGAAGGGATTGCTCGTGGCTGGTGCACTGGCATAGGAACTGAGTTCCTGGAAGAAAAGGCACAAAGAAGACACAAAGATGAAAACCTGGCAATGGAAAAGGCAGAGGTGTAAGAATTGACAGGATCTGCCCAGATAAGGGCCTGCATAGATGTGGATAAATGTGTGTGTGTTTAAATACATGCAGACACCCACACACGTCTGTGTGTATGTACATTTGCAAAAGAAGCCATTATGAACTCATCTTCCCAACACAGTTGGTGTATGAGACTAATTCCCCTGTACTGATTTTTGGGATAAAAATTGGTGATTCTGGAAACCCTTATGTGGCAGCAGTCTACAAATGACAGGTTCTGCAAGGTCAGATACTGAATATATGTTTGTATTCATTATGTAATTGTGCCAGTCTAGGTCCTCAGCTGTTAAATCCAAGGATTTTCACCACAGTTTGAAAATGGAAACTATTAATGATTTCTTTTTGCCAGTGCAATTCTATACCTGGGTTATCCAAACATTTCAGAATATGTTTACCCACACCTGAGCTTGTTGACAAACATAAGCTACAAGTTTTTCTGTATAGGTCACTGTTTCTTTATTCTTCTTTTGTTGTATGTCTATGCAGATTTTGTCCTATTAAAGCACTAAATAAAAAGATTCATGTCTTTTCCCTGAAGATTTTTAAACTTGTTTAGATATGCTAACCAGCTTTTTTGCTAAACAGCCTCCAGAAATGTTGTTTCTGTAATTAAAGTGATAAAGAGAGATGCTTAATAATTAAGCATATTTTTATTTATTGATCCGCGTAAGTAGATAAAATTTTAACATCTACAGTTCGATGTGGGGAGTTCATGAACTATTTAATGTCACATATAGTGCCAGTAATTCTTGGCATCATTCTTTTGCCTCAGTTTTAATGAACTACTATTGTACTACTACCACAATCAACGCAAATTTCTGTGTTTCTGTTTTTCTCTTTGTGTCTGGCAAAACTACCTCATGGTATTTAAGACAGATCCTTCCAGTCAAGGTAGCTTTCTGAGTCTTCATCCACAAATCCAGACAGAGCTTCAGGATGAAGCGACCTGTTAAGTGATTCTTGAGGATTCTGATTACTAAAGCAAGTGTAAACTCTGGGATCTCTCTCCACTTAAGGCCTTAATTGAAATTGCAGTATTTAAGTATGGACTGATACTTGTATTTGGGACTAATTGCACTGGTTTATATATGACTTCCATAACACGTACTGTGTTACAAATCCCTTGTTCTCTTTCTCCTCCGTAACTGCCCTCTGCTGGTAGCTCAGGAGAAATATTTCTGGAACAGTTGGAATTCCTCAGGCTTACATTTTTTTTACCTCCCAGATCTACCCCAAAAGCAACATACTGAGCTGGGAACCCTGGTCCTTTAATTTTCTCCTTCTAAAATCTGAAGTGCAGTTTACAGAGAAGGAAGGGCTTATATACAGTTTTTAATCATAGTGAACATACTTGCTCAGGCCTAAAATATGAGAAAGAAACCATAAAGAGCAATTTTTGCACTGAATCAGCAACTGCTGCAATTCATTGTTTGCAGAAGGTAATGATGCAACTCAGACTGACTTCAGGAGTTTCATGTCTTTTGTGGAATGTGGCCTGGTTTCTAAATTTTCATTCTTAACTATTTTGTAGAGCTCTACACATAAATAATTTCTGCCCTTTGCAGGAATAATGTTTGCTCATTAGTGGTCTTTGGGGAGGTTGTTAGTCAAGTATGTTTTACACCAGCAGTTTATTTGTTAACATATGATCTCAGTGTGAATGTCACTTTCGAGGAGCTACTTGAGGATTTAGAGTTAAGGAGACCATTTGCCTAAATGAAAAGAAGCGGCAGGAAACAGAGTTTATCTTCCATGTGTTTTAAGGGCTCTTAAAACTGAAGAAAATTCTGCTGTGTCTTTAAGAGTGAATAAATAAACAGAGACATTTAAAATAATTAAGAACTAAGACTATTTTGAAATAGATTTTGAATAAAATGAAGATAAACTTGACAGGATTTTACAAAACTATGTGCTCAAATACATGGAACCATGCATTGAGTGCCTAGATAAGAACGGGGATGGCCCATCAAGAATGGGAAGTACCACAAATATCCAATGCAGTCAATGCTTTTGCATTTGATAATGCAGTAAAAGCATTCGATAAAGTACATGTAATCTTGTGTTTTTCAATGAATGAGTATTGATTTGACCATACAGAAACTGATTCTCTTACTTGTTTGTGAATGCTTTTTATTAATCCAATGAAGAACTCTGAATGTATGCACAAACATAAAACTAGGTGTAGAAAAAAATCTAAAAAATCAACCAGGTAAATGGGAGGCACTGTACATTTGTGTATGGGGCAAACAATTAATAATAAAGTTCAAATTCAGTAAAACTCTTAATTCCATTTTAGTGCCATCTATACTTTGCATAATACCTCAGGATTTGCTTGAATCAGGCTGAATTCAATGGGATTAGATAATAAGCTCTGGTGTCATACTGATTCAGAACAGAAGTTTTAATGCAAAGATAAATATTTAATGTAATTTAATGAGATTCTTAATAAGCACAAGCAAAAGAAAAACTACTAACTGCAGAAATCAGATTTCAAAATGAGGAGCAGATTTGCAAGACCTACCATGGGCTTCAGCCACAATAACATCATTAAAATCTGCAATAACGTAAGATCATTCAGGAAGTATTCCAGCCTTTAGCATTGTGCACAAGGAAAATATTTATCCTTACAAACAATCTATTTACAGTCCCATTCCAGCCCATTTTTCCTCTGATAGAAACAGCAATCACTGCAGAATGAAAGATGAGCTACACTCATGGCTACTTGCTTGTATTCCAGCACTGGTAAAACAAATCATTAAGATCAAAGCACCAGCCATTTTAATAAACTGTGCACACTGTTATTGTGGCTTATGGCTTTGCTCTGCACAGAGGGAAGATGTAAACAGCACTAAAGAGAAATAATTTTTTTTTACTGAATAGCTATGTATTAACACTAAATACTGTACATACATAAGTATATTTAATAGCTCTATGTTATGTGCATACCTATATATTAATATACACACAAGTAGAACTTTAGTTCTATACACAAAGAGGTAGTTCAGGTCCTGACTTGCAGTCAATGGCCAGACATTATGCTGGGACAAAAGGGCAAAGCAAATGTTCCCTGATTCTCCAGTTTAGCCACAGGCTTCTCTGGCTTCCAAAATGGTGGTGTTGTTCCATGCCAAGCAGGGTGCAGTTTTATGATAGAAATTGAAAAGCTTTGGGGAAGAGCTGCCATGCAGAACAAGACACATTCAAAATTATTTTATAACTTAAGAGAGCTTCATGGCTTTTATAGGATTTTTAGTCACAGATCCTTTATTTCAATTGTTGAATGAGTTTGCTTTTCATCGTACCTGGGTGTTCAACCAGTAAAGACACCTATCCTTTGAAAACAGCATTCTCATGAAAGGGCCTCCACCAGGCTCCAAAACAAATAGGTGGCCAAAACCATTGTTCAACCAGAGTTCTTGAAGGTTAGAAGCCCTAAGCCAGCACAGAGAGCTGGGTTTAACCCCATCTGCCTTAAGTAAACTTGCTAACTCATTGTGCAAAACATGTAGAGGGAATATACATATGCAGAGTAGTGATCAACTGATTTTTCAGGATCCTGGCTAGGCTGGTATTGCTGGTCATCAGAAACCATTTTATTTGACTTCTGATACTGAGAACTCAATACAGAAATTACTGGTGTAAAACAATAAACATGAAATGATACAGAAGTAGAACTTTTAACATTAAGCACTTCAGTGCCCAATGATTTTTCATCATTTTCAACTGTTTCTCTATGCTAAAAATAGTGGAGTAGATTTGCACAATTTCAATGTAAAATTATACCAGTGATGTGACTTTTAATACAAAAGAAAGCTTCTGAAAATTTTTAAACAGAAATACGTATTTCTCATTTATTACTTCATGAGGTTTTTAAACATTCATGAGTCATTTGTCTTAAAATAAATTCTTCTCCATGAAGCTGTCTGCTTATTTTTAAGTTTTTAATGTGTTTCCCCCTTTCCAGTATTTCTAACTACATTTTAGAACCTAATTCCTTAAAACTAACCAATGTTTCTCCTTCCTTTATGATCCACTGCTGCTGTTGCTTAGCCACTGGTTATATCACCTACATACTCTGCCTTCACTCTTATTAAAAACGTTGTTATAGCCTGAAACAATGCTGCCATATAGATAAAGTATTAAGTATTTCGTGCAGGTGAATAACTCTTCCATTTCCCTTATCATTATCAGATTGGCTTATTCCTACAGGACTGCAGCAATCCTACAATCAGGATAATAATCAGTGTCTCTCTCATTCTCTGAATATTGCTGATAAAAGAGCGGCTCTTATTCTTTCACGCTTAACTATGCAAAACGGCGCTACTCATTTAACTGTTTCAGGAATCTCTGAACCATATGGATAAAAGTGCTCTTGGATGAGCAGGGTTTTTTCCACTGTACCTAGAAATGTGAGGCAACGCTTAACTTGGAGCATTAATTGCTTACAGATGCATTATGTTAGGTTGATATGTACAGAAACCTAGATTATGAGAAGATTTGGCTTGATTGATCAGACTAGCTAGAATTTATAATAGAAATTTCGCATTTTGAGTGTAGTCTCTCTATGTATTACTTGCCAATCCAATTCCTCCCAACATACAAATAAATTTGAATGTTTCTAATGAAACAATTATTTTAATTAATAACCATATGGGTTTTCTTTTTTCTCCAATTAAAAAAACCCAGTCTGCTTATATAAGTAGCAAAAGTACTTAGAATTCTACAGCTCTGCTATTGGAATGCAAAAAGTATTGCAAACAACAGATTTTACTTTACTCATCTATTCTTTCATTTGATGCAAATACATTAATCCTGAGACTGAGGTAAAATCACTCGATTTTTCTTGGTTTGGATTGAAATCAGTCAGTTCTGCCTATTTGAGTTAATTGATGGGTACAAACTATAAAACTTCACGTAAGAGCACTACCATTGTGTGATCTCATATTCTAATCTTAGTAAACACATGCCCCCAAGCAAACGATGACACTCTGGCCCTAAACAGCCCTTAGGTTTAGCAAGTCTGCTTCTTTTTATCTCTGGCTTGTCTTAATCTGGAAACAGATGTCGTGCTCCATTATCTGAAGCACAACTGGACTCACTGGAACAGTTATGGATTTGTGCCACACTTCGGATTTTTACTGAATTTGTATTTTTTTTAAGTGTATATAAAGAAGATTTGCTTTGTAGGTTATATTTGCTTAGATATACAAAGGCTGCAACTCAACACAAAAAAGGTCTGTACAGAACCTGTAGATCATTTTGTGTGAAGGTTTGCTCCTCCTAATTCCTTTCCTTCTTTTGAAAAATTTTAAATTCTCTTTTCCAATTTACTGGATTCAAAATGTGCAAGTATAAAGAAAAGGTCCTCACTGGACATTTTGATCAGAAAGCACTGACCATGTTGAATCAACTTGTCCATGGCAATATACTCATGGTGTCACAGCTTGAGAACATGCACAGGTCAAAAACATGCCCAAAAGGTGACATCTTCACAGGAAAACAACTGGCTTCTGTTCAGCCCTAGTTCATAGCACACAGACCCTCAGTTGTGCTGATTAGCATCAATAGGCATTTTCTGCAACACAATAGAACAAATGATGCTGATGATTTCATTTAAAAAAATAACTGGCTATTTTTTTTTGTACTGATTGAAATATACTTATTGAGAGAAAAATCCTGATTTGGAGCTAATATTTCTGTATAGAAGGGACTGTGCCACTTAACTATTTAATTTTCTAAAAAAATACAACTTAAGTGATAAAATCGAAAATTCTGTGTGCACAAAACAGCCCTTTTTACTTCTTTCCCTATTTTTGAAGTTTATTAATGCTCTGAATTATTGCTAGTAATTATTAAATTATTTCATAGTAACTGGGGAATTAGCAGCTCACTTACAATAAAATATTAATTTTCTCAGACTCATTGACTAAATCTGACTATCAAATTCTTACAGAACTCATATCAGAACAGTATTTTTGTCATTCTTTGTGAAGACATTTCATTACCATGCAAATAGAAGTGCCTCTGAGCAGGCTAGTTGGTATATGTAAGATGTAACATGCAAACTATGGTCTGAAGTCACTCCACAGTTTATACAGAAAGTTTAAGTCAAATTTGACTGGAAATACCATTGTTTTCTTGAGGTCTGGTATTTATATGTTGCAAAGTGGTGGGTGGATATCTATCATATGTGCAAATATTAGAAAGAACAGCTTTGTAAGATACTGTGTCTCACCACCAGAGAAAGAACGTTTAAAGGAAATGCACTTGGTAATTAAATTAATAATGGGCAATTAATTCGGTAGAAGCAGGCAGTCTATTTGAAAGCAACAGAAGTAGATAATGTAATCAAAGCATATTTGGTCCAATTACTTGCATTTGTTTATTTATTTAAAGGCATGTTGTGTACACTCACTACCTTTCAGCATTTATTTTAGAAGACAGTGCAGTGTTCAACAGGCCAGGAGAACACTGAAAAGGACCATGGGTTTACTTCTGAAAATAGACATCATCAATAAGCAGTTTAGGCAACTACAAATTCAGTTTCAAAGACAATGTCTGAGGAACACTCTTCAGTAGAGTAGGGCACGGACTCCCAAGTGTACAGAAAGGATGCTGCCAGCATCTGCAAAACTGGCTCCAAGTTGTTAATCTTGAACACATGAAAAGTCTACTGTAACATGTAATTTTAACATGCGAATACAAACCTGAAACTGAACACAGAGATCAGCCAAACAGCCAAGAACTGTGGCTTTCTTTATCATGAAACTCATCTAAACCCAGTGTCACTCTCAAAAGCAGGTTACGGTAGAGTAATCCTTCTGGCGTGCTGTCATTCTTCATAAGTGCCTTAACATGGAGCCTCTGCAGCCAGCCACAGGCACTCATTAATTTCACACTGTGAAAACACTTTCTAAAGACAACTCTGTAATCAAACATGGTTATTTACCTGTCATAGTCTTGGCAAATCTCCCCAACAGCTACCAAAGCTTTCAGGTACTCATTGGGCTGATAGGGGTGGATGTAGTGCAGCGAGCAGCTGTTCCTAGGGTCGCCGTTCGATGCAGTGAAATCTATAGCTACCTGCAAAAGAAGAGAAGTCAGTGTTAGCAAGGCTCTTCAGAGCATAAACACACCTACAGCAACTATATATCTTCACCAGAAATAATCTGCTGCAGCAAAGAGACAGAGGCCTCGCAGCAAAGGTCATCTTACAGTGTACTTAATCAAATTGGAATTAGGATATGGAGAAGCAAATGACAGTTTATAAAAGAAGAGATAATAAAAGTAAAATGGCATAATTAGGTAAAAAATGACCTGCATTGCTATTCTATAGGGAGAATTATGTTCTGATACAAATGAATCAAATTAACTATCTCTAGATTCTCATATTTAATTAAATTATTCCAGCTCAGGTGACATTCAGGACATAAAAGCTTTGCAGCAAAAATGTCCATAGAGAGTTACAAGTCCTGCTTAAACTATAAAGCAGAATTCCAATTAGGGACATTTCTTAGCTATTTTAATCCTTACTGTGGCTGTCATAGCAGATATTGCTTGTCTGGTATTTTTTCTCTTCAAAACATCTAAGCATTAAAAATTAACCCTCCCAATTTCACAGCTGATAGCAGGCTTAAACATGAGCTGCAGGGTAAAAATAAAGCTTGAATCCTGCAAAGATTTTTTTGTTGTTTTTGAAAAACCTTAGAGAAGATTGTGGGCAGTAGTCAAGTATTAATACTTTGCAAAAGCAAGTATTAATGAATCATCTTAAAATTAATTTCTCCCTTTTAAAATGCTCTGTATATTTCTCACTGAAGGTAGGCTCTGGCATGCATCTTCCTTTGTTACGGATCAGAAAGTCCTCTGCTGAATTTGTGATGCTGCTTTATAGGAATTCCTAAAAGGAGCAACAAGAATCCCAAGGGTCTTACAGAGGGAACAAAGCCATTTATAAAATGTCCTTGTGTCCAATAACCTATTCCTCTAAAAAGCCCATTGCACCTGAATATTCAATAGACAAATGCAGCAAGTTCAGATTTCAGTTTTACAGTGTAGTTGAAAGGTAAGAAAGGGTCTTGCTAAAGGCTGCAAAAAGAACTCTGAAGGCACAGCTTGCTTTTGCAAATGTTCAGCTTCCCCAGCTGCAGACTCTGCTTGGCACAGGGAGAACTACTTTATGCAGCTTCAAAATGAAAATGAAACATGACATTTTCATACTTCCTTAAAAAATTACACAGCCCTTCTGAAACTTATTTTTGTTGCTAAAACGTTAAAGGCAAATATCATACTAGGTCAACCCAACATGGCTTTCCTTTACTGGTTCTGATTTTCCACCTGTATCTTTTAGCTGAAGAAACTAGCCTCTAGTAGTCTTGGAAATCCCTTCTTTGCCTTCATCATCCATGAAGCCCTGGCACCTCACCACAGCCAGTCAGGAGAGAGATGAGCTTTTTGGCTTGCAAGTAAGAGTAATCTTTCACCTCTGCTTCCTACTCACTGTTCAGGCACCAAAGCACTGAGCTTGTTTTCCACATAGATCTTTTTCCAAAAATGGTATCTGGATTTAACTTGAATAAATCAATGGAGAACCTCTCATGACTTCACTTGTGAGGGCACATAATTGAGGAACACTACACATATTTAAGTGAGGAAGAAAGCAACACTAGTGGTTTGTGAAACCCAAGAGAAATCCATGGATGCTTGTATGGACTAGTACAGTTTTGGGAAAATTATTTGTAAAAAATCTTATTCAAGGTATGCATGTTTTCTTAAAAATGAGTATATTTTCTCTGATAATAATTCAACCTTAATGTGATTACAGAAGGTGCAAAAATGCTATTGGATGATAGGGAAACAAAGGGGATTCCTGTAAAATTGTAAAAAGCAGGTGTTTTTAATGACAATCTCAAAATGCTAAAACACATTAACAAGACTTCAGTGACACCTCAAACAGACCTGGACAGGTCTTCATTTTTGGCTAACTGCTTTGGAAATGAAATCAAGAATACAGAGCAGGAATAAGGAGTGGGTTTCATGAGCTTGGAGAAAAGCCTGTGGCTAGTGTTTGGGAAAGCAAAAAAAACTTCCTGGAACAAACTTCCTTTTGGAAATGGTCCTTGCAGTAGAGGTCTGCTGATAAGTAAAAAAATACCCTAATTTCCTATGATGAAGAATTTATGAATATTTGTACTTGGCTGCAGCATGCTTGAATTTGATCCAAATCTCTGTTTGACTCCCACAGGAAGGACTTATAAGAAAGATGACCGCAGTAAATTGCCACGATTCCAAAATAACAATGCAGAGCTCTGCTCCTTTAGCATTACCCAACAGGACCAAGGTCTTGTGCAAATACATTGGATAAGGATTTGTAAAAATAAGTTAATGTATGACAGAAGTTACGTTACTATCACAATTGAGCTTATCTTTTGGGCAGTAAAGTAGGAATCTTTCTTATTGTGGGTACATTTGATTTTATCAGTGTATCTTTAAATGTATCAGTTCCAGTGTAGCAGTCATCTTCCCTCAGTTAAATAAGAGTCTAACAGAGCAATAACTACACTCAGTACCAGCTTCTTTTTTTATCCTCAGGCTTGTAAAAGGGTGATTTTTCACTACACTCAAAACATCCCACATAGCTGGGACCTCCTGCTAGATCTGCCAGCAACAAATCAGGCTGCCCAACACTGTGACCTGCCTGAGAGAGTATCTGTCCAATATATCTTCCTATTACAGTTCCTTTTATGCATGTTACACATCCTTTCTGCTGTATTTCCTAAAGTGATGAAAATGTCTTCTGACTACAGACCCATTTGCACTGCCAGCCTCTGAACATTTCTTCTGCAGCAGGGTACACTGTCTGATAAGAGATACAGTATTTGACAATAAGCTGGGCATAAAAATAGAGGGCTGGAATCAACACTATTTATCTCTATAAATGAAAGCTTCTTAATAACTGGTTTTAAAGCGAAGGAAAAGTTTACTTTCATTTTTCAGAGGCATTCTTTCTAACTACAAACCATGGGTCTACAATCAAGATACAAAGTTTCCCAAGAATGCACAGCATGATGTTACCAAGGCTTTCATTATTGCCTTAAATTAGCAGGTACATCATACTACAGCTTTTTGTTATCAAATGTGTGTGTAGCATCCCAGTTTCCCTCCCTCAGCAAGTGCCCTTTCAAATCACAGTTGTATCATACTGCCTGTACACAGCATGAGCTCAACAGAAATGTCATTAATATTGGGACAGCCACAACAACAATACACAATCAGGAGAGTTTCACACAATCCCAGATCCACTACAGTTAAAAAAAATGGAAATCTGGGAAAGTCCAAGGAATAGGCCTCCTCTGCTTCAGTGGTCTGAATTAATCAGATTAGGACTATGTGAAGAGGAGATTATACGATGCATGCAGAAAGCAAGAGAGAATGGAATATCTCCCCAGCAGGCCACACCCTTTTGTTACAGTGACCACTGAGGAATTCATTTTGGAAAACAACAACACATTTCACAACCAGTCTGTGCTGAGGGCTGCTGGAAGAAGAGTGGAGGAAAACGTGTGGAGAGCCAGTTTGTGATGATGTTTAGGTAGAACCACTGGGCTATGCATGCAGACAGCTATAGGCACAGAGAGGTCACAGTGGCTTATCCTGGGTCCGTGCAGGTTGAAAATTGATAGTGATGAGCTTACACAATACTGGATTTACCATTAAGGCCAACAGTAATTGAAGGATCTCTGTGGTTGACCGTATAATGAATCTTCCATTTCCTTTATGTCCTCACTGCCCATCCTTGAAGATGAACTTACTTAAGCTTCCTATTACCAATTGTTTCATTTTAGTAAAATGAAATACAGTAAAACATGGTAGAAGCCACTATCCACTTTAACCCATTTGCCCTACCACTTTCAACCTTGTGTTTGGCAGCCGACTAACAGGAAAGCTGTGACAAGTAAATAAAAGGCAAGCAAATTGCCATAACCCTTCCTTGCACTAAGAACTTGCTCTTCCATTGGAAAACAGTTATGAAGAATCAGAGTTTGAAAAGCTGTAACTTAATATGTAAATCCCTAGATACTTTCTAATGGTGCCAGTGCTCCTGTTCTTGAGCTGGAGTTATGGGAAATGAATATTAGCTGGTCTTTGCATGTGCCTAACCACATGCCCTTATTAGAAAAGGCTTTCAAATATAACATGAAGGCATTAATGTCTTTCTGATAATCACCTTGAATACATTTGATAATTGAGTTCTTGCATTCATATTTTAGGGAGGAAATGTTAGAAAAGAGAAATTAAAAGGGTTTCCAGTGATCACCAAGTTTCAGACTTGAAGGAGAAATGTGCATTGCTGGTATGTGGGGATAAAAGAAGTAGCCAGGTAAGGCAGAGAAGTAATTACACAGTATGCTTTATATGAAAGAAGACAATTATAAAGATCTTTGTACACTGTAGAAGGTATTTCCTTCAAAACCAGAACAGAGTCCTCAGTTCTAGGTGTTATGGGCAAAGTCCATGTTTAACACCTGAAAAAGCTGATCTGTACACAAGAAGACAATCCACGACTAGCTGCTGCTAGAACTTTCTGGTACAATACAAAAAATCTTTCTTTTTTGGTCAAACCTTTTTGGGAAATTAAGGCTTGTCTGGAAAATGTGAAATGGAAGATGTCAGTAGCATCCACTGTCTAATACTTCATATGTAGGAGCAGAAATAGGGCAGGATGCTACAGGAAAAGATCTCCAGACGAAGAATATTACCTTTGTGCATTAGATTTTAGCCCTTTAGCTGGCATAAATTAGAAATCACATAAACCAGATTGGAACTGAGCCACAATCCATATTCCTATGCTATGGGAAAAACTGCTATATCATATTACATTTTATTAAGTATATTAATTTTTAGATACATGATACAAAAAAAGATCAAACCCACACATCATTAAATGTTTCTAAATTTTTTAACTGGAAATACAAAAAACTGTATTTCTGTTTATGAAGAGCCCCGCAAATCCTTTTACACCCTGTTACTTGAACTGAATAGCTTCTGAGCACACTCTAAATTAGAACTGTGTCCCCCTGTAGTGCCATCTTACTTGGTAGCTATGGCTGAGATATGAAACACCAGCATTTACCCCAGGCTGATAGAGAAAAGTCCCTGGCTGGATCTCTCTGTGTGTGACTTTCAGTATGGCACCATTTCAGGGTAAACAACTTGCTTTAATAGAGGACTCATTCTGGAAAGGAAGACTAGCCCTTAATACATTTTGGAACTTAATAATTTACCAAGGAATGGCATGTAAGAATAATTTCTCTGAAAGTAATGAACTGGTATCTAATGGGATTTCTTTTCTTCAAAACAAGTTAGAGAAGTAAGACACTTACTGTAAACTGTATTTGGCAGCCTCCCATGATATAATCTAAGAAAGAATGCATCTTGTGTATCTGCAGACAAGAAAGCAAGACAGTCAACTTAGCTGTGTACTGATAAAACACAGAACTGCCTGAAAAAAAAATAAATTGGAAGGAGGAGAAGGACCAACTGAAAATAAGGTAAAGGAGGAATCACTAAATACAGTTTGAGACAGAAACAAAACTATGAACAGAAAAAAAAAAATCAAAATTCTAAACCTACAGAAAGGAAAACAAAAAAGTAGAACCAACATCTCAGTGGGAAGTCAGAGGAAATTTTGCTGTCTGTTTAGGAAGAACAAGAGCAATGCTGTAGATATAATGGAAGTATTACTAGGGCTACACACAAAGTTGGAAAGTCTTTAGGTGTCAGAGTTTAGTATTGTCTTTTCCATTGTACAAGAGCAGGGATAGGGCAAGAGAAACGAAACAAGAGTTGAGGACAGTCAACTTGCTTTTGAGATTCAAGTCCTTGCCTTTACTTTTTGTAGGGGATAGTTTCTATTGCTATTTCCATTTCCTATTCTACAGGCAGTTCCACTTTGTTCCAAGCACCATTAAGATACATCACTGAGAGTTTAGTGAAGAAACAGTCAAAGAGCAAAACCTGTATTTACCTTGCACTGGTTAAGGATGACAATGCCTGAGTTCTTGTAGTTCTTCTTCTTTGCTTTGTACTTGGGGTTAATGCATTCCCATTGCACCTGTGAAAAAATAGCAGTCACTCTCTGCAGGAAAATTTTATGTACTTATTGAATATTAACGAAAACTGCACTGCCCAATTTCCACAGTTCACTAAATCATTACAGGTAACGGTGCACAGAGAGGAAAAAAATGAAAACTGTTAACTATGCAGAGAATAGTTAATAGAAAAATGCCCAGGGCAAACATCAGTCTTTGAACATATACATGTGGACGTGGCACTGAGGGAGACATCCAGATTAATTTGTTGTCATCTTCCAGTCCTGTAATTTGAGGTGTTACATAAGCAAGATTGAGGATCTTCTGAGATCATTTAAGAGGACAAAATAAGAAGGAACTTAATACAAATGAAAATACTGGAGAGAGCAACTTGATGCATTGCATTAACTACAAAACTGTTATCACAGTAACACTGAGTTTCGTATTAAACTCATGATTAGAAAAATTCTGGTCAGCTATCATCTCACTTTCTCCTTTAAGTCTGATAGCAAAATAAAAAGTTAAGAAAATCAGTAAAATGTTCACAAAGATGCAGCTAACTAATGATACATTTGAAATTTATCCCTAAGAAGAGATTAAAATCGCTTTTTGATTTTTTTATAGTTTTATTTACAAATAGTCAATTTTACAGCACCATAGTCCTACCTTGTTACTGAAATACATCTCCTTGTTCTTATCTTAACATCCCCTAGGTTCTTAATCATTTCCACCTGAAATGTTCTGCCTTCCTCTGGTTTCAGGCAGAGTGATAAGGCCAAGCTTTCAGACCCTCACCTCTAATGCTCACAGCATTATTGATGCCTTTTACTGCAGGAGTAAAATGTACATTTGTACATGCAAGTGTCTATTGGCATTTGTATATTCAAATTTTTATCTGTAATATGCTGTTAATGTGGCTAATAACATGACTATTTCATGCTATTCACTAGTTCACATGTTTTGTGGAGACTAAACATGTGGTGCTGGCTAACAGAAAGAAATACAGTTCCAAAAAGAACCAGAACGATCTATAATCTAAAAATCTCTATTATCTAAAAATCTCTATTATGACATTTTGAAATGAAACCTGTCTTAAGTGTTACAGTGTTTTGCCTACAATGAAAACCTAAGTGTTACAATATTTTGTCTACAGTGAGGTACATATGTGATATATCTTAGCAAAGTGTTAGAGCACCAAAAACTATTTTTACTTTGTGCTCAGCCCCAGAAATTTCATCGAGCTTCAAACCACTGTATAACAGCAATTATTTGGAAGTTTCTGAAGTATTCCAGACTTAGAGATTTTGTTAAACATCAAAAAAAGGGAAGGCAAAACATACGGCTTTGGAGCAATATGAGACCATTTCTGCACAGAGGAGGAGGGGCATCTTCATCACTGTGAAATGGAGACAGGTGACAGAGCGAAGAATAGGATAAAACAAAAAAAACTGTTCCAACTGCAGGAAGCACATCTGCTTGTTTTCCCAGCTAGCCTACAGCTCAGTTATTTGTCTTGTGAAACAAATTTTCCAACTGAGAAGACAGGCAGATACGGACCCTCATGTTCAGGGGAAATCCTCCGTGAATGATTTTTCTCTACTCAAGAGAAGCAGTCAGCATCAATAAATAAAAGCCCTTCTCTCCCAGCAAAGAGAGTTCTCTGTAACAAAACACTGGAGTACAATAAGCTCATATTTGGGTCTGAAAGCAAGGCAAAAGCACTGGCCAATCTTGATAGGTTGCTGTCAGGCAAAAAGGTTTAACACACGGTTGTCTCCACACTTACTCAAAGCATTTCTACAGAGAAATCATGCTGTCTGTGCTTCATACCTAAACTGACCTAAACCTAAACTGTAATACATCAAATAGAAAGAAAAAATAGCAAACAGGATTTGCATTCCTCTCTTTGACACTGAAGTACACTGGAGAGGTGCAGTAGCTTCCCCCTGAACAGCCAAGGTCAATCTCCTTAATTTTAGCATCCTCCAACATGAATATTTTTTCAATGTGCATAGTTAAACAAGGCCTGACCTATATGAAGCCATATACTATGCACATAATTTCGCTTCTTAGGAAAAGGATTATTTAAGCCTGAAAAAAGAAATTTCCATGGTATTTTTATGGAATAAGTTTATAATAAATAAGGACCAAAGCGGCACAGAACGTAACTTCAAGAGAGAAAAAAACATCTCAGGTTCCCTTTGCTAACTGTAAAATGTAATTATGAATATTCACCTACTTTGCAAAGCATTTTAAGATGTATGTATAATAATTCTCAGTAACTACCTAAAGCTCATTAAAATATTCTATGTGCAAGTCACTAACATTGGTTTATGTTGATAATAAAGCAAAGGAAAGAAGAGACTAGAAAATTTACAGAAAGCAGGAAAAAAAAAAGAAAGAACAATTTTGCACTTATTAAATCTATTGATGATAGT
Source organism: Irena cyanogastra (assembly GCA_013397155.1). Classification (NCBI taxonomy): domain Eukaryota; kingdom Metazoa; phylum Chordata; class Aves; order Passeriformes; family Irenidae; genus Irena; species Irena cyanogastra. The sequence goes on along the minus strand of VWZV01010905.1, from coordinate 201,814 downwards.
ATAATGAAGGGAAGGGAATAAGAGAGGAGAGAGAAGACATTTCCCAGTTCGTAGGCTTATAAAAGCCAGTAAGACTGTTTTACACAAACCTCAGTCTTCACTTACCCACCAAGATCCAGTTCTGGATCCTTGGCAATTCCCACAGTTGAAGCTAAAGATGTAACAAGCATCATTTGAAGAAAATTCCCTATACAGGTCTTACTGTTTATCCAGTTTTTATAATGAGAACAGAGATCAGAATATAGCTCTAAGCAGGTAAGTAATAATGAGAAACAATTCTCAAATATTTTGCCTGCACTGTTGAGGCCAACCTCAATTTCCAGTCTGTTCCTACATTCCCAGTATTGATTTGGTATCTGACATTGTTTTTTATCGACCCATTTTTGCCCTTAAATTAACTTTTCAGTTGAGAGGAAGCTAATGCAATAGTCTGCAATCTGACACTAATGGTAAACATCGTGAAGTTTGGATTCATCATTCTGAAAGTCACTTAGCATTTCCTCCAAATGCCTGACAGCTCTGGGCTGTGCAAGCTCTTTCCCTGTCAAACAACACGGAGAATCTGGAACAGAAAGCAGCCTGGTTTTAAACTATCTACTGTTAATTTCAGTAATGTTGCAAAAGTTGGTAGTGGGCTCCCAAGACTGGTGTTTCTTTTATACACTTAAATTTAAACCACTGTGTGGAGAATTTCTGAACAAACTCCATTCAGCTATTCTTCAATGAGAGTCAGTGAACTAATGCTGACACTTTGAAGGTCCCAATCCTCTTGTGCCTGTGATGAGGAGACACAGATCCCTCAGTGGGAGATACTCTGCAGTGAAGGAGGCTGTCCTTCCAAACACCTTTACTCCTTCTCTTAGAAAACCTCCAGAAGAGAGAGAAAAGCAAACAGTGTAACCACTTATGTCACACACCAGCAAAGGGAAGTGGAGGTAACTAAATGGAGGCAACCATTGTAGAAGCAAAATTCGGACAGTATGTGGCACAAGCTATTCAGAGGCTGAAGGTGTCAGGAGAGTTCCATGTACCCCAAGGCAAGACAAATGATAGCAGATGCTTTCTCTGGGACAGTGCTTGCATACCAGGACATTGGGTAGGGCTGTGAGGAAAGGGCTAGAGAGCTTGCATTGCTTGTGGTACGCTTGTGGCACAGCTTGTGTTAGCAGTAACATGTTCTCTTGCCTCCCCTGCACTTCTTTGGTTTCTCTCTTCTTCCTTCCTGTTCAGCTGCTGCAATGAATTGCACAGTTTGTGAATGACAAAGGAGGCACTGCAGTCTAATGGATGGGGCAAAACTCCCAGTCAATAGCAAGGCAGCATTGTATCCTGTACTGTCTCTTTCTGACGCCTCAAGAAAAACAAGCCACTTTTATGTGAACTGAGTCTCCTCCCACATGAAAGGCTGCTTTATTCCTGCCATCCCTCTAGGCAAGAGGACAGGATAGTTTTGTGGTTTTTTTCCCCTTTCTGTCCCAGAAATACATCCACCAAGAGAGAAGAGCTGCCTTTAATCACTATCGGAGGTTTCCTCTGGAAACTTGCCCCCGGGAAATGAAGTGGAAATTAAAGCATTTCTTGTTTCCCCAGCCAAGCCCCCAGCCTGCCCTGCACTTCTGAGGCTGTACCAATGGTTGCCTCCTCACAGGGGCTTGGCAGGTGCCTGGTGTGGCTGCACCCTCTGCTGAGGCCTCTGCTGCCCAGTCTGGGGCCAGCAGCAGCTGCTGATGTTGCAGACAGTCCTGGGGCTACTGGGCTGTCTCCTGATAAAACTGGAATTGTCCATAGGTGTCAATAAAACCTTGGCCCATTACCAAGAGCTTAAAGGTCTCACTGTGCAGAGTCATCTGAAGAGCTACCAAATGGAAAAGCCCTCCCTAAAAGCACTCTGAACTTGTGGGAATGTCAGTGGAGATGAGAAGTACAGAAGGGTTTCTTCCTCCCCTTTCCTTCTGTGTGCACACGTATCCATTTTTTATATAATACAGGAACAGATTTTTCCCTTACGTAACTCCTGTGCTGCATGGGGATCCAGGTGATTTCTCTGACTTTTTTCCTCTCAAATCCCTCTGGCTTTATTGCCTTGATTAAAAAAACCCAAAAAAGTGATTTTTTTTCTCATTAGTAGAGGATTTCTCCTTTCAACTATGATAAGCTTTAATAGCATTTACATTTGTATAATCTCAAGCTTCTTCTTGTCCTGTTTAAATATGCTTGATAGATTAATATTAGAACACCTTAGAAACTGCCACTGTACACACCTATTAAAGATTTATATTATATGTATTCTTGGAAGAAATCCTAAGACACAATAAAATCAGAGTATTTATTAGTATTTCACTTAAAAAGACAAGCATGGAGTTATTCTTACTGTAGGGGTTTTTTTGTGTGTCAAGATTATGGTGAAGGAGTAAGTAATAAGTTTGGAATGGTGGAAAGTGTTAATAGAAGGTTTAGAAAGCACAGAATTACACGTTGGAAAAAACCTAAGATCATTGAGTCCAACTGTTAACCCAGCACCACAAATTCCACCATTAAACCATGGCTCATGCAAGGGCTGCTTCAGATCTGCATTTGAACAAGAGGATGTCTTTGTGCCATTTTTTATTGGTGGTCAGTATGAAAACAGGCTAGGTGTCAGAACATAACAGTCTATGGCCATAAGGCAATTTTTATGGAACAGAAACACACAAAGTTATTATCCTGAGGTTGTTCATGATCAGAAAGTCTTCTTGAAACAGAAGATGAGCAAGTTTTCCCAGAATTCAAACCTCTCAGTCATGGAGAAGCACCTAACACTCTGAGGGAGACTTAATTCAAGATTTGTAAATCTCACCCAAGACATACCACAGTCAGAAAAGAAATTCATAAGCAACTTACACCACTTCTGATAAAAACAAGTGATCTCATTCAGGTAAGGAATTTTCTCTTCTCTTCACACAATACTGGTTCAACTACTCAGAAGATACCAGTGCTAGATTCACAGCATTTATCTAAATGATGCCTGGTCTCAGACACGCATTCTGAGAAATCTCACAGCCAAGGCAAACCAAGTAAGCTCATCTGAGGCTGACACTCAAAACTTGGGATAATCAGTACGCAGCCCAGGGATGGAACAGTCTTAGAAGCACCACCGGCTCCTGTAAGTAAGCAGGTGACACATATCCATTCTGTCCATCTCAAGCAGTTCTGTGGCAGCTGGTAGATTGGCTACAAGACAAAAAAATCTTTACTTTTAGAGGGGGTGGTTGAAGAATGGGTCAGAATGCTCTGTGCTTTCTGAAGGATGAACTATGTACAATTAAAAGGCAACTTCAACATCATTGTCAGCTCCTCCAGACATCTCTGGAGGTGAGCTGATGAAATGCTGAGAAGCGCTAGCTGGTGAAATGGTGAGAAGCACAGATACCACACACTCCATCCTGCTCACCAGCACGAACTGTGGTACTCCCACTCTCACTGCTTAATGCATCTCTGACAACTTGTGCTGCTGAATCCAGCCAATACAGACATTGCTGATGGACAGAGATAGAGATCTGTGCCACTGGTGCAGCCTCCTTTAAAACCACACAGATTTGCAGCTGGAGCTTAATCAAAGTTCCTGGATCCCCTATCAATGATGAATGTTCCTTCCAATTCTCTCCAGTTTCCTGGGAAAGAGAAAAACCCTGGCTGACAATCACCAGGGTGTTTTGATTATCTTTCGACAGAACTATAGCAATGTACTGTAGCTGGCTGTAAAGTCTATTGCACAAAAGAAAATGTAACCAGAACAAGAAGCTTCACTGCACATCTCCTTAGCAACTCAAATAGGGATGCCAGACCTGAGCTCTACCCTTTACTCTGGCTTTCACAGCATCTGAGATGAAGTTCTAGGCTTTGGCCCTCATCTTCGACACTCGACACTCACTGTTGTGGTGCAATGTGAAAGAATGTTAACACCAGGGGCTGGAGGATGTAGCCTCTGACTGAAAGGAGTACTACATGGAAAACAATATTTTCTGGTCTGAGGCTATGAAAGGGTCTCTTCTAGGAACAAAGAACTATGTTTAACCTACTCATCTCCCCACCCACATATAATTACATTTCTCTGATATGGCCTTCCTAATCAGAAATAGCTAGCAACACATCTCCTTGAAGGCAAAACACCTTCCTTCTCTATGATTTCCTCCAGGTTCATTGTAACCTCTTTATTCAAAGTAAAGGCTCCACTGCACATGCTTTTTCTTTAGGAAGGCTAAAATTGAAGAAAAGCACTGACAACTGCTAACACGTTACTTAATGTTGCACAAAGGATGTTGACATACACTATGCACTAAGATGTTTTTATGGGGTCCACAGACAATGGAACATATTGCCTTTAGCAGCAACAGTTCTTTCAGCAGAATAGAGAAAAATGAGATAGGATGAGGGAGGGACAGGGAGAGAGTGAAAGGGGAATTGCATTCTGGCTCCAGCCAAGTGACGTGGCTTCCCACATGACTGACCTCTCCTGTACAACATGTGATCACAGTGTTGTTTTCCATAAGTACATCATCTCCACCAGGACCTGTTCAAACTCCTACTGCTTGTTCTTGTCTATCATGTTATTGGTGCTCACCAAATCCTGGTTTCATCAGGGGCAAGAATCATCTAGCATGTGCATTTGTATTTTTGGACCACTATTTATCAGCCACTTAAATGACTAATACTTACTATCTTATCCACTCAATCTTGTTTTCCTCTAGAATAGGCTACAAAACAAGGATTAGAAAAGAGGAGAAAGGAAACTGATCCCACCTTGGTGGTAACTCTGTCCCATGAGAATTAGTTACACCAACAGCAAGGTTTTGCAGGTGCAAGCCCACAGAATAACTTCACAGCCACAACAGAACGAAAGGAACAAGGAATAAAAAAAGGCACAACTCCTAGGGTGTGTGTGGGAAGATTGCAGGTAAAAGGTTACAGGTGAAAGACAACCTGCAGAATGGCAAATGGCAGGCCCATAGCAAGAGTAAGATTCAGGCACTTAAACCATAGGGCAAAATTAAAACATTTTGGGACAGCACTCTGATATTGCAGTGACAACATAGAACAAGAACTGACAAATGGATGCATTAACTTCTTATGCCTCTGAAAGAGTAATCATCCTTTTTGCTAGCTGAGGATGAAGAAAAGCATACTATTTCTCCATCATAATAAAGAATCCATCATTTATCCTGCAGAGCCATTCCTGGCATTCTGGACTACAAGGCTGTTGTTTTGGCCAACAAGCTGTCTCCTGGGAAGGACCATGATGTGGTTTTAAGACATTTACATTGAAAATACACACCCTTTGCCACTCTCACACTGTGCCTTCCTGGGACACAGGTATTTGTATACAAATTTGGAGTGTTGTCACATCACTGGCCTTGTTAATGCTATTCATTCTGGGATTTGTTTACCTCTTTACTTCCACTCAAATTTTGTTTGATAAAAGTTTTGATCATCTGACTTGATTTGAGAGAGAAAACAGGGTTTCATTTACACTCAGGTTGTGTTCAGAAGTTATTTATAATGGACTAATACATGACTGATGCATATCAGCAGTATTTTACACACATGAGCAGCATTTGCCAAACTTCAATGTATTCTAAGAACTTCAACAGAAAACATCTAGAAGAGCCATAAATGTTTCTTGGCCTATAGCATAGACTGACTGCTTACCATTTATCAAACACCTGCTGACTCTGTGTTACATTTTTACTAACACATTATAAACAGAGCCTTAATATAAAGCCCAGATAAAGCTTATTAGGCATTTGTGTTTGGGGTTGAGATCACAAAAACAGTGGAACAATGAATACAAATTATCTGCAGGATCAACGTTTTCAACTCCCTCTCAGTGAATTCATCAAAACTAACACCTTTAGAAGTAAGTAATAATAGAAAATGACAATTTCTGGAATTAGATATGCCAAATCACTTATCATATTAAGTAATTACTATCAACTGCAATTTGAAAAGATCAGGCTGACATAAAGAAGTGAAATTATTGATAAGCTAACAATTTCATTTTCCCTAAGGGCTGTAGATCATGAAATACTTAGAAAACCAATTATTTTCATCATGATGGGTTCTAGTTAAAGCTGGCAGCAATGAATGCAGCACATGAGAAACGGAGAAAGATGGAGAATGACCCTCACCCAATGGAGGCCTTTAGGCCAGCAGGGAAATGCTTTGAGTAGCCAGAATGGGCATCTGCTTTGCAGCACAGCACCTCATAGAAACCATGTGCTTGGGCTCAAAGGAAATAAATCTTAGCAGAAAGGAATGCCTGTGGAATGAGAACTAGAAAAAAACCCCTAAGTATTTCAGGCATGAAAGTACAGGAACAAATGCATTTTTACATTTTCAGATTATTGTGTCCAGGTAACAGTAAAACCTGTGGGAGAGATCAACACAGCTAAATTCTGGGAGATGATGAGGCAATGCTACCTGCTTTATGACAGGCTTGTCTGGGGAACACTCCTCTACAAAGATTACATATTGAGATTGTTCAGGTTGTTTTAACTTACCTGTCTTCCCTCCATAGCTCCTCGCATTTCCTTGAAAGTCGAGCTAAATTCTCCAATGAAGTCATGCTTTCCATTGGAATCCCAGTCCCAAACTATGCACTGGGGAGACAAAGGGGAAAAGAACAAATCAGCACATTTTTCTTCAGACAGAAAAGAGATTATATTGAAAAACACTGCAGGAGAAATTATGACATACGCTGGGTGGAGTGTTTTATCTAAAACAAAATCACAAGACATATTAAAACCCTGTTCTTGTTCTGATCAAAATAAAATGGCAAGTGGAATCTCAACACAGCTTGCTGCTGATAGTTCTGTGTTATGGAGTTTGCCTAGTGAAGCATGTATTTCAGAAGGAAAGGATTTCTTGTCTGCATCATTTTGCTAGGTGTGAAAACACAGGATTATGTGTATTTGCATATTCATGGTCAAATGGTGTCCTGACTTCCCTTGTTGATGTGCTTTACAAATACAAATTAATATTCAAAACCCTGTTTGCCTTGGGCAAACATTAGTTTTCTCATTTTTACAGTCAGTGAAGGTGAGACAATAGTTACAGACATTATTTTTTGAAATGGCTTTGAAATCATTCACATCAGTGTTTGGTGCCCATACCTTGGCTGTTTCCCAGTGTTGCTCAACAGTGACTATTCAAAACAAAGCTCACTGGTAGTCTTGCCTAAATTCATGCATATAGATGAATATCTCAATGAGTTTAGCTTTGAGAATTTAATTTTACAAATTTTGCTAAATACAACTCAGCTAGCCAAGACCGAAACACATAGCAATAACTACATGCTTTGCTAAATTGTAATTCTAAAACCGCTCCAAGGACAGCAAAGGGGCTCACAGCTTTAAAGAACAAAATCCCAAATTCAGCCTTATGTTCTCTCTGGATAAAGGTCACATAACATTGACTGAATCAGGAGACCTTCACTGAAAATGTCTTGCTAAAAAATACCTTTTAGGGTTCTTTTTAAAAGCAGAAATGCGTCAAAGCCATCTGCCCCGTCACATGAGGAGTGCACTGTTGCATTGCTATCAGACGGTTCTGAGGGTAACAACAGCAGGCTCTATCTGGCTTCTTTGTCTCAACGAGGCTCAGTGCTTTTGCCCCAGCCCTGGTGGTCAGACCACACAAGAGAAAGAGCAAGGTTTGCTCCTCAAAGACTGCTCAAGCCATTTGAAGTTTGCTTGGTCCAAAAGGGCACTGAGTTCACTCAGAAGGAAACTGAAATCATTGGATGTCCACTGGATTTTGAGTTTTAAACATTTCCAAAAAAAGCACTTTATTAAAGCAGACTTCCCTGTCCACCAGTTATGCTTTCTAATCAGCCTGAATAATCCAGTCAAAGCTGGTAGGTGGACAACCCCTTTTGAGGGCGTGGGAAAGACTCTAGAAAGCTTCAGATTTGGACCACCCTATCACCTCCTATTTTACTTGCCTCTTTTTTTTCTTAATGCAGGAATCCCAGACTAGAGGAAGATCTCCAGATCAAAACGTGAAAATATTTTACTCTAAGACTTGGAGATACTGTTTTTTGCAGCTTTGACATTTAAGGGGTGGGTAGAGGGAAAAAAGGGGAAGTTCCTGAATGTGCTTGTTTATAGGTTAAATTTCATACAAGAACAGTCAAATGAAAGTGGGTTTCTGATTCTGATAGTGGTAATAGTGCCTGGAAAAAAAATAGACACAGTATTTTCAACACTAACAGTCCTGGAGTGTTCTTTTGGATTAAATCTTCCCTAAAATTACTCACTGTTTCTTATCAACAGAAATTTTTAGATGAGCTGGTAACAAGAAAAAAATCCAAGAAAAACTAATTTAATTTACAAAAAAAATGCCTGAAATCAGTTTTGTTTCATAGAGCTTGAAAATTTCATTTTATTTTTTCTGTGAAATTTCTTGATAGTATAAAAAGCTTATCTTTTATTGAAATTACTTTAAAAATATTCAACAAAAAATGGATTTCACAAGGTGAAGCATGACCTAAAATCTTTTTTTTCTGTAATGGTTGCAAAAGCTATTTAAGATCTTAGAAGTAATACTAAATAAAAAGATTAGTCAAAATTCCATAGTAAATTGCTATAAGTGTGTAAAAAGTGTAGTTTTAGTAACACTGGGAACTTTGAAAACAATGTTTTTGAAAGAGTTACTATTTCACAAAGAAAAGGAAAAAAAAAGAATGCTTATTATGAAATTATCCAACCAGATTTCCTTTTCAGGTTCAGTCTTTAAACTCAATTGGAGCATAAATACAAGAACAGACCCAAGGTTATCAGAATCCTCCAGGAAAAGGTACTTTGAAAAATTTCTATTAGGGTGCTGACTCTTACAAAGAGGGAAAAGCTCTGAGTGCTTCCTTGTGGTTAGAACTTTGAGTGGAGACAAGCAAAGTTAGATTACATATAAAATGTCCACTCAACAGGGACGAACTGCTTTTTCTTGCAAGCTGGAGGTTTTCTAACTTTAGTTTTCAGAAAGCCAGATGGTACTTTAATCTTCATATTGGCTTAATGGAAAAGGCGAACAATTACAGTATTATCTCAGTGCCATTTGTTCAATTACAGCTAAGGGAGAAAGGGGATTCCTGCATGTACATCCATTATGACTTCTTTTTTCCCCCCAAGTTTCACATCTGGCCGTAGAAATTAATTGTTACTGTCTGAAAAACATGTTGTACACAGTAATGATCCTGCATTTCAAATGTATGTGAAAAGCATTTCTGAAACATAGAAATAATGTGGTCCAGACATTTTTAGAAAAACCCACTCAGACAGATCAAATAAGCAGGGAAGGATCTTTGCAAATAATCCATAATCCATAATCAGATAAAGACCACAGATGATAACCAAAGCATTATTTTCCTATGAAATACTTTAAAGGGTTTTTTGGTCTCTCTTCAAATCAAATCCTCCACAATGTAAATCATACTTTGTCTTTAGGCAAGCCTTAATGTTTTCTTTGGGTTTCTACTCCTAGAGGTTGCTTAAGTAGATGATTAGCAGTATACCTACACTCTATTAAAAGTGTCATTAATTTAAGGAGGCTTTCCATACACTTAGTTTTAATGCTGGTAAATCAATGTCCAGATAACTGGTGAAAGAATTCAGTCTCCCATCTACAGCTTACAAGCTCAAATACAGGGAATAAAAACCTCTGCTAATGCTGGATGGTGATGGAATAGCACTGACTGGAATGATGGGGGAGCATCTTTCCAGTCAGTGCTGTTCCACCACCCTGCACGATCCTATCTTCCTCCTCAAAATACCCACTGAGTGCAGGGAGAGGGAACCCTGTGCTGTCCTTAGTAGAGCTAAATAGTAGACTCAGTGAAAATGACATCAGAGGATCACTTCTGGGTATCCACATCTTCATTCCTTCAGCTTTTCTTGTAAACAGTGCAAAATGAAAGATTTCTTTCCAGGCTGAAATTGAACTTTTCACTGGAGAGAGGTTCATTAAAAAAAAAAAAAAAAAAAAGATATCTCATGTGGATGGTGATGGAAATTTTCCCTGGTTTAATTTCAAATTTTTCATCAAGATTAGATTTTGCCAATACTCTTGCTACAAAGGGCATTCAAGAAAGATTGCATTGGCACTGGAGCTACAGCAGCACAGGCTTCTCTGGCTGATTTTCCTAATGCTTCCCAGAAGATGACAGCTAGATTAATGTTGCTACCTCTGCATGAGCAAGAGCTCACTTGCACGATTTCTGATTTTATTAAGATTTTTCCCAAGTCTCAATACTAGAGCCAATGAAATTCCAGTACAATTGTCATAAAATAATTCTTCCCACAGTCATCATCCTAGCTAGCTTTAACTACAAGAACTAAGTAAGAGAAAAGACTGGCTACAGTAAACACGTGTTTGTGTATGGGTGTCTGCAGATACTGAGGTTATTTTCCCTATACAGCTTCTGAGAAATGCTTGAAGTGATTTGCCCCCATTAGATTTTCACAATGAGAGAACTATTACGTACAGCACCTTTGGGTATGGGTAGTGGAGAAATGTGGAACTTAACCGTGCAATTTATGAACAAGCCCAAAACATGCTCTAAAGGTTGGTTTCTAAAAGACTGGCAGTGAGTCTCCTGACCAAATCCTATCAGGAGCAGCTGACAGCCAGACGGTGGAAATGTACTTCTTGAAAGTAATCCATTCAAGTTTCCCTCAGCTAGCCAGACACTGCAGATTATAGCATGCACAAAAGCACCAAAAAAATTGAAAATTCCTGGTCTTGCCAGCCTGAATTTCTCCAGCTCTGTGTGTGTATGTTCAAAGTCCAATTATGAAATGTTAGCATGGCTTGTGTTGGTACTACCTTGCCACTTAGTTGCAGAGGAAGAGTGTTAGCCCTCCTGACAACCGAAGAGCTTACTTGAAACACTTGAATAACTTGTTACCAAAAGTCACTGGCTTGGGTGGAAGAGAAAACCAAATCCCTGGCCCGTTCTCCAGCTGCTCCATGCCAGCAGAAGTGCCAGACAGACAGAAAGGCAGCAGCCTCAAGCAGTGACAGTCAAGTCCCTTGAATAGGAGGCTCCCTACCCTGATCTGGCTCTGATTCAGGTGAGGTTCTAGTTCATATGTTACATTGAAAAGGAGATTTTTCTCTGTGTTTTTACTTCAGTATGTGTCCCCTGACACTCAACAAGGGTGGAAAGGATACCTTTCAAGGAAGAGAATTCTCTTTGTCCATTAATTGCCTGTTGTGCCTAGCTAATATGATTAGGGTAACAGTACTGAGCAAAATGGCTAAAATTCTGAACAGAAACTTTCTTGGATGGCTCTTCCTTGCATTTCTGTGAAACAAGATATGTTGTGGCTAGGCAAGAAGGAGAATGCTCACTGTTGGATTTGAACGGAATAAATTACAGCCCAGTCAGTCATAAAGTTTTTACCAATTAACTCTAAACTAACACCGCAATAATTTTTATAGGTAGAGTTTATATGACACTATGTTTCAAAGAAATGAGGTCTTAAGACAACATCAGTGACCTGCTCTACTTCTTGTAGCCCTCTGAACTGCAGGTGGTGTGAGGTGGCAAAAGGCTACAAACAAATGCTTCTTTGGTTCATCCTCTAGTATCAGTTAAAACTTAAAAAAACAATCCTAAAGAAACAAACAAATAAAAACCCCAACACACACACATGAAAACCCCCCCAAAAAACCCCAAGCCACCACTCCACACTGCCCCCCCAAACCCACCATAGACAGAGAAGGTGAAAAAACATCTCAGAAAAATTTACTTGATTATCAAAGTGATCTTTCTGGAACAGTCTATCTGTCACCAGGGTTATAACTACTTGATAATGAAGCAAATATCCTACTGTACCTCCCTAAATTATCTATACCCAACTTGGAATACTTCAAAAAATGCCTTATTGTAGGAAGACCTTTATCCACTACTTACCCATTCTCCTCACTTGGGCATCAGAAAAACTATGTAAAACCTTCAGCATAAAAGAAAACATTTCAAGTTATCCTGTTTCTCTAGCTGTGATGTTCCAAAGCCAAATTCTACATTGTAAACTTCACAGTACAGAAATTTGGTCTTTTCTGATGTATATGAAATACTCCACTCTTCTTTCCATCCAAGTTGGTCATCACAGTTTTATCTTTTCAGCAGTTGTGCTTCTCCAGAAAGTGAAAATAAACTTTTAAAGTCTCATTTCCAATTTCCTCTGAAGTTGGCCTCCAGTGAGAATAGAGCGAAGCAGCTGAAATGAACCAATGTTTCTTGCAAGTCTCTCACCAGCTGAAGTAGAGCCTGCTTCAGAGCACTGTAGATAAAATATTTTAATTTTTTCTTCTCAGAGAGATAGCTCAATTCTTCAAACTGAAGTACTCAAAACTCCCTGAACTAATGGAGGAAGAAGAGTTTATACATTATGCTGTTAGAATACGTGCAGCTTCCGTTAAGTAGAAGCAACTTTCAAAGTCTTCTTCTTGACTACAGAGCCATGTTTTTTTGTTTTTTGAAAACCACATCTTCTATTCTTCTGAACCAGAAAGGACTGACACCAGTTCAGTCACCAGCACAGCTGAGTTTGCTCTTTAAACATTAGGTGAAATACTGGCTCCATTGCAGGCAATGAGACTTTTCATATCATCTTCAACAAGTGCCAAGATTTCATTAACACCTCTGTGCCTCCTGTACATAGATGGTGGTAACTGATACGTTAAAAGTTTATAGTGTTTGTAGTGTTCTACTGGACTCGGGTCCTTTGCCTATTGAAGGACACTTCAGACACAAACTCACTGATCTTTTTGGTTGATGGCAAGAGATTCTGCACTGCCCTTGACATGTTGCAGTAATTATAGCAGCCAAGACAGACCCAAAACACAAAGAAAATGATCTGTCTGTGTATATAAATACATGGGAAGTTTGATTTTAAAATTATTTGCCTGGAGAGAAGAGTGAAGGGAAGGAGAATTCTTATTTTTCTACAAAATGGGGCAGGTACTCTGACGCAAAATCAAAGTGAGTGAGTCATTTTTGTTGACAGCTGTGATATGACACCTGCCTGAGTCTACTTCAGTTCTTGAAAAGTAAAAACAGAGACTGTCTACAGAAGCATTTTCACTGAACCAACCTCTCTACACCAGCACTAGAGGTTTAAGTACATCAGCAGTGGCTCAGCAAGGGGAATCCTCACAGCTGGATGTTGCCCTTTCTTGACAGCTCACAGCACTAAGAATCATCAGGGTCATTTCAAAACCAATTACTTAAAACCACAGCTTGCTAATTACCCTTATTTGTATTACAAGGGTGCCTAGGAGCCTCAAACACTGTTCTTCCAGTGCTGACTAATGAAGCCCACAGATATTTCTCTGAAACAGAGAAACATGCTACAATAAGTTAAGTTTTGTGAGGGAGAACTTATAACTAGATTTTCAATGACTCTCTAGGTTTGGTGAAAACATAAATAAGCTTCTACTTAACAGTGACAGCTAGATTTATGCAACAACATCCTCAGCATATATACAAGCAATCATACAGCTACTAAACAGGTTCAGCACGGACACAAATGGATACACACTTCCATTTCTGCAGATGAGACCTAACATACAGATCTGTATTACACTTTCTTTATATTAAAGAAGCCCATGTTAATAACAGTTTTTTTGGGTATGTGTGTATTTCCCATCCAAAACACCCCCAGTAACTTAATATACAGCACAGAAAGCAGACAAGTGTTTTAGCATCCTGCTTGTGGTCATGAAGACTTAGTTGTCCAACAATTAAGAAAGCATCTTGGACCATTTTTAAAGTAAGTATAAAATGGTGACTTTCTGTGTCAATTAGCAGATTAAAGTTTTTGAGACGGTCTTTGGCCTTGTAGTCCACAACATAATGTGCAACATTTTTTCAATTATGATAAACCAATAGCAAAATATAGTAAGAGCAAAAACTTCTGCAAATACTCCCCTGAGGCTCCTGTTGTGAGATTATCAATATGCCTCCAGTAGTTTTCTCCATGAATATCCCTTCTTTTAGTTTGCAATCTGTTCTGTCCTTATGCAAAAGAATATTTCTAAACTTTTGTGAGAGATGACAAACTAGTGTACTGACCCAGCAGTGCCTCCGCCCATTAGATGTATCTGAGATTTCTGCTCATCAAAGTTACTAACAATTCCCTACGTAGCAGAAATAGGGCATTACTCATTGGCAGGCTTCTCTGGGTTACCTTTTGGAGAAGCTGCAAGCACAGCAGTAAAACTTACCATAATTCATGGCTGCGTATCTAAAAGCTCTCAGACAGACCAAAATTCTATCCAGTTTCCACTATCTACTTTCAGTTCCTAAAAAAAGCTGCTTAGCTTTATCTTGCCCTCTGAAAAGCAGCAGATAAAAATCAGCCATTGCCTTGTATGTCAAGCAGGAAAGGAAGATGATGATACTTGGCAGAAAGAGCCCAAATTCTCTTCCACACCAGAGCAGCTTCAACCTGTCCCCAAACACCAAATGTAATAATGATGAGTGTTTACAGAAAGTAACTGATTACACTGTTTATTCTGTTGTCAGTCAGTGGGGGAGTTAATGACACATCTCTTGGATATCATTACAAAGGAATGACCTGGCAAACAGGTTTAATGGCCTTGAACTGGCCACACTATTCAGTGGATGATAACACAGCAGAGATGGGTCTTCCCAGTTATGGGTAAGTTCTAAAATGAAGACCTGTAGAAATTTCAAACATAGGAAGTTTTTAGTATAAAGTGGACAAGAAATCAATTGGGAAACATGAAGCAATTCTAAACGTTTATTAAAACAATAGTCTAAGCCATGTTTCCTATGGAAAATAAAGAGATATCTGTAGAGACAGAGCACAGGCCATTACAACAGAAATGGCTAAAGTAATCTGAGGGGTCAATGTTAAAGCTTAAACCTAGCTTTATTTAAGGGCAAAGGTCTGAGAATAAAGGTCACAGTTCCTTATCTCATAGTCACATATTTGATTTTTTAAATTCTCGTTAAATTTCTAATGAATACTTTGCACTTCTTTTAGCAGTGATCTACAAGTGTAAAGGGACTCATTTCTGGGGTGGGTTTTTTGTTCATTTCATTTATTTACTTTTTGCTTGTTTTTTTCATGTTATGAGTTAGTGCTTCTACAGTGATGCACTGATGCTTCAAGGTGAGCCCTACATATAATGCCTTGCAATCAGTGCACAGACCACACAACTACAAACAAAACCACCAGCCTTTTTCAGCACTGTTTTAGTTTTCTGTCCAGAGTTTTATTTTATTTCCTGTGCTGTGTTTAGTGTTGAATTCGTCTCCTGTATGGACACTGAAAGCATCTCCATGAAGAATATAAATCCCTTCAAAGCCACAAGCACCCAAGGCAAAATATAATTAAAGATTTCCAGTAAAGAGTTAAATTAAGATCATGACATGGTGTCTGAATCTTCCAAAAAACATCATGTATGAGCTAAAGAGCAGATATTTTCCTGTTTCTTGGAAGCTTGTGAACCTGCCAAAACTGTGAAATGGCAACACTTGACAAATGTAATATTTTTATGTAACTGCTTACGTTTTTGTGGGATTTTTGTACACATTTAATAACCTGGTTTCTCATTTTTGTTCTTGTACCGAGTAGAAAATAACACTTTAACAGAGTACATTAAAATACCTGTTTAAATCTATGCAGACTTCCTTTCCTGTTTGTATTCCCCTTGCATCCATTCAAGCGTTTAATAAGTGTTCTCCATAATTACGAGTTCTTAGTAGCTGCTCTGTATTTTCCAGGTTTATCTCTTTCCATAACAACGGATGTGACACTTGGCATAAACAGGCAAGCTGTATGGTCCGAAAACCTCAGGTGCTCAGCATCCTGGTTACCCTAGATGATTGGCAAACCTGGGGGTGTGGCCACGTATGAACACAGCAGTCTCTTCTGTAAGAATATTTTATAAGGATAGAGGCATGGAAAGAAAGGAGAAAAACAGTGGCAGAAAATTTGCTGTGGAAAATAGAACCACTGAGGCTTCCACATGGGTGAAATGATCTAGAAATCAGATGAAAGCTTAAGCCTAATGAGGTAATTGAGTGCTTTGCTGTAGCATCTAGGAAGGCCAGATTCTGCCCCTATGAAGAAAATGAGGCACTGTGAAATATACATATATATTGTATATAATATTGTATATATATATTGTATATATAGTGTAACATATTATAATTCTATATTAATGAAAGAATATAGAGTTAATTTATCAAATATGGTATATATAGAAAATATATATAGAATGTTATACATATTATACGTATACATATAATAAATATGTATACATAATACCTATATATTCTATAATACACACTATAGAATATATATGTATTCCAAAGCAACAATTAAAATAGTATTTTAATCTTTACTTATATGATTCCTTCCCTGCTTTTTATCAAGGAAACATGATGTGCAAACACTGACTCATAAGGAAACTCAGCTACATACATTGGAACGAAAAGAAGGAATCTGACAGCTTTCTGTGAGCATAACAATATTACTAAGACACAAATAGTCTGCTGCACACAGTGTGCTCCTGAAAGTAGTTGCCTCAAATCACTATTGTGATTTTCTTTTGCCAAATATACCAAGAAAAATGTGTACAGACAGTAATTAATATGATGAATTTTGTCTCCCTTCCTCTTCTGAACCGTCTAAAAACAGATGATGATTTTTGTGAAATTATATCTTTATTTTGAAGAGTTTCTATGCTTATCATGTTTCTCACTCAAGAGCAATATGTTGTGGCTTAAGTGAAGGTTTCAAGTTTGGTAATAAACAACCTCAACAAAGTTCTGACATATTCACAACACAGCAAAATGAAGAGCCCAAAATGCCCAGAATCAGTGATGAGAAACTCAACATTAGGATTTTCAGGAAGGAAATACTCATTCAAATTCTGTTTCTTGGCATGTTTTCCAGTGACAATAAGAGGTGATGTTGGTTAATATCAGGTTTATTTTTGGGATTTCTCTTTTTCCGTTGCATAATCAGATTTCTAACAGATACTTGGCATTTTTGAAAATAAACCTGTATCCAACCACCTTTCTTTCCTACAAAATAAGCAAACAAAGAAAGTGACACACGGCTATCATCAGTGGCATCTGAATGAGGTGGCAGAGATATACCTTCATCCTAGCCCAAAGAGACAGGATTTTGGCAAAAGATATTAGTGAAGACATACACTGACTTTACTTGGGTGAATCCTTGGGTAACAGGGTTGCAGGGTGGGCTTTTTGGTTCAGGGAAAACCCTCTACGTACAGGATGGGATCGAAGCTTGCTGCAAAAATTTTCTGCTACAACTCCAAGTGCTGCTGCTGCATCTGTGATGTGCCAGAACACTTTTTTTTTCCAAAGGACAAGAGAGCTGACCCTGTTTCCTGGCCTGATTCCAGCACAAGCAATTAAATTTCTGCTGTCTCAACAACCCCTGAAGTTCAGGCTGGCACAGAGTTATTTGCTGCTTCCTGCCCCGAGGTGTCACCGAGCATTTATGGCAGCTTGTGAGGAGGTGCCAGAGTCAATTCCAGAATCAGATGCCCAACAGCAGCAAGTGAAGCCTTGCTCACATGCAAGGCTTTGCAATTACTGTGTTGAAAGAAACTAAGATCATCACTGCTTGTCGTTCCACCATCCTCTCTCAGCAGCTGAAGAAAATCTAGCTCCTTTTTGTTATTGAAAATTACTAAGTATTGAAGAGCAAAATACATATACTCCCATGGCATAACAGCATAGAAGGATAAAATGAAAACATTTGTACATATCCACCCATATTAAGTTTCCTCCTCTGCATTTCAAATCTGTTCTCAGAGTGTCCAGGAGCAATGAGAATAAAAGAAAGAAAATGTCTGATTCCATGACAAATTCCTGCAAAGATAAACCCCATACATTTCAGTATGCTTGCTCTCAAGTTACCCAGTTACACACCCCAGACTGAAGAACACAAATAAAATAGTAGGGTTACCATGCTCAACTATTTTATAGCATATAAATCTAGCAAATAGTTTTGGAAAAAAGCAGCAATGCCTGTTTCCTGGGTTTAGCAGAGGGCTCCTGTGTTTTGAGGATCCCAAGAAATGCAGCATTTTGGAAAAACAAGAACTTCCATAAAGAGTGGAGCTGGCACTCTAAATCCAGACTTTCAATAGCTGATCTCTGTGTTTGTACTCTAAATAAGTGGTAGGAAGAGCAGTGCTCAGCTATGTAAGTACCTTCTCTGAATATGCAATCAGGATTGCACAAATTACAAAATTATACCAAAAATAACTGAAGGCAAATAAAAAGAGGTCTGGTTAAAACTGAGCTGGCAATTCATTCCCTAATGTTAACATTATGTCAGATTAATGTGCAATTTCCTTTGTGTTTGGGAAAATCGTGTAGGTGCGGACATCCTCTCATTACTCTGCTAGGTGAATTACGAAGCTGTCATTAAAATAATTACCAATGGAAGAAGAAGGGGAATCAAACATTTACTTCAATGTAATTATAAACCTTATTTCCTACTAATGTGGGTAATTTGTCTCACAACTATTAAAGGAAGTAGAGTAAAACATGTGCCTGTATCAATACCCTATTAAACAACGATCACATATCAGCGAAAGAGACCCTACACAGAGCAGAATATTCAGGCAGAAAGAAGTGGTTATTCCAGCTGGTCTGCAGATAGTCTCTGAAGACTACCCACAAGGAAAAGTAATTGGAAAAAAGATCCAAGTCATAAATACCTTAGTTCATCGTATGAAACAACTGCACCTGAAACCAACAGAATTTTCTAATATCTTCTCCATTTCACCATGTTTGTTTTCCCAAACAGTGTGGTATGTTTACCCACTGTCTCTGTACAGGTTGTCACTTCTTATTTTCATCTATTTAAATGCACAAATGCACTCTGTTTAACAACTGTGAAAAGGTGGAAGAAAAACTTCTGAAAACCATGTCAAAATCCACATATTAGAAGTAATAATAATAATAATAAAGAATTCCTAGCAGAATACTTGGTAGTTGAGCATCCTTCCATACTATGAAATAGGTTTTCCTATAAAACAGGAGAAGAGAAAACCAAATCGATCAGAAAGACCCAAGAGAACTACACTAATCAGTTAATCATTCTGATTTTACACTGCTAATTAAAAAACATCTCTCGGATTCAAACTCTGTTTACAGGGTACGAACTTTCTTTATTGGTGATGTGTGCACAGGGACTGACATTTGCAATGAAGTGTCTTAGCAGATTCCAGAGCACTTGGTATCATAAAGAGCTAGAGAGAACAGTGTACTGAGCTTTACTGGATCCCTCTGACAAGTCACCAGTGAAAAGATTACTGGTGCAGTGACTACATTTCCAAGGAAAATAGTGAGAAGTTTAAGGTCTTGCTATGGTAGCTGAAATAAAGCACCTCTTCTTAAAATACAGTGCCTTCTACAAATAACTGATGATTGTTATCCTTCCTGTTTCTGTTTTTTTCAGTGCTTTTTTATTGTCAGCCACATTATCTCAAACCACTTGTATAAGGCTGTGGACTGCAGGTGGCACCATTATGTCATTATGAAATGAAACAACATTATTCCTGAGACAGGTAGGCAGAACAGGGTACTCTAACCTAATTAGTGATGTACTCTGTGAATATGAAGTATGCAATCTAATACAAGTCCTATATACATACAGGAAAACCAATTCTCTCTAAGGTAAAGATTAGGAGGTATCATCTGATGCACACTGTCAACATTAGCTGAAGTAAATGAAGCTGTATAATTTACCCCAACTGAGAATGTCCCATTGACCTTCAATGGCCTCTGGAGAGGGCCCTCAGAAGGAACACCTGAGGAAAAAACCCCAAACTGCAAGCATGATAGTGCAAGAACTCTATCTTTAAAGCAGCTGCTCGAGAGTAAAGCAGATGCCACACTGCAGTTAATTCTGATATGCATTGGATGAAATGAAGAGCAGATAGAACGATGGAAAAATCAACCTGTGATATTTTCAGGAATGTTCCTGAAATGAAAAAGGTTGCTTGTATGCTCCTGATGAAACTGTATAAATTCCATACTCATGTAATACAAAAGGAGTAAGCAGTGTACCAGGAACCCATCTGGTACACAACTCCCATCCTCCTAGATGCTGACTCTACCCCATGAACAGATAACAAGAAGTTTCTGGTGGATCTGCCTGGAAAGCAGAGATTGGTTCATGGAGCTACTTGGAAAGAGAAGGCACCCATAACACTACATACCTTTTTGTGTGCTATAATGTGTGAGAAAAATACATTTACACCCATGGCTACATCGAAATCACTAAACATAGCACTCTAACCATGGAAGCTCTGCAGTCAGAAAAGACTTTTCTCTGTCTTTCACGTGCATACACAGAAAGATTTCCAATTTGAGATGACTCTGCTGTGTACAAAGACACTGATTCCCAGGAGACTTCTGCTGAGCACTCAAAGAGATACCTCTTGCTGGCAGGGAGACCAGCATGCAATGTGTACAGCCCACAAAAGCATTCATTTCCACTAGGTGTGCACCAGCATGTCAGCAATTCGCTGCATTGTCTTTCTGCAGTACCGTGGAGAAGAGTTTTTAAGTCAGTAATAGCTGTCAATCTCCCTGTAAACTATCCCCCACCTACCAGTTTGATCAGTTATTCCAAAGCCACACAAACTGTCCCTGGTATCCTCTGGATGCAGAAAAAGTGTTTTTTGCTTAGCAGTCAGTCAGTTAACAGCCAAGATACTGTTGGTGAGGCTGAGTAGTTGGTGGGGATTGACAAGTGGAAAGATGAAATCGAGGGTAGAATCTCTCAGGAAATACAGAGAGAAATTGGTAAATAACCTTTCATATGAATAGGCCTGAGAGTACTCAAGGCTCAGAGAAATCTGTATTCCAGGAAATCTAACATTATTTAGGATAGAATTTTCTTCAATATTTGTCATACACTTTGCTTTCTGACTGCTCACAGAGTAGTGTTAGGCTTAATTCCAATAGTGAATAAAGAGTTGGCACGGTCCTTAATGGACATTCAAATTATTGAAAACAGATCTCGGACTTGAAAGTGGATTTGCTCATTTTTGAAGTCATAATTTCATTTTGGTATCGCACTGCCCAAGTGTGAGCTTGCACTCACTGACATTTGAAGAAAGATGTCAACTTATTACACATCATTAAATTCTCATCACTATACTGCTGCATTTAGTTGGGAAATACATGTACAAAATGCCTCATATTCTGAAAATGACCTGTATGTAGCTAAATACAATACTCAGTGTCTGGAACTCCCAGAATAATCTTGTGTCAGGAGCTAACTTCTGAGGATTTGTTTCACTCATCTGTTAAAACAAAGCACCAATAATCAGCCTAATCTGGCTTTTCCAGATATGTTAGTGAGGGCTCCAAGCAGGACCTGTTGCTCCTCTTAAAGGGATTAATTTTTATTAAGACTTGTTGGCTCCTCATGCTGTATAATTCTAAATCCTCTCCTTAGACAACAGCCCAGATATCCTGCATATCTCTAAGATCCTGTCTGCTACACCTGTCCTAGTAAAAAGAAACTCTTTTCTAATGAGAACATGGGAAAAATGTTTTTCCCTCCCTGGAGGTTTTTCAGGATTTCAGAAGACTTCCTCCTCCTGTATCAGGCAAACCCAAGACTATTAATATTTCTTTTAGGGCTGGAGGGAAGGAATAGAAAATAGTGTTCCTGGCCTGTGGGGTAAGGGCCTTTTTTGTTTTGAATTCGTGCTCCATGATTTTCCCCACTTTTTAGGCATGGGCTTTATCCACTGTTACAGAAACTATTCCAGGCTTCTGCTCTGTGTTTCTCTCTTGTTCTTTTCTGTTGAAGCTGCTTTGTTTTGCATAAATCTTTAAATATTTATTAAGGCAAGGTTTTGAACCTGAGTTTCCCACATCAAAGAGAAGCATTTAAATATCATGCGATGGCATCAGCCTTTCTCTTGTTCACTCCCCCCATTTTAATTATACAATGTGGATCTGCTTCAACAGAAAAGACTGGGAAACCCAGCTTGCAATTAGTCAATAAGTGAATGACTTGTATTCAGATGGCTTCTCCACATCTCAGCCAGCTGTTCTGACTCCTGCAGTGCTAATTGCTTCCTCTCTTTCTTTCTCTCTGTTATTCCAACCAGAATTTCCCATCCTGCTTAAAATATTTCTCAAGGAAAAATTTTGTCAAAATAGCAGCTTTTCCATGAATTTACAGATGCAGTTAAATCAATCTTTTCTGGTAAAATTATTTTCATCTATGGAAAACATCTATGGATGCTTAGCAGCCATCATGAGTGCTAGGCACAAGTGGCACTGAGCTGTGGTTCTACCACTGATGAAATCTCAGTCAAGCTATTTCTGTACACAATTATCACTCTTCTCATCCATTGCAACTCAGAAAAATATGGACTTAAGGTGCAGAACTTCTTGGCTATGTAACCCGAGTGACAATGTCCCTGCATTAAACCAGAAATGTGCTGCAACTTGTTCAAAGTATTGTAACATTTTTAAACTTGACCTTCTAGAGTGGCTATATCACAACTGACATATAAAAATGAGTCTTTGTATATATGAAATAATTTCAGAACCTGACCATAAGCTAAGCAATAGTATTTTAAAATGTTACGTTTTTGTTTTAGTTTTATAACTTGCTGAGATCTAAATAATTTTTTTTTTAAAAAGGGTGCTTTGCAGTGTTATCTGAGTTAAAGGCAGGATTTAGGCTTTGCTTTCTCTACTTCTCCTCAGGGCAGTCATATTGTTATAAACCAGTTCCAACACCACAAGTATATAAAATAATTCATTGTAGGGTGTTTCAGAATCTTTCAAAGAAATGCCCTGAATAAATGCTCAGTATTAAACCTATTAAGTAAATGTGTTATGAAAAGATTTGTTAGTTCCACATATTGGAACTGTGAAATAAAGAAATTTGTTTAATGAATGCACAAGAAAGCAGGAAAGAAGAGGAATAACTTCTTTCAGTGGTTATAACTATAATCTCCCATTCACTTACAGAAAAATGGCTATTAATTACCACAACATAACTAGCAAGACTTACAAAACTGAATGCAGTTAGCATAATTCTCTTTAAGAGATGTGCTCTTCACTGTGTTAGAAGATCCTGTCTTTCAGAATAACTGAAAAATACCACAGGAATTGATCAAACATGACAATCAACTGGCCCCTACCAGGAAATATGATCTCTGCCACTGTTTTGTAAAATTTAACAAGTCAGTCAATTTAACAGACAGCCGAGTTCAGAGGGGCTCTAGATGTATATCTAGACCAAAGAAATAAAGCTGAGATACAGAAACTTCACAAATCAAAAATTTTCATTGCAGACTTGCTATTTGGATTCCTCCAGTTAAGTATCTTCAAGAGATTTTTCAGAGAAAAGTACTGAGAACAAACCCCTTTGAAAAGTCAAATCTACCTAGACTGCCTTAGGTTAGGTACATAAAAATAATTGGTATTTTTTAAAAATCCCAGCCAAAAACCCCCAGTGAATTTCAGTTAAAAGCACTTGAATCAGGCTTAACGTCACACGGTTCCAGTTTACTTCCAGTTCAGGGACAGGGCTGGAAGATAAAAAATTCTTTCATGTTTATTCTCTAGTTCTATATATTCATCTAAGAGAAATACTGTTAAAAAGGTCTTTTGAATTAAAAATATAAAGGTCCCTTCTAGGATAAATTATTCTACAGTTTTGTATCCATCTATGTATCTCTACATCCAAAACAATAATAGAAGACCACATAATTACTCTTACATTTCCAGGGGATACTTCTGAGACTTAGGGAGGTCTATTATCCAAAGATTCAGCACAAGCCCAGGCCTGAAGAACATCCCAGCTCAGCCTTTCCATGGTTTAAGTCACTACACTGATATGCTTTATTCATGCTATTAATACAGTAGATAAAATATCTAAGGATTTCTGGAAGTAAACGCAATGTTAATAAAATCTTGGGCAAAAAAACACGCTTTAGGAGTGACAATATCGCATTAGCTAACCACGATGTCAGAACTGAAACGTGGATAGAAATGGATGGAAAAAAGTTAAGGTAATATTCCTGAATATTACAATACATTATCCTTTTTGGAGTGATTGTCCTTCTTCAGTTATCAGTGGAGAAAAAAAAAATAAAACAGCAAGTGATGCTCAGACATGTATTTGCTTTAAAGTAGATTTGATACATAATTCAAGGTAATGTAGGAATAAGGTGAGCCATAGACATTAGAATCAAGTATTTCCTGACAGATCAAACTTCATTTGTCTTTCATTACCTGAGATGCGATAACCATTGCCAAAAACTGAGAAACGTATGAAACAATTAACCCCTTCCTGGAAATCACTATGAAGCAATGGAAATGACAAAGGAAAAGGAGATTCATATCATCTCTCATAAAAAACCCAACTTGAAAAAGGGAGTGTCACTGAAATGTCCCTATTTCTGTCTCTTTGAGTTAACTATCAAAAACAAAGCTGTAAAATAACTTTGGTTTAGCAGAAAATAAGTTGAAAGTGCGAGCAAGGATACTGCCTGCTGCTTGAGTGCTGTGTTCAGAGTGAGAGGACTCGCACATTTTCTGTTTTAAAAAGCCTAAAACCAAGGCTTAATCAGAAACATCCCTGAGTTCTGAAACAAATGTCCATCTCTGAAATGATTAGCATGGTCAATGAGAACAACTTTTCATTAATTGCAATGCACAGGACACGGGTCGTAAGCTAGAAAGAAAGCTTGTGAAAGAAAGATAGTGACCATTTTAATTAAAAACATGTTTTTTAATTGAGGCAAAGAGGAAGGAGGGAAAATAACTCGATAGTTTGTTGTTTGTTTTTTTTTTTTCCAGCAACTACTACATCTTTTTTATAGATATAATCACTCAGGTCTGGAACAGGAAAAGGCACTAAAGAATTATTATTAGCATGGCAATGTCACATGGAAAATTGATTTTCAAGGTGGAGAAGCTTTAGGAAGCTTGTTTAGCCTTTACAAAATCAAAGTGTAAAAGAGTATAAAAGAAGTCATCTATTTTTGTAAGTAATCATTTTTATAAACTCCAAGCACAATTAATTTCAATATACCAGTCTGTTCATGTTCATTGAATAAAATCATTCATGCTTAAATATGGTTATATTTCTCCATTGCAAGAAAAGAAGGTAAATGGAACATGCAGTTCCTCCTTGTAGTGCTGTCACATTCATTTTAGTAACACTCTCCTCTGGATGAAACCAGTATTTTTTCACAAAGCCAATGACTATGTAACATCTTGACTAATATTCCAAATTTACAAGGTAATTTAAGATTCCCAGAACATAATCAAGATACATAATTTACAAATTATACAAGGTAGAAAATTAAAATGACTAATCAATGGCCCCTTTTCATATGTGACAGCTGGGAGGAGCAGATCTTACTTACATTAAATGTAAGTTCTTCCAAAAGGAAATGTAAGTGTTCTTCCAAAATATGGTTTTCAGCAAAGCATGAGGGGGCTTGGATCAAGCACCTGAACAGCAAAGATGCTGAATTCATACTGCCTCTTCCCCAGGAGCATCACCCTGAGCTCACCACTATCCAGTTTCCTGGAACAGATCTGTACAAAGTGCTACTTTGCCTGGAGGTTGCAAAAGATATTTCAGCAAATTGCTCTGTTTGATCCAAACTGATTAAAACAATAAAAAAAAATTAAAAAAGAGTAATGGGCTCTAATTCTAGTTTTAAAATTTAAAGTAAGAGAAGAAAATTTATCTATGAAATGGTATCTTGAGTAGCAAAAAATAAAGACATTTAGTTTGGGGGGCACTTCTTTTGATTAACAGTCACTAAAACTGATCACTAAAACTGATTCAAATTGTTTTATGTGAACCAAGCAGCATGTTTTGGGAAAAAAAGTTGAGATGAAAATCCTGACCAACTTTGTATTTAAGGTTTTTTTGCAAGAGGTATTTTCAGCACTAAGACAGTATTAGCAGAGGGATGGGTGAAAAAGGGATTTGAAAAAAGGATGGGTGAAAAATCTGCCATTATCCTGAGGTTTTCCTTCAGCACAGCATTATGTTGGCATAAACAGACCATTCACTAAATGCTCTCGTGGGATTGCTATTGTAAGACTCTTACTTCAGACTTGCACAGATGCTTCTCTTTCTCCATGACAGCAAGTGGAAACACGCACATCTAAAAGTCACAAAAGGATCCTGGCATCACTGGATTTTGTGGAAACTTTCCTAAAAGATGCAGGACAGTATTTTATAAAAGTTATCAGTAATTCTGATTGTTTTTGACAAGTAAAACTTGTGCATATTGAGATATTGGAGCAAGAGCAGCATAAAGAGATGGACAGATGAATAAGGAAGGTGAAGGAAGGAGGTCTTTCCTGGCAACAGTTTATGGGACAGTGCTTACAAAAAGTGCACATTTTCATTTTTCTTAGTCCTGGCAAACAAATAAGGGAAGCTTTTGAAAAGGTAAAGCAGTATGAAAAGGGAAGCAGTATGAAAAATATGCCTACGTTTTCCAGAATTCACTGGAATCTGTAGTGTTTGGGGTTGTGAAGGATCCCTGCATCTGCAATTGGGGAACATATATTCTACATCCAAAATACCAGAAGAAGACCTGACTCCAATACTGGCCTCTGCTAATGCTGCACCCTTTGAAACAGAAATATTTAAAAGTTAAATGAAACAAACAAACAAACAAACAAAAAAAAAACCCAAAAAAACCTCCCCAAACAAATAAACAAACAAAAAAACCCCCACTCTAACCAAACCAAAACTAAAAGAAACCACAGGCAAACCTCTGAATGCCTTTTAAGATGAAAGAGTGCTTAAAAATAATATCCTGTAGATAAAACACTTGGTTTTACAAAAAACCTCAGCTTTTTGCCTATGAAGGAATACTAGTCTTTGCAAGACTGACAAATGACTACCCTTCTTTGGCTTAATTTTTTTCCCCAAACTTCACTTTTACATCCTAAGCTTCTCTGAATATCCAGCCTGCAGCTAATCTTGATCTTAAATTAGGAGGCAAGCCTGTCCCCGGGCACAGGGAAGTGACAGTGACAAAGTGGTGATCAGAATGATGGTTTGCCTTCTGTAGGAATGAAGGAAATTAACAGCCAAAGGAATCAGCACAAGAAGCTGCAGAGAAGACAGATCAGGCTCTTATTTCTGTATCATTAAAGATCGAAGGAAAGAACTCAAATGTCAACGACTTTACAAGTACATGCTTAATGCTCTGAACAGCCAGGAAAATGGGAGCAAGTCAGACTAGAAGAGCATGCAGTGAACATCACATTACCAGGATCCTGTATTTTACTTTTGCAGGTCACCTTAAAGCCATGTAGTGTAGAGGATTTAAAGCTCTTAAGGAGATTAAGAGTTCAAGAGCTGTGAACAAACAAATTTAGGCTACTAAAATCACAATTCTACATTTTAAAATGTGCAAGAGATGATTATGAGTATGAGTTAGTGATTTTTAATTATTTTGTGCAAGTTTTGCATATTCATAAGTCTGCTTGGAGAAACACACACTGCATTCTGATGAAGGATGCCATTATCTCTCACTCTTAACACAGCCTCAGCACAGCACAAGACAAGGTTTCGGGGGCAGGACATGACACTGCAGCAGACTCACAGCTTCGAATGTCCACAGTAAAACTGGGGACTGATCCTTCCCACAGCCTCAGTTCTAACCACATGTGGCACCTTCTGCTGCCCAGTCTGCTTCACCTCTGTTCTCCCCAGGGCTGGTAATCTTTCATCTGCCCAAATTCCTCACACCCAGAACAGCACGGGAAATGGCTGGAGCCAAACCAGCTTCTGCTTCACCCACCTCAGCCAGCCAAATGTCAGAGCTGGGGCATCCAAGGCTCCCAGGAGAGGGCCAAGGGAGGGAGGAGGTATGAATTGTAGCACAGGGATCCAACACTCAGGAGGAAGTTGGAAGGCATACAGGCTTTGTCACCATGCCCAAGAGAACCCGAAGCTCAAGTCCTCCATGGCTGGATCCTGACTCTTCCCAGACAGCTCAAACTGGTGGGGAGCACACACCTAGGGAGGAAGGACACACCTTCCCCACAGGTATTTCTGTCAGATAATCTGGTTGTGTCCTTGCACCTTTCTTTCTTACTGGCAGTATCATGAAACATTTAGGTGATAACTTTCAGCACTGCTTGAATCCACAGAACTCATTTATTAATGACATTCATCATCAATCTGAAGCAATGTTCACACAGCTCCCTCTCCCAGTTCCATTTTATTAATGAATAATACTTGTGGTATTGTGAAAAAAATACTCTTGAAATCTGAAAATTGGCAAATTTTTTACTCCCATATTTTATCCTAGTCAAAAACTGAGGACTCATTTCTGGCATGAATCTAATAAAGCATTTTTTTCAATATTTTGAAGTGCAACAACACTGAAACACTGTTGTCTGTCTGAGGGAACAATTGTGTCTCCCTAATGTGAGTAGCCTACTTCTCAATTAGCCTGTAAAAATAAACCTGCCTTTCCAGACATTAGTCACCAGACTCTCAGATGTTTTGCTTGCAACTAGAAATGGATTCATTAAAAAAACAGAAGTAACTGATATCAAACAGAGATTATGTTGAAGGGCAGTATTTTTATGAAAAATGTATAAGCTGATATGTACAAGAAAGGAAGGCAGCAGAGGGCTGTGCACGTGTAACCAGTGTCAGTATTTGAATCAGGATGAGTATTTGAAGGCATACACAGAATTCCCTATGCTCTACTGCTGCTGCCACAAAATAGGAAAGAACTAGACTGGCTTATCTGGCTTATCTATGCGTTTATACAAAGCAAATGAGAGACACTTCAGCTCTAAATAATCCATTTACCTTTTCATAAAATTTTACTGGAGCAGAGAAAAAAAAACCTTGCAGCATGACCTACTAGCAATATGCACATCACCTTGCTATGAATATGCAGTTTCTCAGATAATAAAACCATTTAAAGGTTTTTCAAATGAAAATCAGTGAAAAATGAAGCTTAAATTTAATTTTGAAAGCTCTAAGTATTAATCATTAGAAAATAATAAAATTACATGGTACCAGTATCATCTTTCTGTCAGATGCTAGTGAACACCTAGAGAAAGGGATATTACTCTTTACTTCACCACATTTTCACAGTTTTTGGCAGTGAACAACTTTGCACCCTTGTGAAGCTGGAGAGAGCATCTAATAGATGCTGTTAAAAGCCAGCCAGAATGCAATAAACACTCATGAATTTGTCTACTCAAATTTTTAGCTTATTGACAGATTTTGGCCTCCCAACATCCTTTGACAAAATATCCCTGTCCCATCATTGAATTGTGTTGTATAAAAAGAGAAATACCTTTGTGCCTGGTCATAGTGATTTTCACATTCATGCCCTGAGGACAAATAATCAAACCATTCCCTCATCATTTCCCCCAAGTCATTCATGACTTCAGAACTACCTCTTTATCTTTTCCTTCCATAGGGAAAAAAAAAGTTCTACCAGCAAATCTTGGAATTTCTCAGAAACAAAATCAATAAGGACACTCAATAGGAACTCTAGGCTAGTAATGTAATGGTCAACAGTGTAAGAGGTGATTAGTAGAACTAAACAAACCTTAGGCATTTGATATCTAGGGTTATCTAAGAGATCAACTGCTGATGCTGTTGCTGTTTCTATACTGTAACTTCAGACCAAGGCAATTTGGAGTGTATAGGGCAGGCCAGCCATAACCTTTTATTTCATCTCTTCTAAAAGCAGGATAGAAGACTCAACAGTCTGTACTGGTACTACTGAGAAATGATTTCTAACATTACTCACCTTCTCTTCCACCCAAGGATATATGGGCAATTACGTGCTTTTCAGGAGAGGAAGGATTAGTATGCTTGTGAAAGGAAACACTGTCACTTTGCTAATCTCAGGCAATGCAGATACAGTGGCTGTCATGCTCAGGACATGAAACATCTCTATGGTCACAAAGTAGTCTTATGCTCAAAGCAGCTTGCAAAACCTTTGAGGTCTTCTGTGGCAGCAATGAGCTAAATACACCAAGTTTTGAACAAGTCTGTTGAGCAAAACTTCTATGAATTGCATGGTGAAAACAGCTAAATGGAAAGGGGAAAGGATTGCTGCACCTCAGCTGGCTGGTCAGTGAGGGGCCAAGAAGAGCCCAAGAGCTGGAGCTGATGGCTGATGGTGGCAACTCAAGATGAGGGGCCAAGAGAACACCATCCTTCCCTGAAGGCTTCCTGAAGAACACAGCTGTGGCCTTGCTCCCGGTGAGCAAGCCATTAAAATAACTCCACTGTCCTAGTGAACAAGCAGCTCCCGATTTCTCTTTGTCTGAGGGGTACTGGGATGTAGGTGTCCCAAGGGAACTTTGTCCTAACATCAAATCCCGCTCAAAGCTCTGAGCTAGTGACAGCAACACTGTGGCAAAACTTCCCTGGCGTGCTTTAGCAGCTGCAACACACTAACAGAACAACAACTACCCATAAACACGCTGAAGTCTCTGATCCCAAGAGCTCTGGTTTCCTCTAGTATTACCAAAAGGAGGGCTGTCTTTTTTTTCATGGAATCCTGTAGAGCACTGCCATTGAGCAATTTCAACGCCATTGGGAGAACCAGCAGACATGACAACCAAGCTTAATTTAGGGAAACTAATTTAGATTTGGTAAGGCAGATAAAGCATTTTTATTGCAAAACACAACTAGTTATGTCAGGTGCATATACATTATACACATGTATTTACACATTGCAAAATGTGTACAACATCTAGTTGGGAGAAAACATGTTTTTGGCAAACTAAAAATGCAAATCTAAATTTTAACAGAGTGCATGTTAGACGAGATCCCTGGGTACGGAAGGGCTAAATACATATTTTTAGCGTGAGACAAAGTTCACACTTTTCAAGTAACCACTGTGCAATAAGACATCTAAACTATTTGCATTTAGACACACTCAATACTTATTTCTGCCCTAGTGATGCCTTGAATATCACAAACAACTTATAATTAGGCCTCTGAAGATACTACTTCTATTTTCTTTAAACAAATGTATTATTTTACCTAAAATTTGACTCTGCTAGGTTCTCTGAGAGTACTACAACTTAAAACACACATATTTTATGATCTTCACTATGTAGTCATCTTTGCATGGCAATGTGTTAGTGCATAAACTATCAAATACAATTTCTAAGTAGAATTTGAAGGAAATCTTTCTGTTTAAAGTATGTAGTTCATTGCAACGACTACATTTATTACAAGATTTAACAACAAGGAAAGAACTTCTGTGAGTGTCTAATTTTTCATTTATATAGTAAAAAATATATCTGGAAAGAAACCAAAGGCCTTTGTAAGTCGATTATATCTCAGCCAATGCAAGGCTTTGCTACTTTATAAGAGACTGAAATGAGATTGTCTGGAAATTGCTTTTCCTATTTTTTCCAATCTCAACAGAAAGAAATGAAAAAAAGAATATGAAAAACTGGTTAGACTTCCATTTTCAATATCATGGGCTGCTGTAAGTCACACAGTAAAATGTCCTGTAGACACAAAGGCATGAAAATGATGGATTTTCTTTAAGATACGCAAGACTTAAAATTCTCTCACTACAGCACTCAGCTGCTTTACAAGGTTACAGCCATGCCTAATCCTGATGTGTTTTAGAGAAAGCAGAGCTTCATTCAATTATTTTAATTCAAAATGGTAACACTTGTTTCTAAACTTACACAGTAAGCAGCTCTGAGCTAATTCTGGGGTCTGTAAGAATGCTCAGTGCACTATCAACATAGAGATATGAAAATTGGGAAGAATGTAGAGGTCATTTAATTAATTGGCATCCCATACGCCCACCCTCCAGTATGGAATGATCCTCATTACCAGGGCTGTGCTTTGTTTCATTTTAAATGGTCCCAGGGATGGGATTTAGTGCTCTATCAGCTATTCCCCTGTGAGGGAACTAGACCTCTGATTTGGATTACAGTCAACAGTACTTATAGGAGCCTCTGCTTCATTTCAGGGGATTAAAACTCGGTTTCAAAGATAATGAGAAAGAGCCCTTCAAAACATTTCTCATACTGATGACTTGCACAGCAAAGCTGTAGAAGCCTGTATTTATTTGTCTTGGGATAGAACTACGAAGGCAGTTTGCAATTTGAAGGAAGCTCACAAGAAATGTAGTGTACAAATTATTTGGAGGCAATCATCTTATTTGCAAAAGAGAAACAGAAAACACTCCTCAGATCCCCTAATCCAGACAAACACATTCACACAAAATATTTTTGTTTGTTTTTTGTCCTCTCTGCCCTTGTTTCAGACTACGAATTCTCCTTGTAATGTCAGGGGGAAATTTCATTTCTCCCCGAAAAGTCATGGAACGGGGGGTTCTGATAAGGAATGGGAAGTAAAATTCTCTTTTTACAAGGTGAACTCTGAAGTTTGGTCTGTCAGAGTCATCCAATAGTTGGGAGAAAGACTCCTGTGCCTCGCTACCCTGCCTAGTTTATTTAAATATACCAGCTCTTCTGTCTTCTCCCACCTTTTTCAGCACTCAGGCCCTTGGAGATGTGAATATCACCTCTTTTCTTTAAAACCACAGTGTATCAGATGATCTCTCCTTGTGCAATTCACGTGGACCCTTAATTATTGTGACAACACTTGTTATTTAGAGAGCTCTTTCATCTTCAAAGCACGTCACAAGCATCAATTAACCCAAATCTAGATTAATTAATGTGACAATTAATTTGCTATATATCCAGCAATTCATAATGCAGAACAAACTAGTGGCTATTAAAGTCATTGGAATGAGTTCACTTGACACCAACAGATATGGGTCAAGCTCATTTCTTGAGTCTAATTTCTCTCTCCTAAATCTTGACTGCAACATGGTATTTTCTTCCCCAGCATCTTCAGCTGCTTTGTCAAGAATACAACTAAGGAATGGGAAGAGAAAAAAAAGGGAATCTGTGAACTGAGATCACACACACATAAAGTTAATCAGTTTTGTTTTAAGGGTCATCTTAAACCTTAAACTCCACCTGCATAGAGTTTATGAAGATTTATCAGGTCAGTCCTTGACACACTCAGAGAAATCAGGGTTCCAAACACACTGCTACAATTAGTGAATTCAGGAGGCACTCATATCATAAGCTGAGTGCTAAATTATAGATTGACCCAAACAGACAACAGGGTGAGTGGTTGCAGCAAATTCCCCACAGCCACTGTGAATCTTATGGAAGAAATAGGCACCCAGAGTTTTTAATAATCATTGTAGCATCTGTAGTAGTGCTTCTGTCTCTCATGCAAGAAAGCAAGGGGAATATGAAAGAAAAAGGAAAAGAAACATTTACTCGAAATTAAGGTTGATGGTATTTATTCAAGAAGGTCTCAGACATTGCCTTTCACAGTGTGTTGTTTAATTTCATAATAATCCTTAAAATAATGCATCATTCTCTCTGAAGACTCTATTAAAAATCCTATGCTCATGAAGCAGGAATGCACTTAAATATTTCTCTTAGCTTATTAAATATACACCTCATCCTAATATTTAAGCCTATTTTTTTTTCTTTTCAGCACCAAAAAGGAGCTTTTTATTATCCAAAATAATCAGCTGCAGAGTTAGTTAGCTCTAGAAGAACTTTGCTGAAAATTCAAAACATGATAAAATCCTTGAACTGGCTAATAAATAAATAAATATTACTCAGACTATAAAGAAAGAGTGGCATTCTCCAAGAGTGAAGTAATTATTCTACAGATTCCAGGAAAATGATTTGACCTAATGAAAAGGAAACAACTTACTGAAAAAGAAATTTGGAAGAATCTTTTGATTCATACTAAAGGCATGTAAAGGATGAGCCCCTTTTCTTATTTTTGAACATTTTCTACAAGAAGAACCCCATTTGCAAATACCTCTTCAACAACACCAGGATAAGCAAGCAGGGAATGATTGGCTCCACTGGCATTAATTTGGTGAGCAAATTGAAGGGAAAATGTAGAATTGCTTAGTTAATCAAGTATGACTGAAATCATCCAATCAAGAAAATAACCAGCAAATCTAGCTGGTGCTGTAATTTGTTCTTGGTGCCAGTCTCTTTCTACATGGAATTAAAAGCCCAAAGAAAACAGCAACAATAAATGAGCCTTCTCTTATGGAACAGTATAAAATCCTTCAGTTCATGCCTTTCTAATCATCATTTGACACTGCTTGAATTGCCTTTTAAGCCACATGCTTTCTAAAATCCTGCAGAAATTATTGCTGTTGACCAAAGACTGTATCTTTCCATACTAGTGCTTCAAACACTCTGACAGCTAAACTGTGAAAGAATAAAAGCACTAATGGATTTGGGTGACTATATTATTCCTTGTACTTTAAGCTTTACTTGGTCTCCTTCACAGGTTCTGCTCAGTTACTTTCACTACTGGCTTTCAGAGATACTGAGGGTTTATTTTACAGTTTATAATACACCTGTATAAGCAGAGCTGTAGTCAAGTATTAAAGGTCACAGAAAACTTATTGATCTAGAGAACACAGCAGCAATAACTCAGAGAATATCAAAATAGCCACTGCTATTTGCTTTTCCTTAACTCAGAATGGAGTAGACAATCTATAAGAATCAATTTCTTCCCCTAATAATCCATCATTTTTCATGGAAGAGTCAACACTTTTACAAAACCAGAAGGAAACAGAAGGCTACAACTGTCTGAAGAAGACCCAACATTCCACTCCCAAAAATGCAATAGCAGACACTGGGGAAGAGATGATTGTATTAATAACAAATTCTCATGTAATGATTTTAATTAATAAAATGAAAATAAAGTGATTATCTATTTACATCCAGAACAATGTCAAGACCTTTCTTGTAAGCTGTAGAGCTTTTTCGATTAACATGGTAACAAGGTTCACATTTTATAATAGTATCAACAAGGAAGAAGCAGCACTGCATAGATTACTAACAGATTATTTTTTACTAACTTAGATTACTAATTTAAGCAAAGTGCAGGTCTCTCAAGAAGACCTTGTTAACAATGACCTACTAAAAAATGTAGAAAATTCACGGTCTATGAAAATTCACATTGGAAAGAGACCTATTTATCAAGATCTTAGTATGGAAATAAATTGAAAATGACCTTTAAAGTTCTGAGTGCACCTTGCTTGGACTAAGAGCATCATAGGTGCACTGAGGCTTACAAGTATATGGAAGTAGACTTCTCAGCAGAATCCAAATGATCCCTGTGCTAAGACACAGCTACTCCATCAGATCAGATGGACAGAGCCAGAGAGACAACTGGACATAAAAGAAAATAGAGAAGAATGGTAGAACCAAGTTTCAACCTCATCAGAAGTGCACAGGAACAGGCAGCCTCTCCATGGTTACCAAAAGAAAGAAACAGTACTGCCTGGGGGCTTCAGGCTGCAAAGAGCCATTCATACACACACAAACAGAGGCATTACAACCCAGTGTATGGAACAGCCCCAGTAACCATGGCTCAGTGCTCCACTACAGCTGCACCAATTTCATTGTGACCATCACCTGTAATCTGGGTCACGCAGGGATGAAGCAGTAAACAAGCTGACAGCAATGATATAATTGCAATATACAGATTTTGAAAGGTAGGAAAGTATCTAATGGACATGCTTCCTTTGAAAATTTCCCCTACGTAGGTGGAAGATGGAAAGGGCTTTCTATACAGATATGACATGTGCTTCCCACTCTCCTAGTAGCTTATCAGTGCACCTCAGCAACATTTTTACTCCAGTTTTTTTTTTTTTGCCTCAGTTTCTACTTTTCCTTGTGAACAGAACTTCTTTTGGGGAGCTCCTTTATACAACCCCAGCAAGACATGGAATTATTGTATGTCACATGTCCTTTGGCCTTTGCCTAACAAGTACCTTATTTCCCAAGTACTACAGCACCTAATACCAAAACAAGAAGAGATTATTTTTCTGTATACATTACCAAGACTTCTCTAGAGAAAGAAGAACACTGCAACTATTAGAACGGGTGGGCAGTAGATAATCCCTACCAGAAAGTAGCCACAATACAATCTTGTATTTCGGATAAACCTTTGATGGCAACATAACTCATATGCTGAAACCAGATTAGAACGCCGAAGTTTCACAATTTACAGGACTTTCAGCACAACAGACTAGTATAAACCTGCCCTCAGAAGGAGTACAGACCTCACTCAGATTTGTCAGTAGTTAACTGCTGTGATTTGAAAATCTTCACATATCAGAAAAGCAATGCACTACTTTTGGATCAAAGAGGTATTTTGTTCACTTCAATGCATACACTAATTGTCTGTCCTGTTAGCATGAAAAGAAGGTATGATTGGCACTGAAGTGTGACCAGACTTCTTGGATGGTTTCAGTGTCTGGAAAGAAAAGCTCAGTAGGTTCATAAATCTAATATATCCTTTTCATAATAAAACCTAGAGCAGCAATAATTGCAATAAAGTTTTACAAGGTGTCCTGAGAGGAATAAAATGTTCATTATTCTCTGCACCACAGCTAAATAAAGCAAAATTAGTTTTTTCTTTAAAAGCCCATAAGGAATTCAAATTAACAGACTTTGTAAAGAATGCTAGCAAAAGACTTTTGGCAGAGCCTAACTATTGGTTGCTTTGATTTTAGTGACCTTGCTCATCTTCTCTTTCTAAACAGATGTTTTAAACCAGAAAGTTTCAAATGCCCAGACAGTGTAAAGACTGTTTTGGGTGCAAGACTTATGAAGAGCAAACTTCCTGTAAGTTGAACGACTTTCTGTGAGTTGTTTTAGGGTACTTTTCCTATGTTAATTCTCATTCCCCACTACAAAAATCTGACCACTAAGCTCAGTACCCATGTGAATTCAGTGGCAGGGATGAAGGGCCAGGACTTCAGGCTTCCAAATAGCCTACAGAGGTAAACCAAAGGTAGGCACAATTGCAAGGTGTGTGCAGTTGAGAATTTCCACAAGCTGATAGGGCTCCCTCCGAGCCCTTCTGGCACCTGTTTAAGCCTTAATGTAGATTATGCTTTCAGAGTATGCTAAAAACTAACAGCAGGAAGAGACACAAAACTACCCAGCTTTATGCAATTACTGTTCACAGTGATCAAACAATCTTGGCAAGAAGCTGGTGCTCAACAAGGCAGCTGGAATACACTAAATCTCCCCCACGTTAAATAAGGCACAGGGAGCTTTTCCAACGCTTAGCAGTAACATATTGCTATATACTTTATAAAGTGAAACAAAGCAACTGAAGTCAAATTTTCCAAAATACGGTAATGCAAAGAGTGGAATGCTTAGTCAATCAAAGTAAATCAGAATATAAGCATTCATACAGTGCTATACCAGTCACAGACATTTCGTCTCTCTAATTCTTATCATTTGCATTCCTCTGTCTTAGCTGCCATCCAATTCCTAGGCTACAGACCATCTAGAAAAGAAGCAAATAATTATCTGACAAGTATTGTATGCTATCTCTCAAATACAAGTGATTTGGCTGGCTGCTCTACCATAACAGTCTTATCTTATACTCACCAAAAGTTATAAAGGGACTGAATTTGAAATAAGTATCAAGCTTTTTTATTATTTTACAGTAATAATTAGTTTTAAAATATTCCTGTACTCATGAATGATCTGATGCAAATCTTAGTACTTTTAGCTTTTCTGCAAATGGCTGAACTGTAGCCTCAGGCAAATAGTCAGATATCTAAAGCAGGGCTGCAAACATTTGCATACACAAACAAAAAACATGAAAAATTCTCCCAAAAAGAGAGAAAAAAAAGACTGTCTTGAAAATTCTCAGTAGGTTCATAAGACCTGTCTTGCTCTGGCTTTCTTCTTCAGCCATTCTTTCACTGACTTTCCCCTCATCTTCTCTACAGGCAGTCCTAAGGGACTACTCTTATTCCTCTTCACTTCTCCCTTTTCAGCCTGTCTTTTGGCAGCTCGTCTGCAAACAATTTTGACTACTATCTCTGCTCATAGCCCAAAAGATCACCTTTATTCCCGACCCATCTTCTTCTGCCCACAATGAAATCTGAGCCTTTCTTATACCTTCTCACCTCAATTTCAGAGATAAGAACATTTTTCTCCCTGTGGAACCTCATTTCTCTACCCCTATGGACTGGCCACTTGTTCTCACATTCTAGACTTCATATTTTGTTTGCTTCTTTTCCTAGATTTTCTCACCTAAGTGATTTAAAGATCACATATACACAATGTGATGAAGGCAGGGCGGTGCTAATTGCACTTTTCATTTCAGTAGCAGAAATCTGATCCATCTCTTGCCTCAAATTTACATGTTGTTCCATAATAACAGGGCTAATTTTGTGAATTCAAGCATTCACAAGACTGCTTTTCACTCTTTCCACACATCTGTGATGTGC
This sequence comes from Irena cyanogastra, assembly GCA_013397155.1. Classification (NCBI taxonomy): domain Eukaryota; kingdom Metazoa; phylum Chordata; class Aves; order Passeriformes; family Irenidae; genus Irena; species Irena cyanogastra. Next base: position 163,393 of record VWZV01010905.1, on the reverse strand, counting down.
ACTGTAACATATCCACACCAGCATTTTATATTTTCTATCTGCATAGTACATCCTGCAGTGAGTAAGGAGTGAAAAATTACAAAACCCCTTCTGCAGGGTTTTGCACCTAAAATGATGAAAGATGAAATGTTTGCAAGGACAAAATAAAATTCTCTTAAGCAATTTGGTATAATAATAAAAAAAATAGTCATACTTTTGAGTCCAATATCCTTTCATCAGGTCTAAGAGTCTGAATAGACACTGGGGACCAGTGCTCTTTGTTTGACGGTTTTCAATTTAGTATTAGCCTTAAACTTGGTCAAAAGATATAAACAATTGGATAAAGACTTGATTTAAGCCAAATTAGCCAAAAGAAGATGATTTTTTCTACACAAAGCTTCAGGTTCCCAATTATCTGTCTTTCTGCTGTCTAGAAACACATCCATTACTATGGCACACATTACTATCTTCTTGTGGCCATCCTATTCTTCAAGTATAATAAAAATATTCTTCAAGTATAATAAAAAATATCATATTTCAGTGTTTCTTTTACAGAAGGCCTCCAGATATAGAAGGGAGGAAATCGTTGTTAAAGTTGTGGTAGGGCTGCCTCTTCCCCTGAGTATACTTTCACCAGTTAAATGATGCTGGATTTAAATTATCCATCTGGGAAAAACAGCCCCATCATTTTTTGAGATTACTGTAAAAAATATAGAGAATAATCTACTGATTACAGTGGATTACGACTTCTCTACATCCTTAATTTGATTATGGTAATCATAACGTAGCTGTGTGATCATCTTTTCCATCAAAGAAGAGGGAAGTGCAGAATAGCAATCTACAGTTGAAAAAGAGAGACCAACTTTTGTTTTCCATGAGTAAAACTATTAAAAAAGTAGGAATTACTTCTGACCTTTAGCCTGCGATCCTGGTCTCCACTGCACAGAGAATTTACAGACACTTTAAAAGTCTTCCATGCTGGATTTAAGTTATTCATCACAACCTGTAAGGGAAAAGAAAAAACATTTCCATGTCTCTTTAACTCTTTCCATGTCTCTTTAACATTTCCATGTCTCTCAGCAGAATGCTAACAAGAGCCACAATTCTCAACACACTACATTCACCAGCAAGAGAAGAAAGCAGAGCTCAGCTGGAGTTTTCAGAGCTACATCCAAAGAGACACGAGCCCTTGAGCAACTGGCCATCTCCAACACTGTTTCTCTGGAAAGCCCCCAAAAGGAGCAGGAGTTGGAAATGGACCCTACATACCCACAGATGATGCTACAGACGTTGCCCCAGCACTGCCACACCTCAGTGGGAGAGAGTTGAGAAGGGAAAGGTTGCAGAACTGAACTGGAAGCAATGGAAAACATGCAGGGCTGGGCAATGGGGATGGACAACGTGAATTTATAGGCACATTGTTTGCCTTGCTAGGAAAACCCTATGGAATCCATAACAGGTTTATAACCCCTAACACCTGCCACAGCTCCACCCTATACACCTAAATGCTGGTTTTTAAGACAGTGCCAGTCATTACCATGGGGCAGTAATGCCACTGGGTGATAAGAAACAAATATAAAGCACCCAGATTACAATCATTGAGAGGAGGTGGGGAAGAAGCAACATAGTAATGATGGGAAAATATGATACAGTCTGTAGCCTGGTTTTGGTTTTATATCTCCTAAGCTTCCAACACAGCATCTGCCAGTTTAATTAGGTTTGGACCTTCAGCTTCATCTTCCTTTACTGTAAGGTGCATAAGTCAAAACCTGATATCCATTAGTTAATAATTATACTAGAGTGTAACGCTAGGAAGTGTTTTTAAGCGTGAGTGTTTGCACACCTACATTTAAAACCACTTCCCTTTGTGATATGGGAAACAAACTATGCTTCCTGACAGTCCATCTGTGCCCTTGGAAAGTAAATTCAACTCTACTCCTTACCTCAGTCCTGTGAACAAGTTGTTGGGTTGCATCATCATTCACCCGAAAAATCTCCAGAAAAGGATCAGATTTGCTGAAAAAATCCTAAAATAAAATATAGGACAGATTACTCTTGAGGCTTCTTTTTCTTTGAGCTTTTCAGGCACAATGCACTGGTGCTTCCCTGACTGCTAATGAAAAGGAAGAGCCAGAGTAGTTTTAGTGAGACCTCTCGGTGTTTCTCAGCAATACTTCATTCTTGTCCTTGTCTCACAAGGATTCCTGTGGTCCTGTTGTTGTTCTCAGTCTGACTATTTAATCATGGCATGCAAAACTGTAAAATGTCATTTTACAACCTCTTCCCTTCTTACACTCAGCCCAGTTTCCTGAGCATTAGCTCTATTATCCACCTAGCTTGTTTCTTTTTTGTCTCCATACCTGTTTGGTCTTTTGACATCAGTTTTCTAACACACTGCGCTTTGAAGCATATTCCACACTGGGGTTGAATTTCACACTGCTCACCTACTCTCTCAAAACAGAAGTTAATTGGCCAAGACATTGTGCTGCGACCAACTAACACAAGTACTGTCAAAATGGATTAGAGGTGGTTAGAGAAGCAAGTCCTCTTCAGGGTGTGGTAACATGGCCCATGCTAAGATGACAAACAGAGCAGTGTAATGCAGGAAATAACTTGCTATCTCTAGGCAAGTCTGTGACAGACACTGCAGAACATCTTCTCCTAGTCTTGTATCCAGCTAACAACCCCGAACTTTCTTACACCAACCTAAATTAAGTTGCTTTCTATGGTGCTGCTTCAGTTTGGTCACAGGCTCTTTTGTTTCAACATTTCATTTATTCTGGACATGCTAGCTGGGGGGGTGAAGAGTAATTGGCTGTTAACCCAGGAGGAGAAACCTTCAAATTTCTAACTGTGCCATGCTGAAAGAGTAGGATTTAAAAGCACTGAGTCAATTTCCTATAGTTTCAAGTCTCCTCTTAATTTTCTTCCTCAAAAGAGCCACATGATCGACTTTGTGCATATGAATATTATTCGTCTCTATAGGACATACCCAAAACCACAGACCCCCATGACAATTTGGGGAAGTGAGAAATTCTGTTCAGTATCCAAGTGTTTCTATGATAGTGCTAGTGTAAAAATTACTGTAATATATATAATTCTATTATTTTCTCCTCATCAAATATCCACCATACCTATTTTTGATTAGCTGCAAGGCCGTTGGTTTGGGAACAACTTTGCATAAGATGCTAGACAAAGTTTGGACTTGGTAAAATTTATTTTTAGGGCATTTTTACAATTCCACAACTTCAAAACAAACAATGAATTTAGAGATTTGAAAAGGGACACCTGAATTTGAATGTCTGGAGAAGAAAATGAGTCCCTATGGATCACAAAGCCTTGAGCAAGGCTCAAGGAGACTAAAGTCTCGTCATCCACTAAAAATGACATAATGTTGTATTGAGAGTGCTGTTTTGTCACTGATCTACTTCTTTACTTTCTAGAGAAAACTTAGTGGCCCATTTAACAGCTGATGCAAAGCATGTGAAGATTTATTTGTTAAATCCTTTCATGGGGAGCATGGAACAACAAAGCTGTATCTTTGGCTATTTGTTCCAGCTACATGGTAAACAGGACATTTCAAGCCAAACTTTGTAAAACCAGTGCAAAATTCAACTAAGTAACACCAGAGTTCGCCTCAAGGCCCTGTTGTAGATTTAGTATCTGGACTTCACTCAAAATTTGAAACTGCTAGGATATGGGGGGTTTTGGTGATCAAATTCTGCCAGATTACCAGTGTATAACAAAGAGAACAAGCAGAGATAGAGAGTGTTGGTTTAATCACAGTGACACGAACATCCAGAGTGCATAAGGTTAAAAAAGATTGAGCTGCCTCTTCTCATACATAAGCATTCTGATTGAAGCTTAGTAAAAGCTTAACATTAAGAGTTTCTTTATCAAACACAAATTTGATAAGTTATTTGAAAGAAAGCACCTCAAAATGATACATCCAAAGAATGCACCCTGGTGTGCAAAAGAATTCAGAAAGGAAGCCAAGATTTCATTTAAGGCTCAAAATACAGTATCATTCCAAGTTGAGTATCGTAAAGGTACAACAGCATGTAGGAAATAATTTCTGGTTTTAACTACCAAGATAATACCACATAAAAGGAAAGATTTTAATGCTGGATGGTGGTTTATATTACTCCCCCTCTAAGGCAAAAACAAGGCCTAATTACTATCAGAATTGAGGTACGAACAAAAAAAATCCTGCTATATTGGAAGTGCATTGCAATAAGTAGAAATGATAAGCTGAAGAAACATTTGCTTTCACAATTAATATTTTTGGTTGTTGTGCTGAATCTAATAGCTTTGCATTATCCCCCAAGAATATCCTCTGAAAGAAAAATAGCTGCAATATATTGTGCTATTTTAATAATATTTAAATGATTAATGTAATACATTTGCTGGTGGTATAATGCACATCGTTCATCGTTCTTTCAGTATGTGCAGCAGTTATACAGTAATAACACAAGTACATGGCCTAAACTTTAAAAATTCAGATATATCTGTTTCTAAGCACCTAGTTTGACATATTTTTAGCAGATTAATTTTCAGAGCCCAACAATTTTTAAAATTCAGGACTGAGGATCAAGTCAAAGGTCCCTTAAAAAGGGCTGAAGCAGCCAAAAGACCAAATTTTTGAATACTATTTAACAGTGCATTTGATGAGATTTTTTTTTTGGTAGTAGTTTAATACCAGGGAACTACATAAAAAAGCAATATTAGCTCGTATTTTGCAGATATTTGCTGGATAATCTTTCCCAAACAATGGTAACTGCTTCTCTAAGAACAGGAGAAGCAGTTTGCCTGCCTCAGTGCTCATAATTTATTATAGCTATCATAAAAAACGTAGCTGCTTGTTATGGTAATTGTGACACAGCTATTAATGCAATAAAACCTTTCCAACAGTTATTGTTCCATGGTAAAGTGTCCTCAGTGGATCTCTTGAAACAAAGATGTGCCATTTGAGCTGACAGGGCTTCAATAAAACATGAAAAAGCAGTTATACCTTCCAAATAAGCACTGTAATAAAAAATATAACCGTTATTTCTGCTAAAGTCAGTTAACTAAAGGAAATTCTCATACCCATAATTTTCCTATAATTTTGCACTGAATGTTTCAGCCACTCCAGTAGGAAAAAACTACTAGGCTTCTCTAAAATTCTTGCAGTTTTATGTCAATAGAGTAAAAAACATGCAACAAACATATCCTGCCTGTTAAATCTTATCAACAAATTTGGTTTAATTTTCCAAGAATGTGTTGTTCAAGTATTTTTCCTTAGTGTAGGAAATACATACATTTAAAGACCCCAGTCTGGATCCTCTTTCAAGGATCTCCTTTAAGGGATGAAGGAAGAATATTCTTGTCCATTCAAGATGGTAGTGGATGAAAAGAATTTATTTTTCTTTTTATCCTGAGAGCACATACATGACATCCCCCACCCTTTCGTTTACCCACAAGTTGTGATTAGGAGTCTACTTGTCTTCTGCCACTTCCACAGCTACCAGTGCAGGAACCCCAGGGCTTACAAAGGTGACCCCATAGCAGCGCCTGAGTGACTGCTTCCAGAGGCTTCCTCTGTTTTTCAGGAGACTCCAAGGCCAGTTTCAACCCTCAGTTTGTTTATCTGATGTTACATCTCTACTCAGCTGTGCACTTCTCTGAGTGGGGAGAGGCATAAAAAACCATGCTTATGATTTTACAAAATCAGCTCTTCTCAATTCTTTAATGCTTATTTTCCTTTTTGCGACATCAGAGCACTCATTCTTTTTCACCAATGGCTGAACTGTGAAATGCAAGTAATTTCAAACCTTAATAAAAATCATTACTAATAGTGCCTTGCATCTAATGATGTCAAAGTTCATTATAAGCAGTACACTTTTCTTATAGAGGAAGTAAATGAAGCTTCAGCCAGGTATTGAGCTACATCTTCAGCTGGAGGAAATTGAAAGACTTCTTTCAATGCCAGAGATTTCCAGAGATTTTCATCAGCTGAAGACAGGAGTTTTGATTCAGATAAGACATGATGAGTCACTGCTTGACTTGCACACTGTATGATCCAAGAATTCTTTATTAGATGAAGCCCACCTTGACTGGACATGTTAAAATGGCAAGAATGACAACACTGTCGCAAAATTTCAGACTGATCCGTTCTCACCTTATCCGCATAAAGTGTTTCAATCACTCTCCAAAACTATTGCCCAGACAACACTAACCTGGCTCAGAATTGCACTCTGGCAGTACCCTTTTAATTTAAACCAACAGGAGCTAGAAGCAATAGTAATATTTAAAGCAGATTATATTTTGCATTTGTGGAAAGCAATAATTAAGTGGAGTCTTATTATATTGTTTATGTACTTCCCTTTGTCCTAGATGTGACAGCCTGTGGAATGGGAAGAAACTTGTGCACAAGTTTGGGAATTACCTCTAAAGATATCTGTCTAAAGAAAGGTTCTTAAATTTACATTTTGACACCTAAATAAATTATGCAACTCAAAACCACTCAGACTCCAGCAACTCTGAAAGAGGAAAGTAATTTATCTTTCAGATGAAAAGCAAATTCAGGTGCTGATAATTTATGATTGTTAATGATCCTGAGCACAGTAAAATGTTATAAATTTTATAAAGTTTATTTTAAAGTTATATGCCAGTACTATTCATCTTTCTGTGTACTTTCTGCTTGCCTGAGATTTTCCGGTAGTTTCAACTGAAAGTATTTTTCATAAGTTACAGCCTGATTTTGAAAACCTGATGTATATGTATCCAAAAGTAGTCTCACTGATTTGATTTTAAGCTACTCTCACATCAAATGTTTACAAGAACATACTTGGGGCATCACCATCCTAAACCTTTTTATAGTTCTGCCATACGCTTCTAATTAGAAGCACCTTCATATATAAAAAAGGGACTATATACCTCAAAGTATTCTATGCCTGCTATTACACTGAAATAACAGAGAGTGGTACAAGCAGTCATCAGGTTTTCTTGGGCTGTGAGTTCAGATGCTTATTGTATGTAAATTGCTAAACAATAACAGATATTTTCAGAAACAGGTACTCTTTATAATGTTGAGTAGCATTTGAGTCAGTGGAAAGTTTTCTTCCTACAGAGGGAAAAAGTTTTTAACAAATATGCAAGTTTTTTCTCACATTTGAGCTACAGTTTGTTGAACAAAATGTGTATCATGACTGAGCTGTTATGAAGTTTTCTATCTGTATTTTAGGAAACTTCAATGATAATATCACTGACTACTCACAGAAAGTTCACTTCTCTAAACACTTCTGATCTGTGGCATTTTACATAATTAAATTGTCTTGGTTGTAGTGTAATTAACTTGTCTTGGTTTTAATTAGATTCTCTTGAGTTTTTTTTTTTAATTACTTGCGACTCAAGGAAAGCCTCATTGTGAACATTCATCTGAAAACCCTGATGTTTTTAATAACACAATGTAAAAAAATATCTGTCATGGAAAATCTCATCAAATTATATTTGCAGGCATTCTTATATCTTTCAGAAAGGTTAATATCAAGCAGCTTACCTTGTCATCCAATTTCCGCGCACTGAATGAAAGTTCAACGTAGTCGTCGTTGCCAGACAATTCCTCAGCTATCACCTAAATGGAAAGCTACATTTGAGTTGTGCATGGTGTAATGGAAGGGGAGAACGATGCCATTTTTCAGTGTGTGAACATTACAGACCCCATTTAGGAAACTGAAGTGTGGAACAAGTTTGTGCGTTTCTCTGTGCCGTCAGGAAGGACATCACCTTGGCCAGCCCATAAACCTGAATGACTCTGTGTCATGCAACTATGCCTTGTCAATCAGCTGTCAATGGACAGATGCCCACATCCACCAGGGATCCCTCTCCTCTGACCAAGTACTCCTCCTCGGAGTGGAAAACAGAGAATTCCACAATCTCACAGTGTCCAAGGGGACAAAAATGCTCTACAAGAGTTGTATTACTCAGGTCTAAAGCCCAATTATTTTTATGCCACTTCAGCATCATTTGGCAAGATAAATGAAAAAAGGAGTGAAGTCACCTGGCATTAGCTGCCATGAAAGGGACATTTACAGCAGGAGAGCTCTCCTGATATAGCTTTTCTGCAATAGCCACATTGGCAAAAAATGTACTGTAGACAGAGTCAGAAGAAAGTAATCCTAAAATAATACAGTGTGATCCTTTCGGATGCTGTAAGCTATATCCATAATGATGCCAGTCACTGTGCTGTGCAATATTATTAAAAAACCCAACAGAACCAGCTAAACCAGTTTCCTATGTAAGCCACTAAAATGCCTCATGGGAGAGAAGGCACTAACCAAACCTGGGATATTTCACTGAAAAATATTCTTTAAAACAAACCACATTATGTTCTATTTGACAGCTTTAAAACTTTTTTCCCCATTGTAAATGTTCTCCCCATGAATTAAATCTCCCAAAATAACCTGTTTCCTGGGTGTTTCACGTTCATGACCACACACATGGCAGCCATGCCAGCTTCCCAGATAGGCTCTGGCTGTCTCCACCACTTGAAGACCTTGAGGAGCTGCTGGGAAAACCCAAAAATTTGCCAGACTGGCTTGGCAGCAGCTACTGACTGCACCCCAAAACATCAACCCATCAGAGGTGCATATGGCACCTCTTGTGAACCTATTACAGAAAGGGCAGCAGCTGCCAGAGGCAAGAGACACAAAGGAAGGAGAGGTAGGAGGCATGCAATGCCACCCTAAAGAATATCCAGGAGGAGGCATGGAGAAGGCCATGCTGTGGGACACAGCTGGAGACTGAATCTTGGAAGGAGGTGCTCCATGCTGGAGGAGGCATCTCTGTGTACACCCTCATGTAAGACCCATCCTGGAGTAGAGATGCCCCTGAAAGGTGTGCGTAAGTCCAGAGCAGAACTAAGAAAATGAATTAAAAAAAACCTCAAAGAGCAGCAAAAAAAAAATCACTGTTTTGTGGTCCTGACCTGTGTCACACAGCACCTCATCAAAGGGACTGAGCACAACATGAAGTGAAGGCAAAAGTAGTGAAGACTATAAAGGAGGCAGGAGAGGTGTCAGAAGTGAAGTTGAGTACGGGAGTGGGCAGGAAAAGTATTTTCCTTAGGAGGTTTTTTTTTGGCCTATTTGTTTCTCAGCAGTTAAAAGTTTACTTTGATTGGCAATTCATTAAGTAAAATTCCCTGAGCTGAGACTATTCTGGCTGTGACACCTCCCAGCGGTGAGATGTGGTGTTTCTCCAAACAAAATACTCACATGCAGCCACACAGGGGCACAGATGCTTAACTGGGCATTAAAGCACCATCACACAGGCACATACGTGGTGTGTCACATCTTCCAGGCAAACATCAGCTTGCTGATGGAATTTGACCCATGGAGTCTGACACATTTGTCTTCTGTGTAGTCTGATGGTTTAGAACATCTGGTTAAGCTGTGCATGACCAACAGTGCCCTGGGATTTGCACACCAAATTTCACAAGTATTTTTAACTGAAAAGAATGAACGTGTTTTTGTAAAGTTTTACAGACTTCCAGGTCTGAAGCAGAACAATGCTCTGTTTGCTTCCCACAGCCACATTATAAGATTGTGTGGATGAGGCATTACACAGTCAAAAGGCTAATAAAATTCCAGCAAAACTTGCTAGGATATGAACTTTCAAAATATTATGAAAAACTCATAATTCACTACACTGAATGAGTTAGGAAACTAGTATTTTTAACTTCCATACTCGACAGACACCTGGCATGTCCCCAGGTCCAGAAACAATTAAAATTAAATTGTTAATTTAATTTTAAAAAATTAAAATTAAATTAATTTTAAATTTAATTAAAAAATTAATCAGTTTTTAATTCTTCTGTTGAGATAAAAAACTTTTCACACACTATTTTTTTTTCTGGGTTCAGTTTTCTCCCATTTGAGTCAACTTGCTCTTTAGAACTGCTGGACAGAAGCCAAAGCACGTAACTAAGGTCCATATTTCATTGTTATCATCCAGTGTGAGGCCAGCAGGGACTATTAACTCATTTTCTCTCATCTTCAGTTTATCACAGTGATTTAATTTTTGCCAGAACACTCCCCTAACAAGCCTAATAATTTTAGTTGTACTAGAGCATTTGTGTCTTCACAAGACTAAACTACCTCATGTTCCTCAAAGAAGAACAGAAGGGAAGTCCAGAACACCCCAGGGATGAGCGAGATGAAGTATGCCCAGATCATCCCAGCAGGCAAACTATATGAAGTTATTTAGGGAACAAAACTCTCTCCTGGTTCTATTCAGCCAGATGAGTGGGGAACTCCTGTCCAACCCCAGACCAAAACCAAGTTTACTGTATTCATTTAAGCAAATCAATTCCCATCCAAGCATCGAGGAAGACATCTAAGAAATCAAAGTCCCTGGGCTCTCAGAAAGTACCTCACAGTCTGCTGTCTTTTTTTTGCAGCTGAAGGCAGAAAAAAAAAAAAATCCAAAGAATCAAGCCAGAAGAAAACCATCTGGCAAATCACACATTAAGGAAAAAAATCCTTCTCAATCTCATGAGGCAACAGAGCAGATATCCCCAAAGCAGAGTATTTTATTATAGCCTTCATCTTAATGCGGAGCTGCAAGTCACAAGCATGCCAGGTTCAGTGCAGAAAAGACTGATCTCCCAAGCAATCCAGGACAGAGAAAGATGAAAGAGAGGTAATACACTGATTTTCAGACTTCAAGATACACATGGGGCTATGACAATCCAATCCTTAGTTGCATTACAACATATCTAAAACCAATCTCATCAATTTTTTTTTCTGAGAAACTGGAAAAACCCCAAGGGAAAAGAAAGATGAAGCTCCTTTATGTGTCAAAGCAGGTATAAATTAATTTCTGAAGGTTCTAGTCCTTCAACTAAAAGTATTCAAACAGCAGAAGTTACTTGCTGTCATCCAGGTACCCTAAAAGTAGTTAATAGTAAGTATTGTGGCCTTTTTAAAAATCATACATTATTTGTTGCCATTTCCTTAAAACAAGGAAAAAACAATTTGTTTGTCAGAAAGAGTGCAAATCATCAAATAAACAATTTAAATACATTTCTCAATCAAGAGTTGTTCTGGTGGCTTAGCAGGATGCTTTTAGAGAGAATTAGTCACTTTAGATATTTCTAAACAACAGGAAAACAAAGGCATGTTTAAGACTGACTTACTGTTATAGATGACTTTCCTGCTGTGTTGCCATGTTTGAGTAAGGACTTGGAGAGCTTCCTCTGAGAAACAATCTGCACGAAAACGAAAACAAAGGGAAAAGTAATTAGAATCTGTAGTAAATACGTGGTTTATTGTGATTTCAGTTTTACGTTGCTTTCTTTTTCTTTTTTCCTTTTGTATCAAGGTACTTTCTCAATCCATAAACAGAGTTAACACTGTAAGACCACAACCAACAAAAAAGGTCCCCTAGGAAGCCTGCACAGGATGCAATGGAAGGACAAAAAAGCATTTGGAGTCAAGCAGAATGGGGAGAACACAATTCACTGCATTGAACAGAATAGTGAGAAACACATGGATTTTCCTGAAGTATTGCAGTGATGGTGACAGAGGACAGAAGTAAGGTTTAACTGGACTGAAAAGACAGTAAGAAGGGAGCTGTAAACAGCACATCTATCAAAGATACCTCCAAAACTCAACTCATTAATTTTTATTGGAAACTGAAGTCCATTTACAATGAGAAGGAATTTATTTTATCTCAAAATATCAGCAACTCTAAATTCAGGGCAGAAGCAAGCAAGCTGTCCCATATTTCAGTTCCAAAATTGTCTCCTTTGTTTACCATATACCAGACCTCCCCTAGAACTCAGCATTATAAATTAACTTGGTCATTAACAAAATTGTAAATATACTTAAAATAAATGGCATCAGAAGGACACTGACAAAAGATTTTATTTGCCATATCAATAATAACTAGCATTCCCTTACAATTTTGAAACATTTAAAACCAGACCAGTAAAAGTATTAGAAAAGGAAGAAACCTTACAATAATGCAGTACTGCTAAGCTACAGTGATGTTCCAGTGTATTAGTCACCAGTAAAGTTAATGCTATATTAATGAATTTATTTATTAAGTAGAAAACTTCAAAATGTAGACAGATGTAAAGGTAACTCAAATCAGTGCTTAGAAATCACAGTATTATTTGTAGTATGACAAAACTGTAGTACAACTGTTCTGTGCAGATACTGAGCAAAAGATTGTGTCCTAAGAAAAACCCTAACCTCTAGAATGTGACTTCTATACTAGAAGTGGTCCTTTCCACCTTTCCACATCTAATAGTATTTGGACAACTTTATCTGCACAGCTGATCTAAATGATCCACAAATAGACATCTTTGGCAAATATGCCAAAATATTAGTTGTAAAAGAAAGGCAGTCAGCAAGTGAAAAGGAGAGCTCCAGATCCTTCATGAGAGTCCTGGGCATCATACAAATTTCAGCCATAAAGCACAACAGTAGGTAAAGGCCAGAGCTGAAATGCTCTGAGTAGTGCAAAGTCGCAGCCAGGCAAAAAATGTGCTGTGAGACAGGAGTGAATAGGATGCACATTTTACCCTAACATCAGCATGGGGAAACATGTTTGTCCTGCCCATCAATTTGCTGAATTGAACAGAAAAGCAAAAGCTGCACCTCCGAATATCCTCAGCTACATTGTAATAGAAGCAGCAAGAGAGAAGCAAGTTTTAAACAGGCTTTAAATGTGAGACAGGAGAACCACCAAGTGATAGGACTGTGACCAGCTTCTTGTTCACATTGCAGCTATACTTGACAGGGGTATGTCTGATCAGTTCATAAAGAACTTAAAGGGAAACACTCTCCTCTGGAAATTTATTGTATTCATTATCCTTATGTAAATATATGTTCCTAACAGCTAATCCGATTCTCTGCGGTTTAAGTCCATTACTTCTATCTAATGCACCATGAAGAGGTAAAACAATCTTCTTCCCTTTTTCAGGCAATCTTTATATCTGAAGACTATTATCAACTCCCCACAGTCTTCTTTACTTCATAACCTGAGTTTGTCCTATTTTCCTTCTTGACCAAATTTCCTAGCCCTCAAACCATTCTCTCTACTCTCTGATGAGCCTTCATGGACTGGCTTATAAACACTCTTAGAATAATGCTCAAAATTGGGCATAATAGCCCTGGTCCTTCCCATGAGAAGCAAGAAGAGCTTCTCATTGCAAGGCTGATACACTCCAGAATTACATTTGCCTTATTTTAAGAACACCATGATACTGTTAACTAATGTTCATAATAGGACCATTTCAGATTGCCAGCTGCATTTTTGCAGCTGGCTATTACTTAAATGAATAATTTAACACTCCTTTTTGGACTGCCTTCCATAACACTGTCTGTTGCCAACATCTCACTCAATTTTCCAAACTAACTTTTGGGTTTCAACTCTAGCATTCGTCAGAGGCAGCAACAGACAGGACTACAAGCAAGATGACAGTATTGCTAGGATTTAGCAGTTCTTTTTCTTCCCTAGAATCTTGGAAATACTGTTTGTGGTGACCTTTTAAGTCATCCCTACATTTATCTTCTTGCCAGCTAAATAGGTTCAAGTACAAATCATTGCACTCCTGTGAACTGTGAGGTGCAATGCAAAAAATCTTGTTTGAGATTCTCAGATAGGAGGTAATAGAGAAATATGACAGATTATTCTTAATATATAATTAAACTATGGGTTCTGTACCAGCCAGACAATGAATTATGGCAGCTGAGGAGCAGAGCCCATTTATCTCCATGGAAAAAGATGCTCAGGCAACTTTGCATAATACATTAAGCTTTTCCACTGAAAGCTGTGGGTATTGTCCACCAGACACTTTTTAGACTTCTTATGGTATGAGATAGAACTTGAGTGGGAACCTGTCCTAGAGTAGCATCCTTTAGAGATAGGAGGACTTCTCCCCCTGAGCTACCCAAACTTTTCCAACTCCCTTTGCTGCTTTCTGAAGGGTCACAGCTTTTACAAGGCATTGCACAGCTTGGGAGCTCCTGTGCAGGTGGCAGATAGACAGCTCAAAGTTCCAGAAAGGATAATTTATTCTGACGTGCTCATTAGTAGGCTGCATTAACAGCACTTGCTCTCTAAGCCAGAAGCATCGTTCTGACACAGTAAGCACTCTGCATATGTAAATACGTGTATTTGGGTGCAAGTGTTTACCAGTTGTTAATTAAGTGGCCACTAAAACCAATCCTCCATCTGGCAACAATGTGCCAACATCGTTGCCTCAAATTGTAATTGTAATTGCAATAACCGTAAAGGAGTCTGCTTTCCACAGCAGTAAATTGACTTTTTTGTTCATGCAGTGTACAAAATGGGTCTCACTGGTTTAAAGAATCACTTCTGTGGAACCTTCCATCAATTACCTATCATATTTTTGTTAACGTCTCAATGCAAATCTTCTTCTGAACATTATTATACAAAGCATTTGCTGACTTGATTTTCAGACAGCAAGTCCTAAACAATGATAACTTGAGGGAACTAGCAAGCATTAGTCTTAGTTCAGAGTTACAGAGACAGCTGAGCTGGCAAAAAGTCTTACAAGAAGGTAATTGACTATAGATGTTTCATTTGTCAGAGGAGTCTTCGGCTTGACTCCAACTTCAAAACCTTGCAATTTAAAACTTCTGCTTCAGAGAAAAAAAGAGTTTGTCCAAAACTGATATTAAGAAGTGCAGAAAGTAAATGTCTCTCTTATTTCTAAAACACAAATAGTGGAACCCAGTTCAGCCCTAGAAAACCTCATTACATTTCAAGAACATGTATTTTCACAAGCATTTTATTAGAAACATGACCTACCAGTCAGCAAATGGACGTAGAAAATGGTCCTTGTTCATGCTGGAATAGAGTTAATTTTCTTCTCAGTAGCTGGTACAGTGCTGTGTTTTGGATTTAGTATGAGAATAATGTTGATAACACACTGATGTTGTGGCTGTTGCTAAGTAGCTCTTACTCCATATCAAGGACTTTTCAGTTTCCTATGCTCTGCCAGAGAGGAGGTGCACAAAAAGCCAGGAGGGAAGATAGCCAGAACCTGAACTAGCCAAAAAGATATTTCATACCATAGACTGCCATGTTCAGTACATAAACTGGGGAGAGTTGGCTGAGAGCTGCTGTTAGCTGCTAAGGGATGGGCTGGGCATCAGTCAAAAGGTGATAAGTGATTGTACTATGCATCACTTCTTTCTCTGGGGCTTTATTTTATTGTTCCTCTCTCCTTTTCATTACAGCTGTTGTTATAATAATAATAATAATAATAATAATAATAAAATTTTATTCTGTTTTAATTATTAAACTGTTTTTATCTCAAGCCATGAAATTCACCTTTTCTTTCTGATTCTCCTCCCCACTGTGGCAGGCACAGGCAAATGGGGTGTAAGCAAGAAGCTGCATGGTGCCTCAGTTGCCAGCTGGGGTTAAACAACAACAATCCTTTTAGTGCTCAGTGTGGGGGGGCTTGTGCAAGGGCCAGACCTCAGAGGTATAGAAGGTGAGACTAAGAGAAGTGAAGTTCATTTTCAGCTACATACAAGCTACTACCCAGTTATGGCCTAAGAGCACCACGTGTCCAATAAAAATGTCATACTAATATGCTTGCACGAGGTGAAAATAAGAATGTAAAAGCCACTGCTCTGTTTCTGAGAGGGAGCATATGCACATGAAGTTATTCCTATTTATCAGATATGCAATTATCTCAACAGAAAATCATCTCAGCAAGATTTCTTGTCTTAAGTGATAAGGGATGTCAGCCCTGTGGTAAGATGGGAGTGAGAAATTCCCTTGAAGACGATCTTAATTTTCCATATTACATAGAAGCCCTTATACGTTAAGGACAGATGCTCAATATTGTTGTAGAGAAATCTGGACTTACGTCTCCATTTGATCCTATTTCCAATTTAAAACAGCTAAAAGAGGCTTTGCACCTTTTTTTCTTTTCATTATTTTAAAAGTATGAACAGATGCAAGACTCTAGATAAAAACACCAAGGCGCTGACACCAGCTGTGTACCAAGCATTGCTCAGCAATCACTCAGAGACAAAGACTCTGATGAAGGTTTCCTCTCTCCTGTGCCTGAGTCGTGACTAATCAGCACTGTGTAAGATGAGCTGTGAAATATAATGACTTGTTTTACCTGGCTTGTTTAAGAAACTTTTAAAATGTCTTTCTCTAGGTGGTCCTTTCTTAACCAAATATAGGGATAACCTTCAAGAATATCATGCAGAATCCCCAGTGCTCATAAATCAAGCCAACAAGTTTTCAATATGGCTTTTTACCCAAGTTGTTTCAACAGCATTGATTCAGCTTTGCAAGGTGCCATCCTGAGCCAGTGGTCAAGTGTCTCAAATTCTTTATTTGGACTGCCCTCTTCCGCACATTGGACTTTCTTACAGGAACCCCAAATTTAGTTATTTACACAGAGAGATTAAGCACAAATTTCCCTCAATCACAACAGTACACAACTTGAAGAAGTCTTTGTATCTCTTCCTTGCTAGCAGGCATAGCCAGAGAAATAACTTTAATTTCCTAGCACCTCTGTGTTAATTCTTCTCCCAGATGTGTTATTCCTGCTATATGTACTTTCACAGTTGCTCGACTTTCTTCTAGCTAACTTAACTCTTTTCAAGACTGCAAAGAGCACCTAGTCACAATAGCATTTTTCCCTTTATCCAAATGCCTTTTTCCCAGACTGAATCTTCATGATCGAATATATTTAAGTGCAAAGCCCTTGGAGGTAAACACACTTCAAAGCCTGGAGAAGCAATTGCCCACCAAACAGCAGTGGTACATATAGAAACAGTGTTTTTCCAACAGCATCTGTGAGAACCATGTTGATATATCAAGGAAATAAAAGTAGCAATCAGATTCTTTCAAAAAAACGGGTCTCAAATCTTGCACCAACACTTGTGCCATGGTTTAACCCCAGCCAGCAGCCAAGCCCCACACAATCACTGCTTTACTCCATCTCAGTGAGATACAAGAGAGAATCAGAAAAGTAAAAGTGATAAAAATTCACGGGTTGAGACAATAACAGTTTAATAGGTAAAGCAACTGCTATCTTGTCAAGTTTGAGTGGGGATTTTAACACATACAATCAAATTACTTGACTGCCTTCACAAAATCCTTTTAATCCTCGATGCACAGCAAGAGAAGGATTCTGTGGTATGTAACACTTGAGACATAGTCATATAAACAATATTTGCCAGTTATGTTACATGCTCTCTTAAGCTCTTCCCTTCTAGTGTAAAAGTACAACCTTCAAAGCACCTTTTTCACTGCTACAAAGTCTTCCAAATGAAGGACAGCAACACTTTAATGATATTGCTGTAAGTGGAATGATGCAACCAGAGTGACTAGACAAATGATTGAAGATTTAACACTTGTAAAATATATTCTGAAGCTCGTAAATTAAAATATTAGTGCACTCTATAGTCCATTCAAGTCAGATACTGTAAGCCTCTAAACACCCACAAATATAATGTCAGACCTTAATAACATTTCACCTGTATAGGTGAATAATGAATGACCAATTTTAAGCACAGGCAGCAGAAGTATCTCTGCCTCACAGTGCAAAAACTCTCTACTTCTTCACTCATTCCTCTTCAGCCTGGTTTGCGACAAAGCAAGGTTTATACAACTCTGATGTGCTTGTGTTTGTCTTTTATTATTAATTATCCCCCAGCTGTTTTTGAATCCAACAAATAGTTTTCATGAATGGTGGTACACAGTTGCAGATGCACCAAGCATGCTACATTTCAACATGAAGAGAAACCAGAGGTTATGTAAATGTTAGAGACTTTTTTCTCATGAAAAGAAAGGGTTTGGGGAATGGGTCACAGATACCAAGAAATCCCTTCAAGTGATCAAGTTCAGATGTGTAGGTCCACAGTGAAGAAAGTTTCATTCTGTCTAACTGCTCACAGAATTCTTGTTCCTTTGTAGAGCCCGTTTTAGTGCTATAATCATCCTCTCTGTACATATGATTCTTTCTGTACCATACTCATCACTCTTCAAGATTTCTTTTGTTTGCTATAGTATTGTTCAGCTCAGAGTCTATTTACAGCTGAATTATACCTCTCTCTGTCTTTGTTAAAGACCTGTACCTGAATATAGTCAATCAAAACAGAACACTGAGAAAAAGAGATATGCCTATCACAAGAGGCATAATGTTATTACAGGAAATATCTTATCAATAGTTTAAAAGGTCTTTGAATTTAATTAGTGTGTAGAGTAGCAGCCCTTTTAGAATTAGTCACAATAACATCTCATTATAATAGCAAACTAAATTTAAATTACTCTTCTAAAGACTGCTACAGTAATTCATACAAAAAGATAAAGCATGTGAAAACAAAGCAGTACAAACTGTACAAGAAATTCTATTAACTATGGCAAGATTTTCTAGACGAATCTTACAGCTTCAGAGATCATGCTGCAATGGCAAGCCAAGAGTTTCCTGGGGATAACTGAGGTTCTGAAAGGGTTAGGCAAAGCTAGGGAGAGTGCTGCGTTCATTATTTGCTTCTGCTCTGAGTCAGCGCTGGCAGAAAATGACATTCACATCTAATAAAGTATATTATTCATCCCACTAACGAATTGAGCAACTTCATTTGCAGGAGATCAAAGGCCAAGTATTTAAAGGTACCTAGATACCTAAGGAGCCACACAGACATCTAATGAGATTTAGGAATTCAAATACCTTGAAAAAAGCTGCTCCTATGTCTTTTGCACCACAGAAGCAGTCAACAGTCTATTAAACAAATATTCTCATGCAAACTGTTTCACTTTAATTAATTCAGGTGCAATCATGACTCTTTTAGCCTTTCTCTAATTCAAGAGCAAGGGGATTTGCAGTAGTTGAAATTGAACTAATAATCAGTCAGCTTTTTCAAGTGCATAATCTGCTAATGGCATATATTATGAAAAACACATGAGAAACAATTATATTCATTACTGAGAAGGAAGATTTTCAATCCAATTTGTACACAAATGTGTATTGGTAATATTAAATCTCAGAATAATCCTTGAAAATGTTCTTCACATGAAAAGATTTACATCTCTGCAGCTTTCTTCTGCTAATAGTTGAGCAAATAAGGGAGTAACAATATTTTAACAGTTCCACAAATTGAAAGAAACTAAACAAGGGATAAAATCCCAAATCTGAAAATGGCAAAGACCAGCCACAGCAAGTAATGGAAGAAAAGCCACAAAGGCTATTCCCACAAAATATGTCACAGAGAATAACCCAACCCACAGAGCTGGGGTAGTTCACAGCATTTAAGAAACAAAAACTTTACTGGTTCTTATAATTTAATGGTGTTGCATGCACAGTTGAGCAGTAATTAAGAATGTATTGGCAGTGTTTCTTTAGTTCTCATCAGAAAATTGTTATTAATTGAAATAGTTTCTGTGAGCCCTTAAAGAACAGACTAAAATTTCTGGGTGAAACCTCAGAGGAAAAAAGTCTTTCTAAGCCATCCACCTGATAATTACTGCGTGGTTAAGAAATTAACTTTGGTTATTGGAAATTTTGAGCCCTTACTGTACTATATGATGCAATTTCAATGTTCTATAAAATTTATGGAATATAAATTTAACAATTCCAATAAGAGAGGTTTAGAAGCTCATGACATATGAAGGCACTAACATATAAACAGAACAGGACCTGGATTTGGGGTTTTACTGTCTTTATTAGGTTCATTTTCCCACAGCAGCCCTCACAGGTCTGTGCCGTGCATTGGTACCTGGAAAGGTCTTGATAATACACCAGGGTTTGGTGGCTGCTGAGCAGGGCAGGCACAGCATCAGCACTGTCTCTCAACACTTCCCTTCTTCATCAAGGCACTGAGGGTGGGTAAGATCCTGGGAGGCCAGCTCACCCAAAAAACCCAATTTTCATACCACGCACCCCAACAAAGCTCAAACCACTACACTATCCCAGTTGAATACCATGAAAATCAGACTGTTAAATTTCTGACTGTGCTATTCCATCTTTTCCATTTCCACATTGCTTTTTTCATGTACATAAAACCCTGACCCATTAAACAAAAATCAGTCTATCTCCTGACACTCAAAACAATTTCAGATTTTGTGACCAACCAAAAAGCAACAGAAGTACAAAACTCTCAGTGACTAAGTGAGGATTCATTTGGAAATGATTAGTCTAGGTGAGTGGAGTGCCTCAACACTTCACCTAGGCACAGGGAAGGAGAAAGAGAAAAACAAAGAGGAAAGAGGGAAGAATCTACTCTCCAATGATACAGACATCTGTAAAACCATGACAAGGCATGAACTGATTCATAGCATTTAAAGCATCTGTAAGAAAGCAAGAGGTCATCTTTACAGAGTGGTGGCCCAAGATAGCAATTAAAATATTACTGTTTGTGATTTCACTGCTCATCACTACAGAGCTGCGTATGGGTGCCTCTGCTTGCCATTGCCTATGCAAAGAACAGCAACTATTTAGGGTGAATCAAAGACTTAGATTAGTGGGCATATGCACATCCTGATGGAGCATCCCAAGCCATTTCTGCTGAAGCAGAAAGCACAATGCCAAACCACCACTCTACCCCAACCCTCCCACTCCAAACAATGAGAGCCGTCATTTAGAGCAGCAGCTCAAGAAAGCTGATATTACTGCCCTCCTCCTTAAGCAAGACCAGCTAAAACTAAGCCATACCTGCTCTGGCTACTTTTACTTTGCAAATTCAGGCTTTCTTTTGCCACTTGAAGGCTGCTAAAAGCAATTGCAAATGTTTCCACATGATATAGGAGTGAGAGCTCACTATGCCTCTGCTTACGCACAGGAAGCCATCACTACTGTGAGGGCACCAAACACTGGGACACAGCCCAGAGACACTGTGATACCTCCATCCTTGGAGACATTCAAGACTGGACAAGACAAGCCCCTGAGCAATCTTCTCTAATCTGTTTTGTTTAGCAGATTGAACTGGAGATCCCAGGGGTCCCTCCTCACTTAAATTACTTTATGATACGGACAGGAAGAGCACACATTCCTAAATGTCTATGCCACTTCCTTGTGCGGTACTTCAAGTAAGCCCCACTAAGGATTTGCTCCAGAGACACTACCCAGAGCAATGCATCCAGTTTTGGGTCTCCAGAGGAGGGTCATGTAGAGGAGTCAGAGGGGTGGAACACCTCTCCTTATGGAGACAGGTTGAGACAGCTGGGGTTGTTCAGCCTGGTTCTGGGGAAAGCCTACAGCACCTTCCTGTACCTACAAGAGAGCTGCAGAGAGGCTTTTCACAAGGTCATGGAGTGACAGGACAAAGGCTGATGTTTTTAAACTGAAAGAAGGTAGATTTAGACTAGATATCAGGAAGGAATTTCACTATGAGGGTAGTGAGGCACTAAACAGGTTGCCCAGAGGAGTTATGGATGCCCAGTTGCTGGAAGTGTTCAGTGCCAGACTGGATGAGGCTTGGAGCAACCTGGTCTAGTGGAAGGTGTCCCTGCCCATGGCATGGGAGTTGGAATTAGATGGTCTTTAAGGATCCTTCCAACCAAATCCTGCTGGGATTCTATTAATCTAATTTCACAAATACACTTCCAATTAAGAATAATCTTTGTGAGGTTACAAGCAAAACATACTACAGTTTCCTTGATTAAATAGCTACCATATGACTATAAAACTTAATTGTTAAACCTGGGTATTTTTAGATATTAGCTTTATGCATTTAATTAGAAATTATATTCAAAATTTAAAATAATAATATATTTTTAAAAATTATAGGTTTTAGTTATGCACCTTAACCTACCATTTAACAATGTCACTTTATTTAAACAGTACAACACAAACAACTGCTTGGAGTATGGTACATTCTCTTGATGTGAAGTTCCTTGAAAAACTCCGTTTTATAAACTACATGTAATTGGAGACCATATTTTAAGATTATGATGCTAACTGAGATAAATTTGTTTGCACTTTCAGCTTTCCTACCTTCTCTAATATTTTAGGGTTTGTTTGATCTGGTTATCATTCCAACTGTAGAGAACATGTTTGTTAATATTCTGCCAATCTGCATATTACCAGGACACTCAAGAAGCTGGGAAACCGGAATGTAGAAAGAGCCTTTCTCAGTACAAGGAACAGACTTTTAGTTCTTAAAAACACACACAAAAAAATCCCTCCTAAACACCTCACACTAGGTCTGCTCCTGTCAAACCCTTCAAGAGATAATCTGCTATTGTTTTGTCTGGAAAGGACGCTTTTGAGTGTGATGGACAAAACAAATCACTTCGAGGAAATGTCTCTATTTAGCACGTTGATGTTTATGTAATTACACTCATCAGGTATCTACCCACTACCATATATTCTACCATGTTTAAATGTTGCAGCATAAGAAATTCCTGTTGGTGAATCTGCTCTTCACATCCAGGTATGACTGACTGCATGCCAGGATGTTGCTAACCACAGTATTTTACCGGAAGAGGCACAGAATTGGCTTGTCCTGGCAAGTGCAGTATAAATAAATCTCAAAAGAAAATAGTAACAAATCTATAAGAAAATCCGGTGGCATGTCTCTAGACAGTATATGGCTCAGGATCTAACAGCCTGTAAGTCACTGTCCTTATCACTGTCATGGAATACAAATTTATTAGAGCTTTTGGAAAGAGATTATGAAACCTTCCAAAGGAATGCATTTTTTCATCATTTGCATCCAGGACCCCAAATTTCTGACAAACCTGTACCTATTGGGTAGGCTACATGTAAGACTGAGATCAGAATAAAGATAAAATTCAGTCCTCTATGTGAGCTTTCTGTATAACTGTGCTATTGTCTTTCCCAGCATTTTTTATTCATACTAATTTTGATTTTGATAGAAGTATTACATGATTGGGGTAAACATGCAGGTTTACTACACATCTAAGTGATCTAAAAACAGGTAAAGGTAGCAGTGAATCTCCTAGAGATCAACTATTACCTAGAAGAGAGCAATAGACGTTGGCACTTCTATGGGGGGGTGGGAAGGGCATCAGTCTTTCAGACTATGCCTAAAAATCTACAGTGTTCCTGGATGTCTCAGTAAGAGCTGCTTGCACTGGGAAAGTGAGTTGGGAGGCAGACACACTCTCACACAAAATTCTGTTTTATTCAGGCGTTAAAATGATGCAGACAACAAATTCATGTCAAAATTGTCTCAAGAAAAGCCATGGGTCTATTATCATCATTAAAAGAACGCTGTAATTACACCACACAGCTAGAGTGTAAGTTCCATGTGTACAGCCTGTGCTGTAGGATTGTCAACTTTGGAGTCTTCACAAAGGCTTGACTTGGATGACAATTCCAGTGCTACTGTTCTGGAATTTCTTAAATCAGTTTTAAATTCTATAAAGGTAAAAAACTAGAACAGGGGGAGGAAGGAACACCACCAAAAAAAGACTAAATATGAGGTCAGAGTCCTCCAAGCTACATTACTGTGAACAGAATTCACACTGTTATGTTTTCTCGGTTTCCATTAAAATTACACTGCAAACAACCCAGCTGTGTGCTATTTATAGCAATCAAATCATCATAAAGACATTTATGCTACAGGCAGCAGCAGTGATATTTTCCCCCCCTTCTTTTTCAAGCCAATTAAGAAAGAAGAACATTATAATAACATTTTGCTTTGTTTCCCATTCCCCTTCGTGTTGCAGGATAGCTTATTTTCATTGATCAAGACCACAAGAATTCTGTCAAGAGAAACAGACTTTACAGTACACTGCAAATATCCTAAATAACAACATCTTTATTTTGAGCTTCCAATTTAGTCAATGCATATATTTCATATTATTTCTCTTGCTGAGAGGACTTTTCCTCATCCAGCATGTTTGGCCTAATAGCTGTGGGAAGAAAATCAAAGTGATTCCTGTGTGGTGGGGCTGAGTGAGGAGCAACAAAAGGTGAGAAAACAGGGAACCAAAGTTTTGCAGCATTTTCCATGACACACTATCCTGTTCATAATACAAACTTAGGTGGAAGCACTGCAAAGGAAAATCTAAAAAGCACTTCCTGGTCTTGGCACACAAGTTACCACAGCATGGAGAACAAATTTACACACAGCTCAGTGAAATTTGGCATTGCCATTATGGACAGAGCAGAAATCTGTTCTATGAAACCCTGCATGGCAAAAACTCTGCCAGTCTGAAATAAATAGTGATGTCTGGGACACTGTAGTGTACCACCAGTCAGCAGTATGAGGATTCACCACAGAGTTGGCTATGATGATATCTAGATATTGATCTTGTGGGTAGCACTCATGACCCTTAAATTTAGTAATCCAAAAAGTTAAGTATCTCCCCTAAGCCAGCTGTCTAGACTCTCTTGACAACTGATGAAAAAAGACAGGTATCTCCTAAAGACAATTTATCCTAATCTATGATAGGTGTCTCAGGCAGAATGAATCAGTGGTTGGAACTGTCTGTTTCTCTCCATTGAACTTAAGATGGAAATCAGAAGAGTAACTTAGTCTAGACACCTAACTTTTGGATGACTGAGAGTCAGGGAGAGTAATCCAACCCTACCTCTCTGTTTGCCACATCACCAGGCACTACCCTATGTGAATAAAGTATATTTCTAAGTGTTTCTTGGACTTGGAACTTGCTTTAAATCCCATGCAACGTTAGGAACAATAACTTTCTTCAAAATCCATTTCTTCCATTTTGCAATGCCCAATGAGCATGGGCTTTCAGTGTCCAAGGCCAATCACTGATCTTCCATTTCCTATAAGCACTGGCTGACTTGAAGCTGTACTACAGCAGTAAAACAAACCAGCAGTTCTCAATTATCCCATTCAAAACATCGATTAAGAATTTTGCCACAAATGACAAATCTCACCCATCAGTCACTCAACAAAGAACATATTTCATACATATAGAAAAAACGAGCAACAAGGGGGAAAATGGTCCTGACACTTACTTGTCCAAGCGTGCACTCCATGCCACCGAGAAAATCTGCTTCCTTCAGCCCATTGTGATTGCTGCTAATGTCATGGACTTCAAACCGCAGTCGCTGCACCTCTTCAAAATAGAAGTCCACTGTGAACAGCTTGGAGAAGATGGGATTTATACAGGTTCGAATCACTTCTGTCCTGTCAACCTATCAAATCAAAAGGAGGTCACATGAGTGGCTTCTCTTTCTACCAGTGATGGACAACCATGACCCCCTCAAATACACTTTGCTCATTTATCACGACTGACAGCTGTGGCTGTGGCCATGGACAGTCCTGTTTGTAACTGACAGCAGCAGCTTCCCTTTCTGTGCTGGGCTGACCACAAGCACAAGACCACCTTCCCTTGCTTCTCCCTCCCAGCAAGTCTTTAGCAGAATAACTGGGAAACAAACTACAGAATAACTACAGAATTTACATCTCCAGCAGTACTCATCCATCACTACAAAACAGCAGCAGAGTGATACAGTTTCATTGGACTAAATGGAAAAGAGAGTAACACCACCAGTAATTACTCATTTCAGACAATTTGCATGATTAAGGAGCAGAGAACTGGATCCACAGCAACAGCTTTTCTTAAAAATGTATACATTTTTCCATCCTGCTAAGTTGCATCACAAGAGTCTGATGGGTTATATGCAATGTTTATTCCTACCTCTGAGTCTTAAAACTTCTAAAGAAACATAATTAAATCTATATTGCTATTTCTTTTAAAAAAGTGCTCATAGATTACTTTCTAGTTCTCTTAAGATGGAGTACTTGGGTTTCCTACTTTTGAAATAGGCATTTGTTATTTTTCATTGTGATGCATCATTGCTTCATTGCTTACATTGTCACGAATTTCCTTTTTTCCACTCTCTTTGCCCTGGCACAGAAAAAAAACTTAATAATTCTGTAAGATTAAAGGAACTGATCCTGAAATGAAGTAGGATTTGGGCACATCAGTGACTAGATAGGAGGTGGCTGGTGTGCCATGGAACAGACAAATTAAATTGCTCAGAGGAAGAGTGATGAGATCCTTTGTCTGATTCCTGATCAGGAACATCTGTTGTGCAAAAAAATGACAGCCGCTTGCTTCGCTTTTCAGAGTTTATAATGCATTAGCCTTTCTAGTAGTTATCGGCAAGGACACAAAGAGTCAAGCAAATCAAAAGCAGGTTAAAAAATGAACAGTTCCTGGTAGAACAGGTTTATTTTAGTGCTCATCAAAGGTGTCAGATTGACAGCTCTGACAGCTGAAATCCTTTAGCTAATCATCAAACAGATGCTACCACTCATGCAATAGATGCAAACCAGTGTTACCATTGCTGCCTTCTCACACAGCTGTGTCAATGTGCTCTGACTATGCCAGGATGAGACCATCACAAAGAGGAAAATAATCTTACTCTCACATTCATTCTTAATAAATTTGCATAGCTGAAAATGATGGGTTTGACATCAGTCATGCAAAGAATTATAGGAATAATATAAGGTGAAAAAGGACACCAGCTACCTTCATTCAGATGCTGGTCTATCTCAAAATTTTTTTGTTATCTCCACTAGCAATCAGTATGACTTCAAATCACCACTACTGCTACAAGGAGAAATATTTCTTATGTCAGATAATGACTAATCAGTTCACTGAGACATTCCTGACACCTCTTCTAAGTGAAAAGTGATCTGATTCACTTCAGAACAGTGGTCATCTCATGAACTAGTGCTTCAGCAGACCCAATAATCAAAACATTTAAATGAATGGTTTTAAATCTTTTTCATAGCCACAGCAATCTCCTAAACTCATTCCTTGTGTACAAATTGTTAATTCAATGGCATCATTTTAATTGCTTCATTGGTCCAGCAGACTCAGGCAGTAACTGAAGTTTCTGTTATTGTTTCACCTCATCTCTTCCTTTCTCCTGGAAAGGGTTCTCCACTGTGAAATTCATCAAGATTTACACTTGCACTCAACACAGGTTAAATATGTGGCTGGTCAAGGGAGTAAAGTGCCTGAAAATGGAGGCACAGGTCTGCATACAGGGACATTAAGAATTTCAGTCTCACACAGAGATAAGACATTGTTTGCTTTTTCCAACCTGTGATTGACTGACATCCTTCCCTTGACAGACACCATACTGAAATACAGCCATTCCACTGAATTTCCCCAG
Source organism: Irena cyanogastra (assembly GCA_013397155.1). Lineage (NCBI taxonomy): Eukaryota > Metazoa > Chordata > Aves > Passeriformes > Irenidae > Irena > Irena cyanogastra. The sequence continues at coordinate 136,296 of VWZV01010905.1, read as the reverse complement.
TCTTCCCACATTATTGAGATGATACATCAAGCCAGCATGTCAGAGCATGGGATTATGTGAGAAAAATCTGTATCGAAAGAAGCAATGCCAACAGCTCCACAAGCAATATGAAATTCTTTGTGACTCCCTCAGCCATCAGCTATAGCATTAACCCCTATTAGTCTACCTTGCCCCCAGTCTGCTTTGTCCGCATATTTCACAGCTACCCTACTCCTTGGCTAGATAGTCAGGAAGTGTCCTCAGCATGGGAAGCCCGGCTCCATTCCCTGGGTTTGATTGCTGTGCAGCAGGGCTGAGCACAGATAACCAGCTGGAGTGACTCCTGATGAAGAAGCAGTGGGAAAGAGAACAGCTTAAAAAATTCCCCAACTCTCATGGAACGCCCTGATTAGGAGATGCTATATAAACACAAGGTATAATGTCCACTGGACTCCTGCCACCTTTTAAAGGCTGTTTTTTCCTTCAATATTCTTGCTCTCATATTCAATCATAAAGCCTTAACACTTCTTTAGAAATGCTGGATGAGTGTGAAACCTTAATGAAAACTGGTGAAAATACTATTGCTAAGTGCAGTTTCACGCTGATAACCATCAAAAAGTTCACGATCTACAGGGCTGCAGACACTTACAAAACCAAATCAAACCAACAACAAAAAAAAACCCCTTGATTTGGTTTCAACCATAAGTTACCCTAATACCTGCAGGACCTGTTTCATTTCAATCAAAATACAGTGCCATCCTCCATGCTGACACAAAATACAGGTTCATAGCAGTCTGACAAGATGTCAGCCTCAAGGCATATGCCCTTAATCCTGCTGTCACCCAAAAGCATTTACAACACTTTCACTTATATGGATGATGAAGGCTCAAATTCTTAAAGAAAACACAGTTTAGCTTTGCCCAGCCTCATTAACTGATTTACAACACTTTCACTTATATGGCTGATGAAGGCTCAAATTCTTAAAGAAAACACGGTTTAGCTTTGCCCAGCCTCATTAACTGATTTACAACACTTTCACTCATATGGCTGATGAAGGCTCAAATTCTTAAAGAAAACACAGTTTAGCTTTGCCCAGCCTCATTAACTGATCACTCAGGAAGTTAAAATTTCTCAGCATAAATGTTTTCCAAAACATAATGAAGAACACTAATCTCCATCACTTTTGGGGAAGACAGCTTTTAAGTCCAACAACAGTATGTTATAAGCGAGTGGAACTTACACTTTTGGTCTTGTTACAGAAAACCCTAATCCTGATGAGAGGCAGATTTTTCAACAGGACATGGACAGGAGTCATGCCCAAACTTCAGGATTTGCTGATGCCTGACATATGAGCCATCTGTTATTTTGGGACTTTGCTAGAACAAGGAATTTCTCCAACTCACTGAAGCAGAACAAATTTTCAAAAGAAACAATTGACAGCTACATGCACCTTTGGGCTGTGTCAAGAGGTAAAACTGACCTTAAAAAGAGCAGCGTTCATCTGACACCACGATCCAAACATCTGCTTCATGGTGCAGCTTCATCTGCACTTTCCCTTCAAGGACAATTTAAACAGAGAAAAGGACTTGCATCTTCACCTCCTGGGATGGACTCACACTGCTTTCCCTCTTCATCTCTTTAGGTCCTTGTCACTTCACAGAAGGTGGCACCCTGCTGAGTAGCCAGGATTACTTGGCAGGCCCATCTGGATGCAGCCACCCTGTGAGCTTCCCCTTGGGGAACTATGAATGACATACAAACACCAAAGTTGGCATCCACAGTGCAAAGTGCCACCTCAACAGCAGGAATTAAAATATAGGAAAGAAAACGGGCCTTCTGAATCCTCTTGTCAAACTCGCAGGGAGTTGGAAGCTGAGTTTTGAAGCTATTTTCTCTCTGTACTGTTGTCATGGATGGACAGTTGTCAGAAATGTTTGCCTGTTTCCCTGTTTGCCCACCATCACTGCTGAAAAACTGCAAAACTGTCTTTGCAGTCAGATAGCATCAAATTAAAGAAGGCACAAAGGACAGATGAACAAATACTGAAATTCAGGCTTGTTATGCTGTTTATATCTTTTGTCTGTGAGCTGCTGAAAAGCAGTGAGTTTTGCAGAACTGTGATAAAATGGTATCTTCACTGAGGAAGCAGATCTTTATCCTGGAAAAAAAAATCACTGACAAAGAAGTAATTCAATGGTGGATGTATCAACCAAGGATCTCCACTCCATCTTCCACCATTAGTTGAGAAGTGAAGCCAAGGGAAAAGATCTAGTCTAAGGGGGATTTTTAAATCTTCTTCTATCAAAATTAGATGAAGTTTAAGCTATTGCATATACAGGGATGAACAAGGATTATGTAGAAGCTTAGTGTCACCTGCTATCTAGGGCTTTCAAGTGATCATAAAAACAACTTTCTCATGATGTCCTTGGGAATCAGGAAAATGGGGACTTGTCCACAGGACCCTAAGCTCTGCACCTTGAGGCCATGCTTGAGTATTTAGCACAGATCAGTGACATGGAGAACTCCATGTCCCACACAGATAATTGGTACCTATCTGCTCTCCACTGTATTTCCAGCAAACATGGAACTAGCACAAAAGAAACAAATCTTCACCGGTTGTTTCTTGGCATCTTTGAGGTGAAGAGCAGCCAAGGGACACGAAGAACTCACTGTGTTCTCACCAAAAGGACAGTTTTGGGGGGGAAATTTTAATCAGGCTGAGGAAATGGTATAGCTGCCTCATTTTTGGTCTACAAAAGATTTTTGGTCTACAAAATCATGGCCTGAAAATTTATACAGGTGCTGCAGTTCCTTCAGTGTTTGTTGTAAAAACCTAGTTGAAGAGCCATAAAAATGCAAATTCCATTAAATAGAGAATGTGTGTGCCACCAGAATGTGTTTTTTTGTGGTTGTTACATTTTTAGCAATTTCTTAGTTTCCAACAAATTGATCCATTGTTCCTTTTACATTTTAGAGGCCAACAAGAGAAAACCAACAGGCTCTATTTTCTGTAGAAGTCATTATAAAATGCTGGTTAAATATAGTAGAATCACATTTGTCAGCTGAGATGACAAAAAGTACAGAGGTGAAGGGGTAGCATTATTTTTAGGTCATCTGAATCTTAACGAGACTGAAAATTTCCATGATACAGTACCTTACATGAAAATTTGATACCAAGCAAAAAGCAATTTACACTTTGCTTGCTGGTTTCCAAGAAAGTTATTAATATATTTTTTATTATTCACAGTGCTTTCACAGCATCCCATTTCTATCCCACAGATGATAAGTTATTGCAAAGGTCACCATAATTTATAGCCCTTGTTTTCAGTTTAATTGATGATTGAAAACAGTGGAAAGAAATCAGTAGATCTTTAATTCTTTTCAGGCTGTAAGGCTCATGGCTGAGCAAAATCTTCACAATGTCAGCAGAAACCTTTTGCCACAGGCTGGCTTGAAGAGAAGCATTTAATGTAAATGGTCTTATAATTATTTGCAATTAATTTATTTTATTTGTCTATCTATATAAGTATTAGATAGCTCTTAAACCTCTAAGTCACAGCCATGAAGACCTACTTTCAAGCACTGGAAAACTAATATATAGAAACGGCCCAGACAACTGAAATTACAGGAAAACCAGGATTATAATTTCTTAGTTGAAAAGTTCTTCACCAAGAAAGCCCATTACTCTGCTAGCAGCCACTGACCAGCCTCTGCTTGATCACTTTTACTTGCTCAGTTACTTCTCATTGCTCTAAAGCAGGAAGTGGACAATTTATTGTATATACTATGTAAAAATTCTGTGAGAAGTTCACAGATGGAGCTGCCTTACATGCTCATAGCCTTTAAAAGAAGACAGAAATGAGATTGTTGATAGGTACTTGCATGTGGTTTGTCTCATTCACTCAGAAACAACATACACAACAGCTCTAACAGCCACTGCATGGTCACTCAGCGCCAGCACTTGAGGGCCTGTACTGAACCCTGTCAGACTTAAAGCCTGTGCAGGTTTCAGAGACTCATCTGAGCAACTCCAAGCTCTCACAGACAGAAAACACAAAAAAAACCCTGTGGGTGCAATACAGGTTAATTCTAGTGCCAGGCAAATTGTGGTGACGTTGTTAAGGAGGAGAATGGGGAGTTTCATGGGATTGGAAAGAGTGCTGCTCAGTCCCCAGTACAATGAAAGCAGGATCTAAATCGGTGGAGAGCCCTTGTGCCAAGGGAATCACTGGTTTTCTGGAACAAAAGAGACCTCTGAGGAAGTAGAAACAGTCCCATTTAGTTTCCAGACCATGTGCAGCTGTTGTCAGTGATTTCCTTGGTAAGCCTAAGCTTTCTAGGCTGCATAAAAATACTGGAAAGTGCATGGGTATCCCTCCCACTCACTGTCCTTTTGGAAAGCTCAAATACAAGAGAAAAAAAGCAAGAGCTCTGCTAGTGCATTAATGCACAGTCACGTGTTTCCTGACTGAAGTAGCTATCTGATTTTAGGTTACTGTCCTCTGGAAAGAAACCCCTTCATTTCATCCAAATAATTCTGGGAATTAGAGAACACCAAGTGTTCTGAGCTTAATGTCATGAAACCCAAATATTTTGGGCCAGAGTGATAATTTTTCATCACTGTATGGACTGTTATGAAAGCAAACAGATTAAAACTGTTATCTTGTTGGACTTTCATGTAATTCCCTTGGATTTTTAACTGTTTTCCTGGTAACATGGCTACTGGGACTCCAGCTGCATCACAGGGAGTGAGTCATAGCCATTGTGTCCCTTATAAGTAAAGAGATGATTAGACATATTACAGGGAAAGAGTGTGCAAACATGAACTTGGGTTAAACAAGAAGTCAGGTTAAACAGGTTTGACAAAAATGTTGCCTAGAAAAGTTTGAAAATAAGCCAGCTGCTCCTCCTGGACACTGACTCTGTTTGCTCGTACTTAGAACAGAAACACTAACTTTCATCCCTCACGCCATCGGGGGCCATCTGAGCCACCAGGCCACTGGTTATTTCACATGGCTCCCTCTGCATTCTGCTCTCTATACACTATAAAATACTACTTCTCCCAGAGAAACACACTGCAACCATGTCCCACCACATGACTTTAACTTTTCTGGCTAAGAATTCCTTAAAATGCCACATACAGCCTTCCGTTCTCTTGACACACAAATGCAGTGCCATAGCACTGGAGGAATGGGAATGTCATCCGAGCCCCAACAACATCAGTGTCACTACAGGTGTGTGAGGGCAGGAAGGGACACCAGGACAGCAGCGCCTCGGGGTCATGCTGGGCTGGGCTACCAGTGAGCCCCAGTGGCACACAGACACATCAGTGACTGACCCCTGACCTGGCCTGGCCTGGCCTCTCGGGCTCTCTCTGTCTCGGCTCAGCTGCCGGCACTGCCCTGACTCTGCTCCGTCTGCCGGATCTACAGGGGAAGCACTGATGGGAAGAAGGGGTGGTGAACTCGTGGCCTGGCCAGCCCAGGCTCAGGGATGCTGAGGAAAACATGTGAGCCAACTTTAATTTGCCTCCTGTGAATTCAGATTTGACATAAAGCATGGAATAACAAAGAATTCCAGCCATGACATTTCAACTGAAGAAAAACATAAATGCTGCCACTTCTCTGAGCCCAATTGCAGAACTTCCATGGGAAAAACTGTAAAACATGAAGCTTTTTTACTTCTTTGGGCTATAAAGAACGGTGCACCAGCTGCTGCACTGTGAATATTCAAGTCAGTTTTGAAAAACCAGTTGCAGAACATTTCAGTGAACCTGAAAACCACAGTGTCTCTTTAGAGCACATCATTAATGTAGCATAAATTAAGGTCTTTCCAATGAACAATGATTAACTGGACTGAAAAGTGAGAGGACCATGATCAGGTAGAGAGATAGCACTGTCTTTTCCATTAGATATTTTACATTATCTTACATTTAATATTACTTATAATTCTGAATTTTTTTGTTTAACATTTTGAGTCCTGCTAGAGATAAGAAGGACAAGTTTGAAGAGAGAATCAGGTATGCATAACAGATTTGGGAAACTTCTTGTCAAGTAACTCCTGCAAAGCAGTACAAGGATTTAATCTCATTGATTTAGCCTCCAGGGTAGGTTCCCCCCAGGGGTAAAGGGTTCTCAGTCTTTTGGCCCTCACTACCACTGTACAGAGTAGTGCTCATGCCTCAGCAGAGAGCTCTTTTGTCCATACCCCTGCTTCAGCCACAAAGGTTTCTCCAGAATTAGCTATGAGCTATCACTCAGAGGTGACCTAACAAAATATCCTCTTGGGTGTCGAAAAGTTTAGGCTTACATTTCCAAATAACTAGTTTCTCTTATAATCTTTCACAAAAAGCTTGAGCATCTGCACATACAGTCTCCTAGTGAGGAAGCCCAGCAAACTCCTTGACTGCCTCTGCACAAGGCCAGCAGCTGCAGGAGCTGATATTCTGGAGGTCACACCTTCCAGAGTGACCATGGCTGTGCACCAAGTTGTGTTTTGGAGCAGGTAGCAATAAAAGTGCTGCACTCTTGCCTGCACCAGATTACCTCCTGCAGGGTCATTTAATAGAGACAAGCAATGACTATACCAAAGCCCTTTATCTTACTCTGGTAAAATTTCTGAGCCTTAGCAGTCACATGAAATTGACAACTATAGAATTTTTGGGATGAAAGAGTGCAACTTCTGAGGTACTCAACACATCCTGACCTGGGCATAAGCAACACAGAAGGATCTAATAGAAATCACAGTGGCAGGAGATACCCGTGTGCTGTGCTCCCTGCATATTTAATAAGTGCTCAGCAAACAGCACAAGTGCATCATGACCTGCATCTGCTCATGGGATAAGGTGCTATAACTCACTCAGATGTGATTACACTGGCATAAGAAAGAGGAGAATTAATTTTTTCATTGAAAACTCTTGAATGTTACCTCCAAGCTGAGCCCTGAAGCCTCAATGCTAGATCTTTCTTTACTTGATATCCCAGATATAGCCCAGACATTCAAAGACTATGATGACTGCCATTTACTAATCCACAACCTTCATTTGATGTTAAGAGCTTCAATCAAATCTTAATTTACATGTCCCTGAGGACACAGGCTTTCTGTAGAGGACAAAACTTCAAAGTGGTAACAAAAATATTCACATATTTTACTATTTAGCTCCACTTCTAACTTGCCACGAATTGCTAGCAAGCAGTTTAGTGCCTGGCAGCTATGAGCACTGTGCAGCCATCTGGAAGCTCTTCGGCCATATATTCTCCAAACAGTTTCCCTTACAGGTTAGAAGTGAGCCTTGGGAATACAGGTTTTCACTAAAGCAGTTTCAATTTCATTGTTATTTGATTGTTCTTTTTTAATCTGTTTCTATGGAGAAGCACAGTTTTGTTGATCATTTCTGTCCAAGAAGAGAGTTTTTTTTATGTGTCAAATACTTGGCTGCTTTTCCCCTTACAGATAATATTGTAATGTCTCCCAACAAGCTAAATTTTAAGTTCTTTACAGTAAAATGAAATTGTTTCAAATATTATTTTCATTCACAATACAACAGATGACCTTGCCTTCATGACAGTAACAAAAAATGTAAAAAATGGAGTATGATTTAAAATTTGCTAAGCACTTGATTGCTGACTTTTTCAAATGCCATTGCTTGGGGATCCTCAGTTCACTAACAGAATACTGTACTCACACAATTAGATTCTGCTACATCATGAGGCTACAAAGAAATTAATTCAAACTTAGTCTAACCAGGATGCAAAGCATTTATTTGCTAATTCCACCTTTCAGTACTCCAAAACTAACTTCCAGAATTAATTTTAAGTACAGCCAGACAATCTCACATCCAGGGCACCAGGCTTCTACAGCATTTACAGTCGTGTTTCTTCTTTTCCTGATGTCCTGGAGGACAAAAGATTAAGCAGACTGACAAATAGGTTGTAGTGCCAGCCCATGGGAACAGTAGGGCTGTTGCTGAACAGCAGTTAAGCCTGCACAGAGACTTTTAGAAGTGTTCATGGTGGCACAGGATTGATCAGGAGAGAAATCCGACATTATACAATTTCTCAGGAATTTACACATTATTGAGAACAGTGAAACATCAGGTGATGGGATGATCTTTGCTTCCTGAGTACCAGTAGGGCTACATTATACTACGTAAGAGTCTATGCTGCTTCAGTAATTTGCTCTTTAATTAACTGACTATAAAATGTATTTTGATAATTTATTTATCTTGAGAAAGATTTCCTGCCTCATGCACCCAGGCAAGTTAAGCATAACTAATATAGATTCTCAGATGGGTTAATGAATTAAGTCAATTGATATAGGCATTAGAAAATTAATTTTCTAATGAAGCGCTCATAATTAAAGATTTAATAATTTGTTTTTAATGTTGTATTTCAACTGCCAAATCAATTATATCATGGAGTCATGAGCAGCAGAAAGGCAATGTACTATTACACAAGGTACACGGTGCTTTAGCAGTTTTTCCTGAATTCCTATACCAGAAGTAACAATTTACAAAGTCCATTTAAACCAGCTTGAGTCATTGTGCACAGCTGGGGAATTTGGACCACGTGTTCGAATGACAGCCTAGAAAAATAACAGATTTGTTGTGACTAAAGTCCATCATAAAGTACTCTCACTCTTCCTTTTATACATGGATCTTCTGAAGCTTCTCAACTGAGTTACCATTTGCTGAAGCCATGGCATCCCAACTGCTTGATCCACTATGCAGGAACATCAGTGGAAGCCCTCCTGTGAGCTATTGCAAAATCCAGAAAAATAGAGTAGGGCATTGTTCTTCTCCCAATTATATTGACAAGCACACATTCTGGTATTGAATAATACAGAACTAACTAGAAGTAGAGAGCAAGTTTAGCTGAGTTGTATTACAGTCTTGCAGACAACATCCTATCAGACTCCTGACTTGGGACCTGTTTGGTGTGTACTGCAACGACCTCAGTGAGTTAAGGGTGCTGTAAGTATCCGGTAACATCTAATTCAAAATGATTTCTGAAAAACAAGAACCTTATAATCAAGTCTTGTATACATGCATGCTATCAAAAAATATATAAGCTCAATCTGAGATGATCACAATTTTCCCTTCCCTGAGAATGGCTGGTGCCTGGGATACACCACATACAGGGATCTTCTTTACTACATCTTACTTGCCTACACAACCACCACAGGCAATAAGCAGCTAAAGCTACTTCCTGTAATGGCTTCAGGTCCTCCTGGAAAGGGTTATGACTTTCCAGGAATTATTTGTAAACAATATGTCCACATACATCAGATATGTGCAGCAAACATACACAATATGTCCCTCTTACATTCACTGTGATTTATAAAATTTACTGGGGTATGCATAGCTGTGCAGAGATACAAATGCTCAAAGCATACCAAATCCAGCCTGGTACACCTCTTGGCAACAGCAGGGATGCTAAATGTGGACTTTTTTTCAACTAGTGAGCACAAGATTTGATCGTAAAAGACAAACATTCATCTTTCAGTACTTCCGTTGAGTGCAAGTAGTCCGTGTATCTGCTCTCGTTTCCTACTATCATGCTCTACATGTTGCAAATACAGTTTTATGGGTGCAAATTATACATGTTTCACCATTATTTGGTTTGTGTATAGCCCACAATGAGATCTTTCAGCCCTGGCACTCAGGGGTTTTAACTTAGGATGAAACAGCCAACAAAGAGAGCTCAACACCCTGTAGAAGACACTGCCCACTAGGAGGGTGGTGAATACAGATGTACAAGAAACCTAGGGCAAAGACATCACAGAACAGCTAGGCCTGAGCAACCTTCACACAAACTCCATGGGACTCCCAGGAAGCCCTGTGAAACTGCACATACTACTGGCCACAATAAATAAGCAGTGCCAGCAGGATTTGGTCCTCCTAGTGGACTTTAAAATTGAGCTATGACTGAAGTCATGAAGTAGCCTTGTAGCAAGGCAGGTTTTGATGAAGATTTGTCCATGTGTAGCTCATGGCTTCCCTTCTGAGGCTCATGGCTTTAGGGACAAACACATAGACATGAAAAAAACCAGTTTCAAAATGAAAACACTGCCCAGGCTCCTCTGACTGTGAGAATAGAGACAAAACACTCAGCACACCCCAGAAGTTCAGCATGCTCAGACCATGAAAGAGGATCCCAGTTCTCACAGTTTGCATGCACAGCCCACCCAGGGTTACAACCTGGTGGCTCGGAAGGAGTCAGTCCTGCCCAAGGCTATTCACAGCCCTCACAGCTTCCTGCCCCTGCCTCCTGCTCTGGGAGACCACTGCAGTGGAATATGCTTAATTAGTTACTAAGTAATTAATAAGCCATTTGGTCTTTATGCATGGGGTCCTAAAATTTGATTTTGCTGACACTGCTGAAAATCCATGAGTTGTGTCAGGGATGAAATGCATAACCAAGAGCCATTTTGGCTAAAATCTCCTAAAATTTATCCTGTCTTTTTAAAAAACGAGCAAAAATTAATGCAGTTAAATATGATCATGTATATTCTTGTCCCAAGAGAACGTTAAGCTTGACTCACAGAATTACCACATTTGGCAGTGAGGCTCTTCCACTTTTAGGAGCTGTAAAACTGTAATAAGCCACAGAAAGCTTTGATTGGATTTCAGTTCTCTCTCTGTGTATTTGAGGTCTTTTCCTGATACCAGTAACGCTGAAGTCAACAAAACTCAAATATGCATTTTCATGTCTTGCTAAACAAGGGAAATGAAAAGCAACAGAAATCAGCAGCACTGCTGTTGTGTATCTGTAGTGTTAAATGTGTTTATTTACTTTGCATAAAATAGATGGCATCTTATAAACTGGCCTTTCAGCATACCTAATTTATTTCAGGCATGCTTTTTTTGATTGGTATATTTTGGCAATTTATCCAATGCTTGCCTAATTAAAAAAAAAATAATTTAATACCCACTCTCTACATATCTCCTCTAAAATTCCCTTTGACAGGAATACTTTTCAATACCTTCTCTGCTCATCATGGCATTTTCTATCAACAAACTGAAACGGAAAGGAGAAATGTAAATAATGCTTGACGAAGCTTGTCTTTAGACCTAGAACACTGTAGAAAATTGTTTCTGCTGTAGATGTTTGGGGAGAAAACACACTCTTGCATTCTGTTCCAAATTATGAGATCTAGAACAATGCACTTATTATTCTTCTGTATCAACAGACCAATCCAAAAAACTGTAAAGGTTGGACTGGAGGATGCTCTTGGTAGTAGTTTCAGCTCAAAGCCCACAGGCTGGGCTTATTAGGGCTAGATTTAAACAAGGAAAGGGTGGGTTCAGGCATGTACCATCTCTGGGGTGTACTTTTCTGAAAACCATCATCAGGCTGCCACCTACCCAAACAACCCTGGCATGAGATACACTCTGATATGGTGCAGAAAATCCTTCAGCAAAAATCCTTCACGACTGCAAAAGTCGAAAGAAAACTCTCCCTTTAGCAACTGAGTGCAAGAGGGGTTTTGGCTGAACCATGCAGTGGAAACCAGGAGCAGCATGTCAGGGTGCAGCTTGCATTGATCCTATTGCTGTAAGAGTATAGTCAGCACATAGCTATCACTGAGACAGCCTTTAGGCCATTTGATCACTGATGGGACACAGGTTGCAAGCTAGATGTGTAAAAAGTCCAGCCTGTAATCCATTCCCTATAAATCTGCCATGTGTTTGCAGCTCCAGGTGACAGCCCTGAAAGATACACAAACATCCTGCACTAAATGACTCATCTCAACATAGCACTTCAGCCCAAAACACAGAACCCATTCTTCTTGCACATTGAGAAACAAAAGCAGGACTTGGTTTCTGCCAGGTGGAAGCAGTGACATTAGTGATCTAACAGAGTGAAGTGCCATGCAATGGGGAGAACAGGTGAATAGCTACCATGGCTAGAGGAAAACACAGGCTAGGGAAAAGTGAAAATTCCTATTATATAACCAGGAGTGAAGTATTGTTCATCCTGCTATCTTATTGCATTCCTGCAGAATAAAAAGATGGTGGTATAAAAGAAGAGTTACCACAGACACACTGCTCTTTTCAGCTTCAAACAGAAAAGACAAGTGCAGTAGATACCAACCATGCCAAAACACATCAATATTCAACACAGTAGAGACAGAAGTGGTCTTCATACATTCTGCATCTCCAGAAGGCCAATTTGTTTTAAATCAAGAACTACCCCTTTTAGTAAGTTCCTGCTGTAATTTTTTTATAGGAGAATCATCCTATTTACTCAGAAGAAAGTAGTTCAAGGAGGATGCCTTTCTTCATCTAGGCATGTTGAAAAACAGGAAGAAAATAGTACAACCAATCAATTATTCATTTAGGTCGAGTCCTATGGTCTTTGCCGCTCTTTGTCTACTTCAGACTTCTACCTTTGCTTTTATTTTAACAATGGTAGAGGAATGACTTCACATTTCTACCAGTTAGCAAATTTTATTTTATCTCTAACATTACTTCCTGCATTTGCACAAAGCAAACCTTTTAAGGTTAAATGTATTTAGCAGTGGCCTTTCAGGCATCTTTGTTTCAGCATCTTCCCATCAATATCTGTAGAGTCTGATTTTTAAGGCTGCTGTGCTCCTGGTGCTCCAACTGATTCCAGCAAGGACTATAAACACTCAGCACTTTTGAAGGTCAGATATAAAGTGGTGAATAGTGGGACAGGCACAACTCAGCTTAGAGGTTTCCCACAAGAAAATGTAGCTCCTCCAAGCCATAGAAAAGCAAGAGGATTGCACGAAATTCATCCTGTGAGTTACACCAAGCTGTGTGGGAAGGCTGCTGAAGGTGATGGAAGACAGGCCAGGGAATTGATAAATGCACGGAAAACTCACTCACGGTAACCTTCTCCATCCTTTACAGTGTTTCCAACTGTAAGAATCATGAGTTTTGGCACCTCTCATAAAGATCCCCACTGCAAAAATAACCGTTTTCTTAATTAAAGCTATTTTCTTTGTGTTTTTGAAGTCCTGAAATATAAGGAGAATTATCTAGTAATTTAAAAACTGGATGATAACAAAAAACTGAAATGGAGGTAACACTGATTTTTCTTAATCCCTTTCTTTTTAAATATCTCATAAGCTGGGAAAGTTGATGCAATGCCCTGAAATATGTGAACTTGATTTTGTCAAACTTTTTAATTCATACTGTAATGCCATGATTGGTTGGGTCACGTGTAGAGAATAAGGCAAGGACATAATGCTTTTAGGTTTTGGTATCTCAGGTTTGAAACCCTGGCATAAACTGACAGAGCACGGCATGCCATTTGGTCCTGTGAGTTACAGTATCTTGGATGAGCATGAAACCATAAGTGAAAATTAAAAAACAGAGCTGGTAGCCATTATAGCTACAGAGTCTGGCTGAAAAATGCGTTTGTATTAGTGACTCCCCATTATAATCCAAATTGATTTAATGCTAGCTACCAAAAAATCTGCTGGAAGTTGCATGCAGCCATCAGGATGCCATTAGGAATCTAATCCATAGCAGTCTGATGGTTAATGAGCCTTCTGGAATGTAAATCACTTATCTCAATTTCAGCATCAGTCTTGGTGCAGGGAAGGACAGTCTTCTGCTAATCCAGCTCAGCACTAAAAAAAGTTGAGGTTTTTCCATTAACTACTTAATGATGTTGCAGAGAAATCTAAGTGTTAATATAGTACGTGGAAACATGACTGTACAAGCAGCTACCACAAAATTTTTAAGGGACGGGTGTACCAAAACACAGAGAACAGCTGAGAAGAGAAAATTTCAGCCATGATTCCATTAGGCATAACGAGCTGCAATCCTTATAGAGCAAACAGCTTTGATAAATCAGATACATTGGATCCACAACTTTGCAGAATGAATATTGGTATATGCACTGTTTGGCAAAAAAAACCAAAAAACAAAAAACAACAAAATCAACCCACTTTGAATCAAAAACTATGAAGCAAGGCACATGAGTTATAAACTCTATCTATTGCTTCATTTCCCCCCATGATCCCAGCCCTTATTTTGTCTTCCTAACCATACACTCTTCCAAGACAAGAACTGTCTCTTTTAAGATATGGTGAGGATATTTCTATAATCTAATTCAGCAGCAGATTATTTTCTCATAGGCACTCACATAACAGGGGTGGAAGATTTAAGGACATCCATGCAGCTGCACCCTGGTCAGCTGATATGGAACTGCAGATCACAGATATCAGTGATAATGGGCCTAAACTGTTTAAACATGTTTAATACTGCTTTCCTGGCAGCAAATCCATGCTTGATATAGCAATATTCAGAACATATGTAAATCCACAATGCAGAAAGATGGTCTTCAATCATTGCTAAGCTTTTCAGTGCATCTACAAATACTACATGAACAGATTTGCCATCATGCCTTTTTCCAAAAATGTCCTTCTTTTGATTCATAGGCTGCTCAATTTAGTCAATGAAAATTGTTTATTGGTGTATATATGAAGTCCTCCAGACTTTGCAAGGCTTGTCAGAAACTAAGTAATAGTAGGTAGTGCTGCTAGTTTAACCCTGATTCAATAATGCATTTATGTGCCTCCTTTCACACAGGCTCAGAGTTCTCCTATTTTAATGGATGAGCAGAATATAAAAAGTTAATGAAGCACCTAAGGGTTTTGTGAATTTGAGCACTTCATAATACTTTAATTATGTAGCAATGTAACTCTTAAAAGTATTCTTTTCTAACAGTTACAATATTGCTGTTTAAATAGCATATGAGTCCTGTTTAATTAGCTATTCCTAGGCAGAATTTTTAAAACCTTTCTGAAATGACAAACACAAAACAATTATTTCAATAGTGTAAATCAAGCTTATTTTTGCTTGCTACAGCTATAATTGGGCCATTGTTTAGTAGTGCTACACAAAAGTGCAGAAGTATTTTCCGAAATGTTTGAGCACTGCTCATTTTAGCAGGAAAGCTTTGCTGTTGATTATTTTCACACATCATTTGGGCTGAAAACTACTGCAGTGAGGCAGGGTGTGTGGACTCTAGCTTCAGCACTCCAACTAGCATGGTCTGTGAAGGAGAGAAACTAAAAAAGACCTAGGTACTCTCAGCAGGTAGCAGGTCTGCCTTTTTTGGCATTTTTTGAAGGACTTCTATAAACATACTTGCTTATACAAGAAAAAAAATTCACCGATAAACCACGACAGATTTCGTCAGCAGTAGAAAGTTACGGTTCTTGACATCTGGTCCTCCACCATATGGAGGCAACAGGAATTTTAATCTAATTTTTAACCTTTAAAAATCTCTCACCTGTATTCTAAAAACACTGTAATGCCCTCTATGGAATTGTCACTAGGCAGAAGATCTTTCAGCACCTGTCTTAATCATGACAATCACCTTAATGAAAAAGGGCACTGATTTCATTTGCTTATATTCTGTAGAGAACACTTGTATTTTTAAATGTGATTTCTTAATTGTAATGTGGCATGGAATTACTGTAAGGCAAAGCCAAATAACCCCACCTAATGACAAATTCTTTAGAACATTATCTTGGATTTTTCACCCCTGCAATACAAACCCACAACACTGTACACTCAAACTCTCAATATATCACAATGTGGCACAGCTATGTAAATGGCTAGTCTCAGAAAATGAAAAGTTGGGGTCAGGTTATTTTATAAAAGGTAACTTATGTAAAGAGCTCCAAATTAAAGTGCACATTGCAGTTTTCCTCAGCTATAAGACCAATCACAGAATGAAAGAAGAAAGAAAAAAGAACCAACATATTTAGAAATATCAGTAAGTTTATGAAGTGGGTGTTTTTGTCATGCTACTCAGTTCTGAGATGTTCGTGGGTTAAAAACTGAGACCTAAACTTGTGCTGGTGATGTTTGGATGAAGCCTTGGATCCATTATGGAAAATTGCACAGGGTCTGTCCACTACACATTTCAAAATGAAGTTGAAATGGTGATTAAATACCAATTTCTCTGCCTAAAATATCACATAAGTGACTGTTATGGTGATCCACCCAGAGGCTTGAGACAGACAGGACCAGGCAGACAGACAACACCACACTGATGTTACCTGCTGTTCCTAGAGTCACAACAACAAAAACAAGAAACTAATACGGTGCCCAAGTTAGATACCACATAGTCCCTTCTGAGAGATTTTTTGCTTCTGTAGCTACCGATGGAGACAGCAATGCTGGAAATACAGCATGGAAAAAGTGCCAGAAGATCAAAGGGGCCAAAAAGACTGGAAGATATTGTTGGCTTGTGATGGTGGCAGACTACTCACTGTATACTATAGAAACCTGAAAACCCAAATCTTTCAGGTAAGGCACTGCTCATCTCATGAGAAGGTCTGAAGCCTTCTTGAAACATTCTGAAGGGCAAAACATTCCCAGATGACACATATTGTTAAGAGAAGTGGGAGTTATTTCAAGGTGCCTTGGAAAGCTTGTCAGGTGGCATATGGAAAATTTAAGCAATGTGTGCAGGAGTGCACATATGGTTGGGAGGCCCTTAGAAGCACTAGCAGAAGTGGCCAACAAGCAGCAAGATGATGTCTCTGACATTGCACTCATCAGTTACAAGAATAGACTGGTTGAACATGGCTTTATGTGCATCCTGTGACAAACAGCAAACCAAACCACCAGCGTCACACAGCACTGTCCTGTTCTCAGCAGATGTGCATTATAACAGGGGTGGCTCAGTGACAGAGTACTCAATCCAGCAAACACTCTCCTGCATGTACATCCTTCTGGATGAAGTCAGGAAGGTGTTTTTCAAACCTGGACTGGTTTTGACATTATTTCATAAAACTCCTGAAGAGTTGGGGGGCTGAATGCTCTCCTCCCGAGCACTAAACAGCTACCCACACCTTCTGTCAAGTACATCTGTTATTGCCAAACGTATTGTCAACACCTCTATTTACAACTTAACACATTTTTAATTCATGCCACTTCTAAACTGTGTGCAAATACTACTATCCCCACCCGCTCCCCCAAAATTCAACTAACTAACCCACACAGCTAATGGAAGAATTTCATGTGAAACAAAGGACTGAATTCTTGGGCAGCCTGTGATGGATGCCACAAAGACCTGACCTCCTTTATCTCAGGAGGCTGGATAACTAAAAGCCAATTCTCCTCAAGAAATCTAGCCTCTCCTTTAGGGGGCCTACAAGTTTCTGAGGAATAGATACTGAGAAGCCATTAAAAAAAAAAAAAGGATTAGTAAATATTTGCCCTGTCTCCTGTACAGGCCACTGTAGGAGACAAGCAATTGAACTAGGCCCATCTCTGGTCAGACACTGGTCACTTTTTGTAGGATCTGTTATTGGCATAAAGCTGTGGTATCCAAACATAGCTAACTCTCTTTGGGAAAAGAAAAGCAGACTCTGAGCAAATCCTATCATATCCTGCCTGGTCTGGAGGGCTTTGGGCAGCCCGGAGCCAAAACGGTGGGCACTGATGTTATGGGGGAAGGCTGCTCACACCACAGCTCTCAGCTGCAGGCCTGTGCTGAGCACACCCCACAGGCTCTACTTCTCCCAAATAATGTAACAGCAAAGAGAAGTCAGGAGAGGCAGGAGACCTGCTGTAAATCCATATGCACACGGAAGCTTATTTAGATGTGTCTCTAGATTTTCACATATGTAGAATGTGCTCTGAAATCTGCTTTCCTGAGTGTGAATCTGCTCTGAAATCTGTTTTCCTGAACAACTGCTAACAGAAGTTATATTAGCCATCCAATATAACACTTGCTAATTATACACACTATTTACTAACATCGCATCTAAACACTGAAATTTTCTTCCCATTTTTTGTTTATGGTTGCAGCATCCTATTGCCTTGATACTCATGTACTTCAGGAAGAGTCCATGTAATATGAAGGATTTATAGGAGGGGAAGAGTGGCATTGCAAGATGCCGAAACAAAACCACATCACTTCTCTGTAAAATGTTCAAGAGCAGATGATGATTGTCCTAAAGAAGCGGTAGTAAGCATAAACCAACCTCCATAGTGTTTAGTGGATATCTAGCCCACTTGCAATAAACCCAAGACCATCCAATTTGTTTTACTTTTTAAATGTCTGTCTCTGTGTTGACATTGCAATAAGAGGAACCTTTCTGTTCAGTCCTTTGTTCAGGTTTTTTTCTGCTTTAAGTGCAATGTCTTGTCTCACAGGGATAAGAGGAAAATAAGTCCATCATGCACATATTAAGCATACAGTACTTAAGTCCATTTCAACAAATTATAAAGTACTGCTCATTGCTTTCATTATTCTTTAAGGAAAATGATAAAAAATATTTACAGACATCATTTAGCCACAATTATTTACTCTGATGTGTTTCATAAGTAGGGAAAGAACTGGGCCTAAATGCAGATATGAACACCATGGGCATCAAAGGACAGCACCAGTATTAAACAGGGTGTTTAATTTTGGATGGAAAGAGCCAGAATTGCTCTAGGGTTGTAAACCACTTGTGGATAAGCTGTACTCCAGGAAATCTGTGGAATAGCTTCTGTGAACTTGTGATTCCTCTGCAACGGAGCCATCATGCTGTGCATGGAGAATTTTGCCTCCAGAACCTTTAAGACATATGTAAAGACATTGGGAAATAATAAGCAAGAGACATTAGAACTGTAGAGATCCTTTGAGGGAGTCTGTCCGTACTTTCCCTTCCTCCTGACCTCAAATATTATTCCTCTAAGAAATTTTCCTGTGGACAGTTCCTGGTGAACAAGAAAAAATACAAATTAAACCCCTGAATTTCTCAGGAAGCTTTGAAAAAAGTGGAATATGGAAAGCAAGACTCTTTTAAGAAAAATGAGGACTGCCTGAGTATTACTCAGGTTTACATGGTTATTGGGCTAGGAAGCTAGTGAAAGTAACTGATATTTTCTAGTCTGTACTTATCAAAAGATAACTGAAAGGTGAGGGTTTTTATACATCCTAAAAATATATCTCCATAGAGTATATATCTATCTATGCTTTTAGAAATTCTTTAGTCATATTTACAATGGACTTGAGCATTTCAATCCGAGAAGAAAGCTTCTAGTACCCCTGAACCAAACCATACTTACTAATTTTTTTTCTCCTGTTTAACATTTCTATTCAAATCTATGTTCTTTCTTACAGGGGCAAACCTCACTGCAGGGCCCTTACACAGTGCAGGTTACCAGCCAACACATTTGTCCATTTCAGAGAAATGGACATGAGATGCCAACAGGGCTCCAGATACTGCTCTTCATAGTTCAAGTCCACTACCACCCCACCATGAAAGATTTCCAGGAATTTTCAAATTCATTCAGAGAAATAGTTATCTGCTTAAACAACAATTAAGAAGCAGCCAAAACAGAGAGAAGGACAAAACCAAGCATTCTCAGGGTGCTCAGAACCTTTCACTTATTGTTTTCCATGTCATTATTCATCTCTCTTCACATCTTACTCATCCCACTCTGGGGGAGGAAAAATACACAGAAATCACAGGTTCACCATGACCACCCATGTGGGCACATCCATGTCTGAAGTGAGATTTCAGCTACACAATATTCTCCTCCCACCCTCATAGCTGAATGCAAAGGACAGCAAGGTAAAACAAAATACATATAAACTTTTTCAGTGTCAAGGAATCAAAGGCAGGGTGTCAGGGAGAGGAAGAGAGGCATTTGTCCTCACTCTTCCAATCCAGCAAAGGTACTACCTGACTCCCACAGTGTTTTCACCAGCTGTCAAATATATCTCACATATGTGACTGCTATAAAAGTTATTAAATAGCAGCATGTTACCAAACTTCTAAGTACTGATTGCTGATTTTTCCATAACAATAACAAGGGTTTAATGAGAAAGAAATGTTCTTGGTATTTAGGTTCTACCTAAGTCAGTGTTACATTTGTTACTATAGATTTTGAGAGGAAAGATTTCAAGACAAAAGATTTCCCAGTTCTGCAAATGTGAAAGACTGAGAAAAACTAAAATGGGAAACATAATTAAAAGGTTTTGTAAATAAAACTGCTTTTCTGTGAGAGCTAAAGGGAGAAATGCTATTCCTTCTCCTTCCATTCACCTCCCATTGCAGGATGAAATTGATTTAACCTCATTTACTGCTCTCTAGGAAGAAATCATTCAGCCATAAGCCTCCCAGGGAGCTTCCCTTGGCTGAACAAAAGCTCAAAATGTCACTGCATTTACAAATGAACAGAGCCTCTTACTCAAAAAGGCTTCAGTGGAGTCTCCAGGAAGAGCTGTGGCCTACAGGTCTCTTCCTCTCAGGGTGAATTTATTGGCAGGATAATGTGCATGTTTCTCTCAGCGAGGAGAGGTACCATGGGCTTGGCAGATAAAGCAGTTCCTGGCTTAGGTCCAAATGCATTTATAGCCAGGTGTGACCTCTCAGTTCTACCTGTGTGACCTGTTTTCAGGGGCAGTGCCCATGAGGTTATGTAAGATCAAATGTGTTTGGTCTCAGTTTCGTTGCAAGATATTTCCAACTGCTTGAGCCTTTTCCTAAAAGTGCAGCACACTATTCTCAGTCCCCTGCAGTAGTGGTGTGGTGGCACCAGGTCACTCAAGAAATCAGGGCACCAAATCGTGCTGAGCTTTCCAACCTTCCCCTGGCTTTGAAAAATCTGTTCCAGTGTCTCCAAGAGCTGACAAGAATGGGTTCCCTTGTCTCATAGACCCACCCCACATACGCACCTCTTGCACTGCAGATACACTTGGACCTTATTATCTTTAGTCCAACATAAATGCATGATTCCAAGCAATCTCAGCTACCGTGAGCCGTCTTTTTCACCACTCAGCATCTCTCCCTTGGTTTATCACTTGGTTTATTCCCCATGCACGCTGCTTCTTGCCACAGAGGCACGCACGCAATGCTGTCAAGAGAGTGCAACCACAGAACGCTGATGGTGGCTGTTTCCAGCCTGGGCTAGATTCTTATACAGCTTATTAATTTGTTAGGGGAACAAGGATGTTGGTGTACACAGACTGAGACACATACAGAGCTGCTCAAATATTTCTGGGAAAAAAGTTAAATGTACCTTTCTGGAGATTTTGATTCTTGTCTCAGACCTTCCTCCCCTGATCCTTGGTTGATGGGTCTTTGCCCTGACCTTGTGCTGATTTAGTCCTATCAGGTGTGACCTCCAAGTAACACAGATGTATCACAGGTCCCACCAAATAAAGTTCTACAGACAAAATTCTTCTTTGCTAATAAGTTATTTTAGATATTTTTCTGGGTTTGCACAGGCTTTGCCAGCCAAGGGGCAACATTAGCTGTACCCCCTGGAAGATGTTTGATGGTACAGCTACTCAGGAAAACAACTGGTTACATGATCTGGCCTGTGCTTGTTCCCTACTGGCATTGCTTTGCCTTGAAATGGTTTCGCTAGGGGTGAAGAGCAAACATATGTTACAGCAATATCACTTGCAGAGCTACACAGGTGGCTAAATCCATCATCATATGGCATCCACTGCAGGCAAACTAGCTGTGAAACGGCACAATGCCAACCAAAATCACACATGAATAGACAAATAAAAAAAAAAACAAACCAAAAACCACAACAATACACTACTTAATCCAAGGCCATGAAATACACAATTCATGAACAGTGTATTTATAGTATGTGAATTCAAGGAAGCAATTGAAGGAGGAGGGACAGAGAGCTGGTGATGTAAAATTCAAGAGGGTGCTTTTCACCACTCCCCATTGCAAAATTCCACTGCACAAAAATAAGTGTCCTGCCTAAATTTTACTTCTTACTTATTTTTTTTTAATTGTGTATACAGATGCTTCATGAGCATAAAGTGCATATAGAGGTGGAGATTTAGAATTGACACACTTGGCAATTAATTGTGAATTCTCCACAGGCTTGTGCATGTACATACATCAATCATATGTTCACACTTATGGAGATTTCACACTTTGGATACCCATGCCTTTGAAATCTAGGAAGTCATGGGTACTTGATGTTGGGCTGAAAGTAAGTGTGACTGCCAAAGGGAATTGGTTCACATAAAACACAGTGGAAAAGGTAAGAAAAAAATGCTTGTCACAGTCAAACAAGTTCTCACAACAGTACTTCTTAGGTCTCCCTCAGGAGAATAAAGAGAAGATTAAAAATTTAAAAGAAACATACTAGAAAACAAAATGAGTCTTTGCAGCCTCTTCTGTTCAAGTGATTTCTCAGTTGACTGAGATACAAACATAAACACAGTTCTCTCTTCACACATTCTTCTCCATCAAATTCCTCTGTACCTGCACAATGCCATTTTAAAAAGGCAGAGTCTCACTCTCACCAAAAAAAAGTTTGGTACAGCAAAAGCATGTACCTAAGAGATGCTTCCCACCAAACTGAGAGACTTGCTGAAAACCTTCAGAATAGTGTCAGCCATGAGGAGAAATGCAAAATGGTTACTCTTTCTGATCTAGTTTAACATGAAAACATTCTAAAATTCCCTGCTTTCTTACTTACATGGCCTACTCATAGAAACTTCAGTGCAACGACAAGGATACTCAGAACACCTACACTAGCTGATCTCATAATTTGCATTTTTCCATTTCTTTATGAGCAAAGTCTATCACCTTCCTTCCACAATAATTAAACTGCAGTTTAATTTACTGATATAGACCGCAAATATACTAGAAAACCCACTTGGGCATGCACCACAGTATATAATCTGATTAAAAAATAGTATGGGATTGCACCATGCAAGGACTTTACTCAAGCAAGCTCAGTCTCAAGCACATCCCTAAGTCTGCCTTGATTCTGTACAGTGTATATACAACCCCAGGAGGTTTAAATACATACTTAAATTCTTTGTGAACTAAGTTGAGGGGAAAAGCATTATTTAATTCCAAAATGAATTATTCTTCAGTTCAGACTGTGTTCTCAGGAATTTGATTGCAATATTTTCCAATTCCATGGTGAAAAAAAACCACACTGCTTTTAACATCAAAAAGCCCCTTCTAGATGTATTCAAGGAAGAGCTGTTGTCATCTTGGTACACCAGAAGAAAAAGTGTACTTGCTCCAGCAGAAAAACACCTTAGGCAGGCCTGCTTTGCATCTCTGCTAAGCAGCTGTGCTCTTAAAGCTCTACTCCCTTAATTGTAGAGCATGGGCTCCACAGGAGTACTTAGGCAAAGCTCAGAATTTCACTTGGATTTAGCAAAAAGGGGATTAGACGTATCTGATAAGTCATGAAGAAATTCTGATCAATGCTGGAAAAAAAATAATCCACACAAACAAAGAGGAAAAAAATCAGCCTCATTCAATCTACATAATGAAAATCTGGATTAGTGCCTTATACAGGAAGACACAATTGAGCATCTTCTCTCTGAAAGCACCACTGAGTACAAACGAAATTAAACTATAAAAGGTTCAGCCAAGTCACATTTTGAATTTAAATTGATCTTATTTGGTTGGTAAGTAATAATTTTTTCTGAGGTAGCCTGGAAAGATATTACCTGAAAGATTTCATATGCATTCATTCCCTTATCTTTTTACTTTTCTAGTTTTCTTAAAGCAAAGTCACTTGCTAAATTTATGCCGTGTAACCTCTCTGCTAGGCTTTCACAGCACGCACTTCCCATTAGCCTTCAAACACTCGAATCAAAGATGATGTAAAAATGAGCAAGCAACTGCAGCTTTCAGTTCCTTAGGTCTTGTTAAGACTGTAGCCTGAAATCAAGAAAGAAACTACTCTAAAATCCCATACAAATACAGTTCAGCTTCTGCTTAAGCCCCAGTTAAACCAGGCTTCTGATTTGCCTTTTAGTGACTTTCCTCAGCAATGCAGTTGGACACATGTTCAGTAATATGGTTATGTCCCGGTAATAGTATAGATAAGTCCAACAAAATAATAGTTATGTGCAAACAAAATCAGTGTGGCTTAAAAAACAGCAGTTAAAAGCTAGTGCATATTATAGCATTTTACTAAATATAGCTAATTAGCTGAAATATATTTATCTTCTAAATTAATACAATAAGGCATGTATGTTATTTAGAGGCAGCTTACAGAAGCAGTAGCTACAAAAACCTCCAGTTTTATTACTATCAATAGCAAGGAGTTAAATAATTAAAAATATGTATTATATAAACATGAGGTATTTTCATTCAGATAGAAGTTTCATAATTTTATATTTCTCTGCATGCTTTTTTCCTTCAAACAACCTCTAATCTAAGAACCACATAAAACTGTCTTTGCAGAGATTCCATAAATCAAATACTGCAAGTGCCAAGAGCAGAGATGTATCAAAAAATGTATACCCTGAAAAAGATCTCTGATCCCAAACAAAAACCTCTGAAATATTTCTGGAGTGTGAATTTTGGCCAGATGCGCAGAACAGGTACTCACAGTTTTCTCTGAGCTCCTCTGCTCTCAAAAGCCAAATCAAACCAATCAAAAAAGTCTAATTTGGAATCACAGATTTGATTCCAGCACAGCTGAGCACCTTCCACAACTCTGTTACAAACTACATTATTTTTTAATAAATTTAAGATTAAATATTTATTTCATCTTTTCCTAGAGCTGTCAGTGGCACTCAATACCTGCTGGATGACCCAAGACTCAAAGAGATGGTGATACCGTAGTCTCAGACCTGAAGGCAAAAACTGGCAGGGAGGTGAAGCTGCAGAAATCGTAGCCTTGCCACATTAAAACTGGATATTTCCAAGCAAATGGACCATATGCATTATTCTGTGTGGCACCTGCTGTTCCATTAAAGTCTAGTAAAGCCAGTTCAGAGTAGCTTCTGTCTCATGTCACAGAGGCTCTCTGACCTGACAATTTCTAGTACTCAATAATTTAAATACTGTATTAGCACATTCAGTGGATGTTCCCTGAACGGTAGCATGCCACTGATCACTGGTGATTTCAAGAGCAGGCAAGCCAAAATGGTTGTGACTTTATTTTAGATAACACATCCACAGGATGGGGAAGGGTTCACAGCCCCTACATGAGCAAACACAGCATGCCTCAAGAGCCAAATCTCTTATCTTCAGCTTTCTAAGATTACTTGGATCAAAAGAATTCCATGCCAGGCCCTGGTCAGGAGTCCTTCTGTAACGCATTGGCTGCAGCACTGAGCGTTCAAGCCTGCAATGACCACCTAAGGTTCAACACCAGTAAAGAGTTTCCAAGCGTCCAAAGGGCCAGAGAAGCTGTGGAGAAGAGTAGCCTGGGCAGGGGACTCATTTCAACAAACTTTCACATCATAGGATCCTATCTGTTCCTTTTGCCCTCCCTCTCAAGCCACAGAGCTCCACAAGCTGAGGCAGGTAGGTGAGGGTCAGCTCTCTCTCCAAGAGGATGAGACCTCAGATTTGACTGCAGTGAAGTGAGCTGTACCTGCAGCCACAACCAGCAGCATGGAGAAGGTCTGAGCTGCTAGTGTATGCTGAAGTCCCTGTCATTCCCTGCAGATTAAAGCTATTGCTGCTAAGCCAGAAAAGCTGTCAGGGAGAGTAGGATGGAAAAAGGAGTCTCATTTACACAGGAAAATGAGGGCAGTACACAGATCCAACACTCCACCTACCAACCTATTGGATACCCAATCTAAGATGTGTACAGGTACAATAGCTCAGATCTGAAATCTATAGTGTTGTTCTGATGCAGTGGGGAACATTGGCTTGGGTGGCTACCTTGCTTCTTAAGGCAATCTGTTTTCAACCTGCATGTCTCTAGTTGAACAGAACTGGCAGCTATCAGAAGACAGGAAAAAGGAGGAAATTTTCCCAGCTCTTACAGTTGGCTAGCAGTAAAATGACAGGAGAAGCTGAAGCCCACAGGAGAGCCACTCCCCAAACTGTACTTCCTCCAAGGCAACATTTAAGTCTATCTGGCCCAGGCCTTACAAAAAGAATTGCTTTTAGGAACGCAACAAACTGGTGAGTAGATACTATCACACTTGTAAGTGGAGCTAGAGAGAATCAGGAGACCTTTGGAGAATTCAGAAATGGCAAAAAAGTTTCTCTTAATAAATGGCTGATTACAGCAATATTTTGGAACAGTGAAATCAGTAGGCAAGTAATCCACAAAAGGCTGGAATACCCTGGGGGTGATTATAGTAGGGATGTCTCTGGATTTCACAGTACAATCTAAGTAAAGTGCGGAAAGGTCCAGCATGGTGTTTTGGCACAGGAGATTGCCATATTCATTTCACTCTGGACATCACTAAAACCCAAAGCAAACTAAAAAAGTTCTATCCTGAAATTACATTAAAAGCTAAGCATACTGCCAGCCACAGTACTTTGGGGCTGAAGGCCTCCAGGTGGAGACCTATCACCCAAGCTCAGAGCTCCAAAGAAACCTGGGATTTCCTAGACTCAAGGCTCATAACAAATCCCATCTGAGGAAAATGTCAATCTGAATTATAACTTTTTAATGTGAATCATACTGCATTCCCTTTGAGAAAAGCAAAAAGCTTCTCTGAAACAAGACTGTCATTCTAAACCTAATTCCAGGCAGATGCAAACGCTGTGTCACCCCAAAAACTGTGGGTTTGTGCCAAAATTTACATGATGCTGGAGGCATTGCACTGCACAGTGAAAACCCCATACAAAGCTATGCGATCCCCTTAAGGAAGAGAGTGTTTTTATCTGCAGTGTCTCTTTAAATTAGCAGTAAGACTTCCAGTTGAGTTAATACTGGAATGGGAGAGAAAAGCATGCAAAAAGAAAAATTGCTCAGGGTGAACACAACCCATCATTGTTGCATAACTTTGCCCTACTGCAATACTTTTCACACAAAGATTTTCCTTTACCAGCCTTAATCAGCAGGATTTGCTCTTGCTTTTAAGTGTACAGAGCTGGAAGGAAATTATCTGACTGTGATGTAATTTTAATTTCATTAATATGCAGTAAAAGTATGTCAGTGGCAAAAAATGTTATTACTATACTACTTATCGGTTTAAATATTAAATACAACTCTCTTTTTCAGAGCTCCTCTTCTAATTACACTTTTTATTTTCTAACATATATTTGTCTTCCTAAAAGCATTTTGGAAACTAATGACAACTTTCAGGTTGGCTGGATTCCATTCTTTTTAATACAGCCAAGTGACTTTTAATTTGAAATCTGACATCACTTTAAAATATTAATAAGATCAGGGTAGTTTTACAGTGTAAATTCATCTCAGTGATGGAAAGAAGCTTCATAAAGTTGGTGCAGGCACACCTTAAAATGTGAAAAATTTGTATCAATGTGTAGATTAATCTAAATCTATAGAGACAAAAGAATAACACAGATTAAGCTGAGCAGCTAAAGTGCAAATTTTGTTGCCAATTATTATCAAAGCCAGAACCTCCTTGAAAGCCACTCAAAGGGGGGCAGTTCCTGAAACTCGTGAGAGAGGAAGGATGTTATGTCCTCCCATAGGGAGCCATATCACCCAGCTCCTGGAGCAACTCCACACACAGCTACTGCCAACATCACACCTTCAATGCCAGCTCCCTTGCTGACAAAAATTGGAGTTGTCCAAAGCATCATTATGGACACAGTATGTAATCACTTGAACTGCTGGCACCTCTCTTGCTAGGGAAACAGTGACATTTCCAACTCACCCTCCCATTTAAGTCACTCAATCTTCATCCAAATTTATTTCAGTGGCTTGGACCGTGGTGGAGCAGCAACCAAGAAAAAAAATTGTTAAAGTTGTGTCACAATAGCTGTTAAGTCTGAGGAGACATTAAGCTCCTTTTTAGAACCATACTAGTTTGAACAGTAGGAGCCAGGACAAAAAAGCAGAGTGTATGTGCAGGAGCAGCAGGGAAAGGGTGGACAGAGCTCCTCTGAATGGCTGAAAGGAAAGGTAAAAAATGGGCTTTGCTTTAATGGAATCGTGTACGTTAATACTTAATGCCAAAAAACAACACTGAAACACAGAAAGGGCAGAACGCCTGGGAAATCCACGGAAGCATGTACATATCATAATCCCAAGAGGGAAGAGGAGCTGAAACACAGGTTTTTTCCTAGAGTGCCAACACTGAGAGAACTGAGTTTTCAAATCTGAGAGAAGAAAAATGCCTCCGATGTTACGATTCCTAGTGTGACTCATGAGAGCAAGCTTGGCACACACTTTTTTCACAGAAACATGGCCAGATCAAAAATGTACAGCTGACAGATTTACTTTTTCCAGAACATCAGGTACCAAAGATGTACAGCCTTAAAACTGCAATAGCGACAGACAGTGCAATGCATTCAGTGCAAGACAAGAAGGATGGGAATGGCAAGTGATGAGAAATCCTAGGACTAGCAGAGTCAAACCCCAGTTCTATATTTATTATTTTAATCACATACTGTGCCAATCCAAGCCATCTTTGGAGGTGATAGTGCTGCTTAGTGCTACAAAGCAGTATAAAAGTTGTGCTTTGGATACATAATCATGCTTGTAGGGGATTGTAGAGTCTTCCCTCAATTTCTAGAGGATGGCTATAGCTTCTTTGCCTGAACAAAACTTCATGAGTTACCACTAAAACTCCACTAGTCTCTAATTACACTTAATTTCAGTATTATGCATAGCAGCACTGAATTTCCATCTCCCCAGTCCTACACTCCTTGCAACAAGAGGATGAAACATACTCTGAACCTTCGTAGTGGAGTACTCTGCAGTAACCATTGTTTCTGTCTCATTATTCTGACTCTGCCTCATCTTTGTCACTCAAAGATGAGACAGCAGACTAGTCTGTGTGAAAAAGACCAAAGAAAGTATAACATGGTGCTCATTATTGTCACTGAAAACTGCTGAAGGTGCAAAAGTCCTGAAGGAAAACTATTCTGAATGTCAGATTTTCAAGAAAGCAATCAATTCCAGACTTCGGGCTAGCTGAAAGTCCACGTACTGTCACATGCAGTGGTGACACAAGGGATCAGAAATTTCAATATAAAACTTATGCAGCCAACAGAATAAGATCAGCAAACTCAGTTCAATCTCATCTTTTTGTGTTGTGGAGGGTTTCTTTTTTTGTTTGTTTATTCAGGGTTTTTTATGGGAAGCCATGGGGAAAAATAAAATGGTTGGTTGCCAATCATTTGACAATTGCTGTTTCAAACACACAAATATTATAGTTACTCTAAAGGTACAAATTGTCTCATTTATTACACATTTATTATTTTCTTTCCTCTTGAAATGATTCTTGGAGACATTTTCATGTAAATGTAAGCACCTTTCAAAATTTTTCGTGTATCACTATTTCATTCTTGACATTTTATCCCACTTTATTGTCAACATTTTTTGTCTGCCAGAAAAATGGAAAAGGAAACAAGCTTTGGCATATTAAAACACTTCAGTGGTACCTAATCCTTCTCTGCACAAGTAAAACCAACTCAGAATTACCCTAACTGCCCAAAGAATGTAAAACCACTAACAACACATTACTTTTCCCTTGTACCTGTTGTAGTTCATGTATAGTCTCTTGCTTTAACATTTGGTAATGTAGCCAACTGCCTTACTGTTTTATCAGTGGAAAAGTAAAGGTACTTGGTCTTCAAAAAACCCTACCATAAGCATGCTATTGCCACTAGAGGTATAAAAAAAGACAGCACAGATCTCACTAATTTCAACGAGACCAATGGCCAGATAGTGAAAGACTGAGGCTTTACAGAAAGAAAAAAGACTGTTACTCGTGCAACCTCCACTTTCACAGTTTTTGCATCAAAAAAAAAGCACAGGTCAGATGATCACTCTTAAAAAACAGAATATAGTAGAGATGGCTAAGAGAACACTGGTGATTTAACACCTCGGTCTTTCTGTTCTGTTAACATCAGCAATACTTAATTAAAATTATTTGTTCAGTTTTCACAAAAGCCTTTTACAGATGTTTATCAGACAGAAGCAGATAATCAATTTAATTTGTCTAGGCTGATTTTCAGTTTAGCCCACCAAAGCCAAAGATAGTAGAGCATCCATCCTAAAATGTGACCTACTATCTAAAAGCAACAAATCTATCTTTAAGCATCAGATTTTTTTCTATGGAGAACTTGAAAAGGCTAAATCAGCTGAAACAAAGACAGCAAGGATTCTCATCATTCCTTCCACTTGCATTTCCCGTTCACATGACTTTTCTTTGAAGATAAATGCAGCTACCCATGCCAAGGAGAAAACAGGTTCAACATTGAAAAAAAATGTGCATGTTGGCCTATGTATTCATTCAATATGTAAACTTTTTGGTACTTTGAAAGTAAATGCTTGTACTCATTGCATATAAATATTTGTATTACAAGGAAATTATTTTAAGACAATCTTTAAAACTGCAAATTTTGGTAAACTAGGAAATAATTAAAAACATTGGTAAAAAGTACTATAAGATGATGCTTTTACTAGATCCCATGTGGTAACAGAAGTATGTATATACAATATCAAAAAAGATATTTTTCTCTCTCAGGAATGCCAAACACCATTCTTCATGAATATGTATAATTAGATGTTCTCTGTGAGTGAGAAGTAGTAATTAATTCAGTGTTAAACATCACAACCTATTACTTGAACTCCATGGCAACCAACATTGCCAAAAGAGAAAATGAAATTTCAAAGCCTATTTTTAAGTGATTACAGTTATATATTTCCCAAAATTTCAAAGCAAGCTTGTGGTGTTTTTGGATACAGACAAGTTAACTTCTGTAATTGAGAAAAGATCAATGTGATAACTAATGCGTTTTGCTTTTATTTTAAAAATGGCTTGATGTCAGTGAGGAGGAAAGTAGCCAATATTCACAGCAGTTACTCTGTGGTATGCATAGCACTCCTAGGGGTATAATCCCAATGGTTTTCACATTTTGGGACACCTTGATGTCACTGACTGCTCTGAATGAACAGGCCCTCTACTGGGGTTTTAGGTTCTGACCTTAATGCTCAAACCAATGATTTTTACCCTTGAACCACAAAGATGAAGGTAGGCTGAGGAAAGCCACAGAGAATCAGCATATCTCCAAAATATGAATAGCCTGGCTTAAATGGTGATGTTTGTATCTTTGTGTTTTCTTCTTTACTCAAACAAAGCCATAAGAGACTACAACAGAATTCAGAATCTTTGGCTTAGGAAGATGGGAACAGCAAATTAAAAATCAATGACATTCAGAAAGGCAAGTTGCAGTACACAGGGAGGTGTGACTACAGCTCCCTAGGAATGCTGGTGTAAAGGAAAAGGGTAGTAAAGAGTGGCATTTCTTCAGAGAAAGCACAATACTGGCAGAAATACAAATCATCCTCTTGGTGGAGGCAAGATAGCATACACAGCTAGAGGACAGATTTACTGTGCATTGAGCACATGCTGCACCTTTAACTCAGATGTTACAAATGCTCCAGGTCAGTCTGTCAGGGACAGGCAAAAAGTACAGTAGGAGCTGATACTTTTCAAAGTCAGGCAAGATAAGGCCATAGATGCAATTAACAAAGCATCAGGAATAACAAGAAAGTGTCAGTAAATATTTTAGTATAAAATGAAAGCCAACAAAAAAGTCTATCTGCTACTCAGTGGAACTGCAACCTTGCTTAGCAATATCTCTTAGCAATGTCAGAAAGCTGAAATTGGAACGGCTTTTTTGCATCACCTTTTTATTTAACATCAATTAGCTCTCATACTCAGTATCAGCATAGATGGTGAGATGTCAGACTTGAATCAGGAAATAAAAGGATTAAAGAATACCTTGGTAAATCAGACATTTTCAGTTTGGTCTGGATTTTCTTGAAGAGCTGCTGGATGAGCTGCTGGCATTTATCTTGGAAATCCTCTGGGATACACTGAGTTACCAGAAGACTGCAAAATGGCAAACAATTAAAGGAGGAGACACAAACCTGTAAATCCAACACCTTAGCATCAATTCCATGAACTGTAAAAGAACAAATAATCAAACTACTTGTAAATTCCTAAAAAAGAACCTAAGAAGATGAGTCACTGACAGCATGAATTTGTCAGGAAGAAGACCCATCAAACCAATCTAATTTCCTTCTATGACAAGATAATGGCCTTTGGGGAATAGAGAAAAACAGTAGCTGTCCTATTAGTTTATTAAGTAGTTTTGACTTTGATTTCATGTGAAATTCTTTAAAACAAGGCGGAAATATTAGGATACTCTAGAAACGTTTGGAAAAGGCTACTAAGAAAACATACTTGGATCATCATAAGTAAAGAGAGATGCATGCATTCAATGATATTCCACAGGGAAGTGTCCTAAGTGTGCCATTATTGATTATTTGTCTTAATGAACTGAAGGATGGCAAAAAAAGTTTGTTAAATAGCACTCAGCTGTGAGAGACTTTCAGTCTATTGGAAAGCAGGACTTAGAAATTTCTCAGCAAACTGGAGAATAGGCTGAATTGCATGTGCTGCTTGTGAGCAATATAATATTCTATACCTCTGCAGAAATAATTAGGTATATCACTGCAAGTGAGGAAATACATGCTTACAGGGAAGACAATCTGTAGATCAGAAATGTACACATGACAACTGTTTCATCATATTGTTGGGAAGATTAAAACAATTTTACAACAGTGTATGAGGAGAGGTTGAGTTTATGAGATGCACAAAGTAAATCCTTCCACTCAAATTCAAAAGGGTGCTGAAGCAACTGCTCGGTTTGGTGCACTGCATTTCAAAACAGGGATGACCACCTGAAGCAAGCTCACAGGCAGAATAGTGAAGATTGATCACAGCTCTGGAAGACATGACTTAAGAGGAAAGACTGAACAAACTGGGCTTACTGTCTTGAAAAGACTGACAAAAATTTATGAGCAGCAGCTACTTCAAAAAGAGGAGGAAACAGTTTGTTCTTCATGCTCAGAGGATTTAAGTGCTGAAACTGCACAAAAAAAACCCCTAAGGTTAGATGTAATAGAAAGTAGAATAAAATGAACTTTAAGAGAAACAGTGCTAGAACAGGATGCCTGGGGAAGCTCTGGCATTTCCATCACAGAAAGCCTTGAGGAATAGGTGAGAGATACATCAGCTTTTAGAGCACAGAAAACAAACATGGTCTTAGGACCTTTCAAGTTCTGAGAAGGACAGACAAAAGGATCCTTTGCAAGGTATCCAGAACAGAACCAAATCTGGATGACCTTCAGAAACTACTCAGTTTCATGCCTAAACTATTAGCCATCCCCCTGTCCTTACTAGAATTTGGAAGGAACAGGCACAACAGTTCTGCAAAGAGAAATGCTTTCTTTAACACACAACTAAAGCTAAACCAGGCAATGCTGGGTATTTTAGTGATTCCTACTGCTACAGTCAAAGCACGTTTTGTGTGTCAGAGATTGCCAGATTAGGTTTCTTTTAAGAATCAGACACAGTCAGAGAGGGAAATTTCATTAGACACAGGCAACAGGTGAGTATTTGAATGAATAAAACACTCAGTTACCAGGGAGCTCACACCATCTGCTGGATTGCTGTTCCTGCTTCCTGAGCAAGCCAGCACTGCCTGAGAGTACTCAGTGAGAAGTTTCTGCCTGCAGTGATCTAAAGATATTAGCAATCCACTTCCAGCCTCAAAAGGCAGCCCTTTGGTCAAGTTCTTATTGCACATCTGTTTTTTCTAAATTATTTCTTAAAAAAGTTTAAAAGACAATTTTCCCTTTCAAGTCACAAGATGCATTTTATCATCAAGAAAAGACTTTTGACAGTAAGTGGACAAGAGCCCAAATTCTCCCAGCAGGCTACTGGATGAGAAAAGAAATCATGGAGCTAGGCAAAGTTTCTCCTGATTTCCCTCTCGAGCAGATCTATGAATAAAGAGTTGCAGTAATTAGTCAGGTAGTTGCATTCTGCTCAAAAGCAAGACTTCACCAATAAATCTTACCAGCTGAGGTTTAAAAGGATCATCAGCATCCTCTCCATTTTCTGAGATGCAGCCATTTGGGAAACCTGAAGTTGAAAGTAATTACATTATGGATGCACTTCATGTACCAGCAAAACTACAAAGCATCCCACTCTGTAACTTGCTGATATTCCAAGGCTGCTCCTCAGCTGATAGAAAATGGCCTGACTCTGCTTGCTGCAGGGGAGCTACGCGAGTTCAAACTGCTGATGATGTGCATTTACATTTTCATTAGACTACTGAGGAATCTCCAAAGTACAAAAGGAGTAATCAGTCAAAGAGCACACCTGCTGAATATGCAAGACACTGAAGTGGTTGATATTGTACTGAAAAGGAGTGAATGGGACATTCATCCATGTATGTCATTTGTGCCATGAGCAGCATTTTTTATGCTTTTTAATCTAATACTCTCAGAGAGTTTAGGCAATATGTCCAAAGTGGCTAAGCCTTTGATGGTTAATCCCACTGAAAATATTTTCATATAAATGAAATGCACTGCATTCATTCAGGAGATACCACTAAAATTCACCACCCAAATGGTACCACTGCCATCAAAGTGTAGGAAAAAAAATATACCACACCAAAAAACCAGGATAAGAAATTATAAAATGCTGCAGTGCAGGGTCCATCATTCTGCTGGCAATGCTGGGGAGGGAGAAGCATGGCAGTATGAGAACATCACCAGGTGAAGTGAGATGAAACCAGTGGACATGTCATGAAGGTTTTAACACCACTCATTTTTACACACTTATGACCAGCCCAGTAACAGTGACCAAACTCTGTTTCCCAAAGCATGCAGAAACAAGTCTTCAGTACATAACTGGGGAATAATTGCCACATTCAATAAATAAGGCAGTTTGAGAGTGGCACTCGGTCTCTGAGCTGTGATATTTCCGATCAAAGAGCAGTGCACTCAATGAGAGGCTACTTCTTCCCTGTCATGAACCATTGCTTTTACAAGTGGATCCCAGCTTTTAGTTACCTACCATGAAATGAGGATTTAAACGGTATGACTCAAGCTAGTTAATTTCAATAAAAGATCTTAGAGCATCCATAAGATGTCCTGTAATAAAATGCCATGAACTCAAAAACATAATCAAAACCACACTGGATGTTTCCCAGTCATGTCTGTGGCTCTCAAGAATTCTTTCTCCTAAATGCTGCTTCAGTTTTTACTGCTTATTTTTTTACTCACCTAGGCAGCTCAGACATTTAGGAAGCCTGTGCTATGTGGTGTGAGAAGCTGAGCTTTTAAATCAAGGAAAGGCCACTGTGTGCACCACAAAGGCAGTCAGATGATACAGCTGAAAGGGTAAGATCCTTCACTTTCAAGTCAGGAAATTAATTCTCTTTATACCATTCTTTCTCTTACTGTGCTGAAGAAATAACTCCAAATAATTAGAAATAAAAGAGTCTGCAAAAATTGTACATATGAAGGATACAGATAAAAAACACAGAAAAAAATAGGTTTAAAAACCTTACTTAAAATATCATTTCTTGAAATACTCCTTTTCTCCACAAAATCACAAGGCCACTGCATTTTAATGCATGTCTCTCAAACAGTTTCTGACTTCCTAAATCAGTTTGAGGGCTATTTTAAGGTTAATTTGATATTCTATTGCTATTTAATGACTGCCTGGAAATTGCTCAGAAGCAATGTCTAAAGCAATAAAGCCATTTCTGAATGGAAAAAGTAAAAAAAAAAAAAATCAGATGGAAGTTGGAGAATACTCATCAGAAGAAAGATAATATTATATTATGTTTGTTTTCTCCCTTAAACTAAAGTCTGTTTGATGATGGTGTGAAGTACTTCATAAGAGGTACATCCATTATCACATCACACATTCTTCAGATTCTTATTTTTGTGTTCTTAAATACCATGCTACAAAGTGTACAAATAAGCGACATTTGCTTAAAAGAGAATACATCTTTCTGAAACGAGTACTGAGAATACAACAGATAAGGGGAAAATATAACAATTTAAACCTGTTTGGAAAGTAATTTTTCAGTTCTTAGTTCCAAAGATGATGCCTCAAGCCACAGAAGTCAGGAATCCCATGTTTGCAGGGGTGGGATTTATCCCAAGATTGAACATAGTTCAGTTTAATATTTGTGTGAGAGATAAATTTCTAACCATCCCCTCTGGAGAGGCCAGAGAGCCATCACCTGCTGTGTCTCTCCCTTAGAGTGAGATGGATCAGTGTCTCCTTGCTTCCCGGTCTGGAGAAGGCAAGGGAGGAGCAGAGTTCAACACAGTCAGAAAAAACCCAAACCCAAACAGCCAGCAGCTACACAGGAGCCTCAGGGCCACTCAACACTGGCTGCTGCCACAGCCTTCCCCCTTTCTGCAAGTGCCTCTTGCTCAGCTTTGGAGGGCTTTGGTCAGCTTTATCCAAGTTTGAAAGAGGAAGAGAAGTCTTCAAGCCAAGTGACTTCCTACAAGTTTGGTGAAAATGAAAGACTTGAATTAGTCCTTTGACAGTCCAGGGTAGCAGGGACATAACTATTTAGTTTTCTTTTTGTTGGTATTTCCATTTGATACGATGCAGAATTATATTTGCCCTCACACGGCAGGAAAAAATTGATGGGAGCACATGACATATAATGCTCAGCATTTCATGATGTGCAATAATGTTATTGCATATTAATTTTGTTTATGTAGCACTATCACACAGCTTAAATAGACACACACAAAACTTGCATTAGGAAAACATTATTAAAATTACTAGATGAAACAGACTTCTCTGCTTCTCATGGTTGCCTATACAACCCTAATTTTGGCCCTTTTGTCTACATGCTTTATAACACAGCCCTCAATTACCTGTCCACATCCTCATTTTTTAACCTAACCTTTGCATCATTCAGCACACAGAACAGAAGATGTTCACTTAATGAACAGCTGTCTTCTTCCTTTTTTCTTGTTGTTCAATGTGTGACCCTTTATCTTATTCACTGTAGATTATACAAACTGGGCCCTCAAAGCAGCATTAACAAATTCTTGGGGGTTTGTGAGCTGTATATTTACGTTCTTTATCATCAGTGACAAGATTATCCACTAAAATCTAATAATTCTTGACTAAACACAAGCTTACTGTTTAGAACATGCTTATAAATTTTGATTATTAGTTTATAAGGGCAGATATGCCCAGAAACAGCAATGGAAATTCCTTTCACCAAACTGCTGGTGGGAGACATTGCCCCTACCCAAAAAAAATAAATGCATCTTCGAAGACAGGCAGGACAGCATACTGCATAATTGGTTCTCCCTAGCAGAAGGTTTGATGAGAGCAGAGCTGCAGGTAAATTCACTGTGTTCAGGCTGGTGCAGCTTACACCACGGCGTGTGGCTCAGGTCTGATCCTGGTTTTGGGATCTGTCCAAAATTTCACATGAAATCATTCACCAGCAGGCTTACACCTATCTTGTAGCATGTCAACCCAAACAGAAGCAGTTTGGCAAAATCATAAGCAGCTGAGAACAAGCTTTTAGCATGGAAGCATGAGAAGGTGTTTATAGTCCTAGTGGTGATTTAATTAATAGAGGAATCTGGTGTTAGCATTCGTGGTGGGCTGAGTACAGCGAAAAGCACCACGGTGAGCTGAACTGTGACACCTTCTGGGCACAGAAGCAGTGATATCTAACCCAAGCGGTGTTCATCTTGTCAAACTGCAAATTGAATAGCTGCCACTGAGGACAGCAAAGGCAAAGGGAAGAGTGGACCACAGGAGAGCATAATGCTCTGTCAGCTGAGAATGAAAAGGCGAAGATGCCAGCTATTGCTAAATCTTGCTTAACCGGAACTCCAGACAAGCAGGAGCTGAATTTGCCCATCCTTTGCCTTACTAAGCTGTAGTCTGTAAAGAATAAATCAGTCCTTGGAATCTGAAATAGCAATGGTGGCTTCAAAATCATGAAATGTTGATTTTTTTTTTTGTTTAGAATAGGTACATTGTTCAACAGTTCTAAATTTACACTGTTTTGTGACCTTATGGATATATTCTCTCCTGCTTTCTCCACACAAAGTGGAGAATTTTTGAAAGTAGACAGTCATTGTGTCTGGAAAATAACGCTAGGCATTAAGAAAAGCAATGTATTTTATGGAATCTTTTCCTGTGGGACTCAAAACATCCTTTTTCCTCATTAGCTGCCCTTTGTTATCAAGTTGGCCTTTGCCTTTCCATGCTGTTATATACGACAGTGATGAGGCTGATGAAATCTACTGAAAGAAGACTTAGTAGCCCATTTTGCCTGACCTCTGGCTCATTTTCATAAAACCCTGAACTATACATTTGTTACAAAGCAACTTAGAATAGAGGCACAGGCACTGAGGTTGAGCCATTGAACTTCTGAAACTGAACCTGATGCAGTAATCTAGAAACACAGATGTCTTTGAACATGAACCATTAAAACTCTGCCCGTAGCAGGAATCTCCTGCAGCAGAAAGCATAATCTGGTAGAATTTTGTTTCATATTCATTTAGATTCCAGTAGTTACAGCATTATACAATGAACCGACTGTTTTCCAGAGAATACATCCTGGGAAACTGTTCAAGAAGGAATGATAAATAGATCAGTGAACTTATATTTCCATGTCAGTAGGAGGAAGAC
Source organism: Irena cyanogastra (assembly GCA_013397155.1). Classification (NCBI taxonomy): domain Eukaryota; kingdom Metazoa; phylum Chordata; class Aves; order Passeriformes; family Irenidae; genus Irena; species Irena cyanogastra. The sequence goes on along the minus strand of VWZV01010905.1, from coordinate 97,927 downwards.
AAGTGAGAAATCAGTCTGACAGTGTTGCTGGGGTGATAAAAGGATATTTAATAGCAACCAAGTATAAAACTCAAATTAAGCATTTGAAAGCCAAACAAGAGTCAATTTGACAAATACCAATATAGCAATGTAAATGTAAATCATCCATTACATTTCCTAGGGGACTGAGAGTTTATCAGATTTATATGTCCTCTTGGTAAGACACTGTACCAAACAGCAGTTAGGATTTCTAAACAGCCAGAGCTACACATAGTGTGACTAATGGCAACAAGGCACTGACCAGAAGCCCAGAAGTTTGCCACCCACATAGGTGCAGCCTGCTTGCAACCTCAGACTAAGAGACCAGAGAAGCACTCCACCCTTCTGAAACAAAAGCAGCTGACTTTACACCACACAGATTATACATCTTTGACAAACTGTGCTTTCTCAAGCTCTTTCAGCACAAAAGATGCAGCTGTAATGCTCTGGATTTCCACGGAAGCAGGCAGCTGCTCCACTCTCTCCCTTCCCGTCTCTCCTCCCAGCACCTCCAGTGTGTGAGCAGTGGCTGTGGTAATCCAAAGTTTTTAAATAATACATGTCGTAAAGAAGAGGTTGTGTGTCTGAGGAAACACAAACGGGTCCATATCTTTCCTGTACTGGGAACTCCAGAGCTGGACACAGTACTCCAGGTGGCGTCTCACCAGAGCAACACAGAGGGGGAGAATCACCTCCCTCACCCTGCTGGCCATATTTCTTGTTGGGCAGTCCAGAGTATAGCTGGCCCTGTTGAACCACACCTTGAGCACACACTGCTGGCTCATGTCCAGCCTCTCATGCCCCAGCACCCCAAGTCCTTCTGCACAGGCTGCTCAAGATCAGCTCATCCCCAGCCTGCGCTGACACCGGGAGCTGCCCCAACCCATACGCAGAACCTTATACTTGGCCTTGTGAGGTTTTTGTGACCTCACAAAACCTCACCCACTACTTGTATATTTTCCCTTAGATTAGTTTAAATAGGTATTTATTTGCACAAAAGTCCCCGACATATTATCAGGCTGTAGAATCATTTGAATTCCAGTTGATAGGTAAGAAGCCACAGCAGCATACATACAGTATAATAAAAGGGCAGGAAGCCCAAGTTTGCCACCATCAGCTGCTTCAATTAACTGCTTAACTGACCATAGTCCTCGATTTTCCTTTCCTTGCAATTCCAAACACCAGGCTGCTTTGCTCCTTCCATCTGTATACTTACTAGCTCCCAGCTGTGTAGAGGCTTCAGCAGAGATGCCACTAGGTGAACACCACAGCTGTTGGTCAGCTTAACTCCAGACAGTGCTGATGTACCAAAGCATGCACCTTCCATAGCACCCAATGGTTATTTTTCTGTAGGGAACGCCCTTACAGCAAGAAGAGAGGTTGTTACCCAATACAGGTGACATTTCATAGCCACTGGTGAGGTTAGCTGGCCTTGATCCTCCCTGGCCTCAGGACTTGCAAGCATCTTGCACCACTGTTCAGAGTTACAAGACCCCCAGCAACAGAAGAGCTCGACCATTCCTGCATGTCTGTCTGTCCTGCAAGAAGCATTTCAGCACCTCTGAACTGTCACACACTTACAGGTGAGTAAAAACCTTCCCAAAATGACAATGGCAGAGCAGTAGGAGAACACCCTCCTACTAAGCCAAGTGCCATTCTGCATTGCAATTTTTTCCAGAACAAAATCTACCAATTTCAGATCCTGCCCTTGAACTGACTAGACTTCTTGCAAAGCATCCAGTCCCTCTCTGTTCTGTTGGCACTGGGAATCAGAAATTAATGTTTGATTACTTTTCCTCTAGTGTTGAGGGAGGGAGGTAGCCAGAGAACCAGAGCTTTTGTATCTATCCAGCACACCTTTTTTATCTATTCGAACAGATGATTAGGAAACTCAAGTGCTACAAAGCCCTAAAATGTAGAAAATACAAAAAGCCAGTACACTTGATAAAGACACAATTACTTGCACTTGTAACACTACCCCCTCATATTCACACCAATTTTAATTCTGCTTTTAAGATAAAATTCCAATAAGTATTCATGCATACTGTATTTTTTCAGAAAAACTGATAAAAGGTGTTTGAGAGACAAGTAGCATTTCATTGCTCAGAAACCCATTCCATCATTCAGAAAAGTGAATTCTACTCTTTTCCATACTTATTTAACAGCCTTCAGGAGATCAGTTCCTTGTTACATATTTGGAGAGCAGCATTTCTTTGCTGCCTGTTTTGCTAAGTCTCCTTTGAGAAGGTAATACAGAGTGAGGGGGAAAAAATCACACTAATTATTTCCATTTCAGCTTGTTTAGTGACTCCCAGCTGAGAATTATATATACAACATACTGCTCTAGAGGCTGAATATCTTTACAGAAGCAGTATGGAAATGAAAACACCTGGAGCAAAGGGCATCTTGGTTTTCCCAATAATTTAAATCAAAATGTTTTGTGTCGTTGCAGAGAGTTTTATGGGCATCGTAAGAGACCTGGTTTTGACAAGAATTGTCCTTCTTCATCACTAAGGCATATTTGTGGGAAGGAGATGAACCTTACTCATTGCTTATGCCTGGTTCTCCTTCTGCTCCTAAGTATCTAGTTTGGGGAGTGGGAAGAAAGAAACAACACTACCTCCAAAGATTCCCTCACCCCTGTAAAATAGTTGATTAGAACTTTTAATGAAATTCACACAAGAGAGAAGGATTTTGAAAAATTTTACTTATATGGGCAGACAACCTCAACCAAATAAACCTCCCCCTCTAATATTCACTGAGACTAAATGTGGCTGAACTGCCTCCAAAAACCAGTGGGATTTTTTTTGCCTCTCTTGGATTCTTTTCTGGGTTCTTAGGACTCAGAGGCAGCATATGTGGATCAAGGACCCATAAAAGCAGGTGTTTGGGAGCACCTACCGAACTGTCTTTCTCCCTCCTCTCCACACTGTATAAAGAGGGGACACAGCTACAGGCAACATGCCTTAGGACACTGCACCAGACACCTGACACACACCTGAGGTAAAAGGGAGGCCTGCACCAGTCGGGAGAGCAATGCCAAAGAAACTCCTCCAATGTCTTCATTTTGTGGCAGAGTGGTACACCGAAGTGCATGCCTTGAACTGCTATCTTAAGTAAAAAGCTCTTCTATTCAGCTCTATCACTAACCATATAATGACAAATTTGAGGCACTGCTGTTCATTTCAGTGACCTAATGATATTTTTGAATTCTGCAACTTGCCTGAAATACTCATCATGTATAAGATAGGGTTTAAGAAACAAAAAAGGAAATTTTATATTAATTATAGCTGAGTATGTGTTTAAAGACAAAGTTAAAAATTAGATAATGAATCCACAAACTCTTGAATAATATGGATCTAAAATCACGTTCAAACTTTAGGGTCTGCCTTACTGTAGAATCTATTTTTCACCCAGGTCAGAAGCAGCTCCTGAAATGCTGGGACAGGTTTGGTGTGCTCATGGAGCAGTTTCTCTGGTTATTGGAAACCAATCTGCAAACTCTGAGTCTGCTTACAAAGCCCACAGACAGAGGCAGACACCAGTGTTAAGCCACAGGCAGGCTATTCCAGAGCATATGGCACAGGAGGGCAGGTCCAGGGAGCCAGCACAGCAGTGCATGGTTTGACACACAAGCTCTGGGTGTCTCCACAAAAATCAGATGTAGCTTAAGCTTTGCCATGAAGAAATCTCATCTAGCCTGTGTATGGCCCTGTGCCACTCAGAATCTCTCTGCCATTTTTGTCTCTTTCTCTTCTCCTTGATAACAAGGCACAAGTCCCTGTGGTATTGTGGGGCTGGATTTGGCATCCCATGAAGCCTTTCACTGATTGTGAAGCTTTCCAAAATGACATTTCACAGTATCACTTAGGACTTACATTCACTTTGATTCTTATATGCAGAAGGATATGCACATGTACAGAATCCATACTGAAACTCTTGAAAGCAACTCAGCATTTGGGCTTCCTGTGGCAGATGCTTTCTTCATAGCCATGTGTTTATTTACATCTGACTTTTCAGGGTGAGAGTTACCTGTTCCTTCAGGCCAAAGCAGGCTACACTTAGCTGGCATTTGCACTCATGACTCTAACCACAGTGTCAAAATGAACCCATTTCACATGTCCAGTTCCTGAGTGACTATAAAAATGATTATAAAAAAGTACTCTGAAAACATCTTCTAGTTTTATGCCCCCACCATTTCAAGGGCAAACAGCTATGGATATCTGGTTATCACAGCATATTAATATTAGTTTGTGCCTTCAGCTTAGATCATTTACAGGCCAGAGAGACATAAATCCATCCTAAAATAGTTTGTGTTTCTAACTTGTGGGCGTGAAAAAACCAGCACCTGAAACACATCTTCTTACTCATACTGTATGTATTAGATGTATTTACCCAAACTGCATTCACCTTGCAAAGAAACAAGGGCACTTCAGTATAAAGCTAAACCACTGCAGGATGTTTATTCTAGCAAGTGGACTTCATCTGAGAAATCTTACCTTAAAGGCTAGTTAAAGTCTATTATTTCTAAGACACTGGTTGGCACGAAGCCACAGGATTTGCTATTAAAATATGCAAAACCAGAGTGGAATAGTGCTGTGTGTGTAAATTATGCATGTTTCTTATTAAATCAAATCCCTTTGCCTCCTCCCCTCCTCCACTTATTACACAACTTGTCATCTCTTATTTACATGCCATATGATACATAACCCAAATAGAGAGGGCAAACATCCACAATATGTGCAGAAAAGGGAGATATTTGCATACAAGACATGAATATGTATTAGGAGGCAACACATTCAGGATACATATTTTAAAAGTCAGATTGTTTATTTTGACAAGCTTATTGCTAGAAATGCCACTATGTGCTCCCCCATGCCTCCCAGCATGGAGTTTGTTCTCTGGCTGAATACACAACACTCATCCCTAGAAAGAGATCCTGCTAAGGCAATTTCAAAGCCGTGGACTGAGAAGGAAGTCACAACATTGGCAGGTGGAAGCAGGAAATTCTTGGGGAACAGAGGAAGAAGAGGGAGAATCCAATTCATAGCATGCACCCTTTTATCTTTCTCTTTTTTTTTTCTCCTTCTCAATGTAACTTCTCTGTGAAATCAGAGAATTTCTCTTCTAGAAAGAAGTACCACTTATGAAATCAGCACTGAAAAAGGCTGCTGTTTGCTTCTGAAATCAAAACAGAAAGCCAGCCTTCCAGGGGAAAAAAAGTAATCCCCTTCTGCCTTTCTTTTTTTCTTTTTTCCTTTTGCCTCTGGCTTTCTCTCAAGCAAATGGGTGACAACTAAAAAATTAAGGTTATTACTTGGGATTTCGGTAAGTTTTGTGCAGTCTCTTTTATCCCATAGATACTTGTATAACCTTGGGCATTCACTTAGATCACCTGGTTTTGGATTCTACATCTATCTAAAGAGCACAACAGTGCTGTTAAACCTCACAGAAATAGTACAAGTATAAATCAACCTGTAAAAAATGTTGTATGAAGAGATACATAAGCTAGGCAGATAAACAGAAAGAGAAGCCTTCTAGGTCAAGGCACTGAACTCTAGAGTCCAGGCTCTGCCACCAACCAGCCTTAATTTTTCTCAATCCTATTTAATTCTCAGTTCCTCATCCACAGGTACAAAGGAGTGACGCTTACTCTCCTTCCTAAAGTGGCTGAAGGAATTAAACAGTTCAGAGCTAGCTGGCCAAAGCTTAGGCAGAAGGGGGCATGCCTTGTTTTTGTAAAAGGGAGATGACAATTTTCTCATTAAATTTTTCAAACATTTATATAAAATTACAAAAAACAGTCAAACACACACTTCACTTCCAGCCAAAATGTTATAACATATGGCTGCTTGAGTTTTCTTTTCAAATATTTTAAGATAGCAGCTTCCTCACAAGTCTCTGTCTCCCCCTGTTCAGAGATTTTGCTAACACTTTGTGAAATGCAGGGAAAAAAATTTCTGTTTTCTACTCCTCTATTTTCTTTTTCTTTTACCTTGAGTTGATATAAACTTCAAGCTCCCTGTCCTTTCTTCACATCTACATGGGGTTTTTTGCCACTTTGGCCAGAGTTTCTGAGCAGCTGTCTAGAAGCAACAGTTAACAAAGTCAAATACGCAAGGTTCTGAGTGATGGGATTTGTGACATTCACCGGAACGAAGGAACTGAAGCACTTACTCTGTACCACTGCACAGTCTGGGCTGTGCAGTGTGCAGCAATTTTTAATGTGACAACCCCAGAGAACTTGTCAGATCTACTAGAATTTTATAAGGGGTATACTGCTCTGTGGAGTTTTTCTGTTTTGTTTGGTTTGGTTTTTATGTTTTGGTCTTTTTAACCACATAAAACATCACAAATATCCATGGTGTTTTATGGAAATAAATTGACACTACAGTATAAGGCTTACAATATGAGGGGTTTAGTCAGCTAATTTTGTTTATTTTACGCAAAGGCAACAAAGGTGAGAAGTAAAGAAGGGCTGAGACAGAAAAGACATGGTTTGCATAGGAATGTAACTGATGCTTATTTGACATATAACCAACATATTATTCACAGACTTTTAAAATACAAAGTCTTATAGGCTTATTGCCTGATCAAAATCCAAAAGAGTATAGAGAACATAAATTTATAGAACTATAGAGTTGTTTTGGCTAGAAAAGACCTTCAAGATCATCAAGTCCAACCACTAACCCAGCACTGCCAAGTCCACCACAACACTATGCCCATAAACACCACATCTACAGGTCTCCTTAATACTCCCAGGGACACTACCACCTCCCTGGCCACCCTGTTCCAATGCTCAATAAACATTTTGATGAACAACTTTTTAATAATACCCAATCTAAACCTCCCTGGGTGCAACTTGAGGTCATTTCCTCTTGTCCTAGCAATTGTTACTTGGGAGAAAAGCACTAGTTTGAACTACTTAAACTTTCTGGCCACCAGAAGAGAAATGTTGTGCTATCTGTCCTTAAGAGAACAGCTGAACTTCAGAAAATTTGTATCATGACACTAATTTCACATATCACTTAACGTGCTTTTCGTCGTTCCATTTAAGGAGTTTGAAACCATGTCTGACACTGGTTTTAATTAATCTGAAATTCACTGATATGTGCTTGGTAAATTCATGATTCAGAAAAAAAATTTTGCAAAGCAGCCAATACCATGGGACTTTTAAATATGTAAAGACACAAGAGCCAACACTGCCAAACCAGAAGACAACACAACAACCCAGGAACATTTTCTCTATGTATGTTATGAATCCACAGTTAATAGTAAAAATGTCATAGTAGAAGGAGATGTAAAATCATATCTATTTTGGTTCTTTCTATGACAGAATAAGCAGAGATTGTGCTTGGCAATTCTATCTACAAAGTTCTTGAGGTCGTTATTTTAGATCCAAATCGCTGCTCCAGTCTCCTAGTGCTGCTCAAGGTGCCACTGGCAACCAGCAGCAGGACCAAGGATGGCTTTGGTGCACTGCAGGATGCACTGGAGCAGCAAGAGGTATTTAACACCAAATAGGCAAGACCAGCCTTTGGGAAATAACAGATCCTGAGCTGAACTAATGATAAGGGCATCCGGGACTGGGTTCCTGATAACAGCGAAGGAGAAATGCAACTTTATCAAACAGTGGATGGTTTCTGCTTTTCTGGATAGGAAAGGGTATCTGCTATATCTTCACCAAGTTTTCTAGTGCACACAGAATACTCAAGGGAGCACCACAGTTCACTTACTGTGAACCAGTAAGTCCACGAAGTGACACAGTCCTACCCTGCAGATACACCATATTCCATTCTTTTTAGTTCAGTCTTTTTTGCAGTATCTGCAGTTCTGTACACCACAATAACACAAATTCTTCCACAGCTTTTGCTGAATCACATATTTTTATGTTACACCCTGTACTGCATGCCAAAAAAGAGATGTGAAATTAACCAAAGTACAATAAAAATAAAAAAAAAAACTCCATAAGCTTTCAATTCTTTCTGGCCAAAAATAATGAAAACTGTAAACTTTCTTACACAGTTGAACAGTGCAGAATCTACTGTTACAGTCAATTAGACTATCAAACTGCACCAAAGCACATTAGTATATGCTACAAGAAGAAAATCTTAAACGTGTAGCAGGGCTCCCTAAATATGCTGACAGGACCTTCTTTAGCATCGAATTTGCTATCTGTCATATAATCTCAGGATAAAAAATAATTTTGACACAAGAGATGAACAAGGAAAGGAGAACAAGACTCTCAATGTTACTTTCTCAAAAAACTGGAAGAATGTAAAACTGGTACCATTAGGCACTTAAATGATAAACGACAACCAAATAACCAATAGCAAAATCTATTATAAGAAACAAAAAAAAACCAAAACACCCCAAAACCCAAGCAAAAACCAAACCACTCTTCTGGGGAGGAAAAGGGGGATCAAATATAGCATTTGTCAGTATCTACAATAATTGCTCAATTTTTTCAAGTTTTTTAACGGGGAAAACCAAAGCTACCTAAACCCAGGCAAGCCTGACCCACCCCAGGCCCATTCTTCCACATGGCTCCATCAGCTTCCCATCCTCACTTCTCACAAGCTTCAAAAGGTGTGTGCACATCCACAGGCTGAACCTGCTCCAGGAAATGATCCAGCATAGTTCACAAGGAAGCAAGAATACAGTTTTCGCCATGGTTACTACAACCATTTCTGGGTCGTTTCTCCATAGCAGGAGAAACACAACGCAGTGGTGCCAAAATAACCTCAGAGAGGACATAGGAGAAGGAACCCTTTAGAGACCAAGACACAAACAGAGCCACAGAGGACATGCCATCACCTAGTCATTCATAGTTACTGTCCTTCAAGAGCAAGCAATTCCTTACGGGAGAAAGCAGTCCCTTACAGGAGGCATCCCTAAAACACTGGATTTGCTGCAAATCACAAGGTCACAGAGAAATGCTGCCCACTGGTGAGGCTGAATTTCAGAAAGCCCCTTAGCTAAGGGAGAGCTTCCTTTCCCCACTCAATGGCATGACACTGATTCATGCATGCTGAGCTAAGAGCATGCATAAATGTTTGCAGGATTAGTATCAAATAACCACATTCCTCTTCAAAAGCTCTCTATATAATCTGCAGGAAGATTCACACCAATTATATATTTCATGACTAATTATTCTAATTAAACTGACTGGTAGCACATTAGTGATTCAGACAGAAAACAAAATATTCAGGCTTTACATTCTCCTCCTCCACACTCCAGTGAAATCTCTAATGTATATCTTATGATTTATCGGTCTCAACCCAAAAGCAAAAATACACTGAGATTTTTTTAAAAAATCATCAACTTCCTCCAGTCTCTTACAAGAAATCCACCCTGTCCCGGGAGATGGCAATGCTGTTTAATGCCATCCTCACTGTTTCACAGTTCTAGTTTATAAAACCTTTCTGTACTGGTGTACACCTCCCCACACCATCTCTGAGCACCACCACAATTAGTTGTAATCTGTTACCATGAGCTGCCTGTGGGCAGCTTCTCATACTGCAGCTACTGCATTGTAAAGGTTCTCACTGCTAGTTCACAGCTCAGAGCACTTCCAGTAGCCTAATGAGTCACTTCTGTAGCCCTACCTGCTCACAAGCCCAACTGTGTTTGCCTATAAGGGCCCAAGTGCCCTATGGAGAGCAGGACCAAAAATCCCTAATCCCTATATTAGGAGAGCTACTACATCTTGCTGAGAATGGATCTTGCCATGGTTTCGTACTTTTGAAAATAAAGCTAAGAAAGGACACGGGTGTCTTGTGTCACTTTATATGAGTAAAGCACCACTATATCCCTCTATCTGTATAGGGCTTTCCAAAAACATCATTAGGGTGAAGACTTGTGGTTCAAAGCCAAGTGCTCAGAGTAGTGATTTCCAGAATGGAGATGACCTGTGCAGCCACAGTTTCTCTTTTTGCCTCTGAATAATGATCACCCTTCATTACATGATGATTCCCTCCTTCCCTTCACCTCATTCTCTTCTGTCTCACATGGGGCACAGGACAGATCATAGTCCCAATTGGAATATTGAATATAACTAAAGGATTGTTTCTTTCTCCCATGCCCCTTTACCCTGGATAAACCAATACACAGAATTTATTGCAGTACTTATGAATGTTTTACTGATGAAAAGACTTTCTTCAGATGCTGAACAGACACAATACAATTTTGCTACCTCATGTCTGTATTTTCTTTTTTTGCAACTTTTAAGTGTCTTCCTGTTGACATAAGGAACTTCTTCTATGCATAAACAAAAAAGAAAAAATACATTCAATCAAATGTTTGATAAATCAAAAGAGTCTAGATTCACTTCTTTGTCTGGGTGATATTCTTAAGATGCCTAGCTTTGTAGAACTAAGAGCAGATCATGATCTGCAGCTATATGTGACTGGGAATTGGAAGTACTTCAAAATCTGAAGAGCTCAGCACCGTGCTGTTCAAATCAATTCCTTACCAAGTACTCAAATAAAATAATAAAAAAGAAGAATTTAAATTGCCCTACAAGGTGCTGGCCCGGAGTTCCAATTGCTTCTAAAATAAGATCCAGGTGCTCTTAAAGTCTAAATCAGCCTTTTAATTTTAAATTGCTCTTCACTGCATGTGCCATGAATGCTGATCTTTTAACAGCATGTCTAAATCAAAACACTTCACATTGCAGGATAATTGCTTATAAAATATAAAAAAAGCTGCATGAAGATAGCCCCAGCCAAGTTAAGTGGTAAGCCATGTTTAATATTTTCTCTAAGCAAAAGATAACAAAAAATGACCAAGAGTGTTTTGCTGTCTTTTCTCTTCAAATAAGAAACTTTCACTTCGAGGTAAGTTACTAGTTCATTTCAACTATATCAGACTTACTACTACTCAGAGACCCATTGCTATGATTATTTTATTGCAATGACACCTAGAGACTTTGGAAAGGTTCTCATTATTCTTTGAAAATAAAACAGAAGATGTATTTCCTGCCCCTAAGACCTCATAGCTAAGTATTTATAAATGCACATGGCATGAAATGCCATAACAGCATGGCAGGAAATTGGGGACAAAATCATCACGTCAGCAAAAAGACTCCTTTAGGTCTGAATTTGCATACATGTATTTTTTAGAATAAAACTGCAATGTGTGAAATTAGATAGAAGGTCCTTGAAGAGTTTAAGAGATCCCTTTTAGAAGGGATGGTGAAGAATATGTCTATCACACCTATGCCTACTGCAATCTGCTGCATGAAGCATCACTCTGCAGACACACCATGTCTGACTGGAGGTATTGCCACTTTGGCAAAAAGGATCAACAGCGAGAGCATCCATCCAGGTATAAACCTCAGTAAAGTATGAGCCCACTGAACTACATGCCAAGACCTGAGTCCTGCAAGATTATTCCACTGAGAATGAAAACAGGATAGAAGCATAGGATCCTCTAGTTTGGAAATTACCTAAAAGATCACCAAGTCAAACCATAAATTCAGACTGCCAAGTCTACCACTAAACCATAATTCAAGCATCACATCTAAAGATCTTTTAAATAACCCCAGGAATGGTGACTCAATCACTTCCCTGAGCAGCCTATTCCAATGCTCAATAACCACCTTGGTGAAGGATTTTTTCCTAATAACTGACCTAAATCTCTTCTGGTATAACTTGAGGCTATTTCATCTTGTTATCTGGGAGAAGAGACTGACACTTCACTCTCTACCAGCTCCTTTCAGGTAGTTGTAGAGAAAAATAAAATGTCCTCTCAACCTCCTTCTTTCCAGTCTAATCAAATCCAATGCCCTCAGCCACTCCTCACAGGACTTGTTCTCTAGAAGAGTGGCTTTCTAGAAGTCTCTAGAGTCAGGAAGCTTTAATGCAACTATTTTGAAGCGTTCATAAAGAAGTAAAATGAACAAAATTTTCCTTCCTCACAGCCACAGATGTCCTTTAAAAAAATCTCAGATCCCAAAGTCTATTCTCTAAGCTTCTCTTGAAACATCACTCTACTGCTCTCCAAGCTGTATTCAAGTTTCCATGCTACTGTTTTTTAGATACAATCTCATTTTGATTCTACATTAGTGTCTCTTCCATCTTGTCTTGCTCTCCACTTTCTCACGTTCAAAAATACACACCATGCCCAAATAAAACTAACATGAGCCCTTCCAGCCAGGTCATCTAGGACTTTCAGTAGCTCCCTGCTGGGGAAGAATGAGGGACAACCCCCAGAGCTGTCATACAGGAATGCTAGTCACAAAGTAAAGTGTAGCCTGAGGTTTTGAATACAGTCTGAAAGCAACATAGAGTTGTAAGGAAATCAAAAATAAAGTTATGAAAAACCTCAACTAACTGCTTTCAGAATAAATAAATCCTTTATAAATACTTCTCTTCAGTACTGTGTGACACAGAACAGCCCTTCTTTGAATTTCATATAATAGCACCAATTTCTGGCAGAAAGAGGATTTTTGAATGACAATCACAATATGTAACTTGGTCAGCAACCAAGTTCTACATACGTATTACATCACTGCCTTCTTTTCAGCTTTTTCTCTCCACATCTTTAATGAAGGGAAAGGCAGGCAGACGGTCAGTAAATAATGTATTCTCACCACAAACATCCCCAGGAGTAGCCAAATTATACAATGCTTCACAAGAGACATTGAGATAAAAGTGTGGGCTCTTTAAATAGACTGACCTCCAACTCCAGCTGAAATCAGCAGAAAAAGCAGAGTGATACAATGAAAAGGAGGAAAAAGTAATTAGCCTGCATCAGCTGTGCTCCAGTTAAATGGGTAAGAGCACGTGGCTGCTTTGAAAGAGGATATCCAGATGGAAAGATGCATACTATCACAATGTAAACTCTATGAACTTTATCACTATGTCAGAATCTTATTTAAAAATATTCCCAACTGATACAATTAAAATGTATTCTAAAATGTATTAAAACTATGGACTTCCTTGGTTTCAAAACTAAAGATGCATTGGGGTTCATAGTATTACCCTTCTAAAAAATAACACAAACATAAATTACTGATGCCCAGCTTAGGAGAGTATATGTACAGCTCCTCTAAATTATAAAGAAAAATTTTGAATTGTTCTTTAAGGTGTTATAATGTTTTCTTTCATTCTTTAACTCAAAAGCTGTAAATTAGAAATGTTTCCATCATAACAGCTCAGAGACCAAAATATTACCAAGCTGGAAGGATTACACTAAGTGTGTTGTTTTCCATTAAAACTGGGATTTGAAACCACCTTCTTTCCCACAAAATGCAGGGGCATCTCATGATCAGGACGTGGCTGCTTTAAATCAAGACAACATCAGATCAAACTTGAAAAGCCAAGTCTAGGGTATAAATTGAAAAAATAAGCATGCAAGCCCTGTGAGCACTTTATTTTTGTGCCAATGTAGCAATTCAATGTTCAGTAGCAAATTCAAAACCAATCAAAATCTGGGCAAAAATCTCCAAAAGTTGCAAAACAGCATTACATGCAAGATGAATTAAAAAATAACAGTTTTGGGTGGAATCAGATTTGCGTGTAGAATTTTAACTTATTAAGAATAAGTCTCACTCTCCACCACATGGTTAGTTATCATCAACATTTTCCAATATTATTAGAGAATCTCAATAAATTCCCAGGGAAAAATATAAATTATATATATGAAAAAGGAAAATTCCTCTATAATATTTTGGACATGACTTCATTGTGGAGCTGTAAGGCTAAGTATGGAGAAAACCAAGTAAGTCCCACCAAACTAAGAAATAAAGAATGGACACTCCTTACCAAATGGCATGAAGCTGTGTCCAGGGAGGTTTAGGCTGGATATCAGGAGAAGCATTTTTACCTCGAGGGGTGGTTGGGCATTGGAACAGCTCCCCAGAGAAGTGTCACCAGCCTGACAGAGTTCAGGAAGCTTTTGGACAATGCTTTCGAGCACATGGTGTGACTCTTGGGGATGGTTCTGTGCAGGGCCAGGAGCTGGACTTTGTGATCCTTGTGGGTCCCTTTCGACTCAGGATATTCAATGACAGCTTTTTTATTAAGAGAAGGAGTAAGACTAACAGAAAGATGGTCGAGGTTCTACTTTGGTATTTAACTTAAAGAAACAGGGAAGCAAGCAGGCAAGCACAGCGCCTTCAACAAAATTAGGCACAGACAGGACTGTAAAAAAGAGTACTGAAATATCAGATGACAATGAACATAATGCCAACAACTTCAAACAAAGAAACAAATGCTTGGGAATTTATATTGTATATTCCTGCGCAGAACAGGGAACATGCACACATACATGGCAGCTGAAAAGCCCAATATAAGCTGGAGAAGTGCAAATATAGTTTTAAAACAGCAAATGCTGCTGTCAGTGAAAACAGTTTCTGCATCCATGTGGAACCTGAAGGGCAGCCAGGGGAGTAAGGCTGCTGAAGCTAGTCCAGTTCATTTGGCAGTGACACAGCATAAGCTTTTAAGTTTACCACACTTACAAGGCAACAGCAGACTAATCAGCCCTCAAACAGCATTTAAAGTTAAATACAACAAGATACAACGATCAGCCTAATGTTTCTCTGAGGAGACATATAGAAGGCATGTAGCGCATCACTTGGTTCTGCACCAGCAGCCAGTTCCACACCAATGGCATACACAAGCCAGCTGGTGCCATAGCTAGGCGATGAGTTTTTCCAAATATTTGAAAAACAAAAGCCTCATGACAAATCCAGATTACCACCATGGACAGTTTTCTGCTTCAAAAGCACAACATTGCAGGCTGGTGGCGTGGAATAAAACTGAGTGTTTCACAAAATTATGACATTTACCTCAGATAGTTGCAGTTAACATTTTATGATGAATTTCAAACTAAAAAGTAGCTGAACAATACACTGTAGGCCTTTTGAACACAAAAATTATCAATAGGGAGCTACAGCAATGATTCCAGTTCCAATGGCTTACGTGTTCTTCTAGAGGAGACTGTTCAACCCAACAACTGGCTTGTCACATATTTTTATTCTGCAGTCTTTAAGTGTGACATTTTGAACAAAAGGCAGGTAAATTTATACAGATCACCTACACAATCCACACCCAAATATTATGAACTTTCTATGGACTGTCCAAAGTGCCCTAAAATTTTCTTTGCAAACAAGCACCTTTGTGGGGCCAGGATCAGTAGCGTTTTGCTTTGCTGTCAGCAGCAGCGGCAAGGTGGTGGTAGCAAGCACTCCAAGCCCTCTGCCAGAAACAGGGGACATTTTCAGCCCTGTGGCTTCCTCCTCTTCAGAGACTAGCCTTACTAGTTTACATCTAGGATCTTCTTTTGGAGAACACTAAGAATGGCAAAGAAACAAAAGCAGAAATCACAATTCTGGTAGTTGATGCAATGTGGCTCTGCTTTGATTACCTGTTTTTACATGCAAAATTGTAAAGCTCTCAAGAGGAGAAAGAAAAAAATCAATCCATCCCATTTTTGAAAAAATGTACAAAAAAATCAGGCAAATCCTGGAATATCTGTTAACAGATGAGGTCAGCACATCTACACAGAAATGTAGCTTGGACATTTCAATTCAGATTTCAAAGAGTCTGTGTTCTGGCCTGGTTACAACATAACTGATACAATATATTTTTAAGCTACTACCAAACATGAGGGAACATGGAAAACAGCAGTTCCAGGGAAATTGCTTTTACTTTCCTTTGCATAAATTTGAACTCCATCAATTTTTGTCAACAGCACATTCATTCCCTTACTATGTAATGGTTTTAAGCCAAAACAGCTTAATGAACTTAGCATCCCTGGTCAATCAATATTTGAATAGAAGTCTTTTCAAAAACACATTTGCAGTAGTTCAGACTGTTTTTCTAAATCACTTATTCTCAGAGTTTCAAAAGTGCTCTTTTCCTTCAGAAAACAATTTGTGTTAGACCCTAAAACCCTTCAGAATAAACAGAGAAGAGGCTCACGCTGCTTAAAATTTCTCAGTTCCATTCTGATGTTACAGGTTAAGAATCAGTGTACTGAATCAATCAAGTGAATTATCTACTTACAAAGCTGCTCCAAAGATTCCTGTTTACTATAGGTTTATCACAATCTGTCAGACTACTGAAGTCAAACCAGCTTAAAATCTGTCCTGGAGATGCGTGAAGTTTGTGTATCTGTCAAAAATAGCTCATGAGAGGAAGGCATATTACTGAGGTAATCTGAAATGTACATCTGCCTGCCCTTGATAAAAGCAGACTTTGACTCTCCATCCAAGTTTAAAATACTACATATCTGATAGATAATTAAACTGCAGGGGAAGAGAGCAAAATAATTTTATTTTTCTTAAATGTTGAGCTGCTGACAGTATAGAATTACTCCTGTATATATTTCTACCAAACCAGTTATTCAGGGTTAAGAAAGAGTGGGAACACTGTAAAACCTTCTTTTCTCTGATATCTTCCCTAGACAATTTTGAAAACATTTTTAATAGTCTCTTCTTTCTTTTTTTTTCCCTTACCCTACTCATACAACAAATCTATAAGGCCTGACGTGGTAAAAAAAAAAAGTAAATATTAGAAAAATCTTGTTTTATTGCCTATGTATATGTATGACTGCATGTGTGTAAATATATATATGACTGAGAATGCTGTGTGAGAGTCACAGCTTTTCTGGAAAACTATCCTGAGAAAAAGTTGTGAAAAGTTAATGGAGCATGAATTAAGAACCATCAAATAGACAGCATGGCTAAAGGCAGTATTTACAAGAATGTCTTGGGATGATTAGAAACATTGATGAAAGTACATTAACAACAAAGAAATAACTAAAACTGCATGGGAAGAGGAAATAATTCAGCTGCTCTGTTAATGAGGTAAAAAAAGAGGTTTTATTAATGTAAAATATTCTGTCGGCCAAAGTATTCAGCATTTTAAATGTCATAAATACAAGAACCGATGAGAACTCCTCTCAGTTCTTTCTTTGTATTCCATGTCTGCAATCCAATTGCAGACAAAAAGTTAAGATGAAGGCAAAATTTTCAAGTAGCTTAAAAGCGCTCAAAATGTTTCTACCAGCAACAATTACACAGATGTTTGCAAAGCCATAGAGAAGCCTGACAACAGAGCACCCAACCCAGTTCCTGCACAGTTACGAATGGCCAGGTAAGTGCCCAGTGCTACCTGCAAACACAGACATGCTCTGGCTGAAGATACCTGCTGGAGGAATGGCTATAAAGAAGTGGTTCACCAGGAAGGAACAGAGTTCCTCAAACATTTCCATAATCCCTGATCCTCTGGACATTGAAATAGGATGTAAACAAGTATGGGTCATTCAGATTTCCCCCTAAGCTAGTGCAGTATTGAACTGATTTTTAAGCATGTAACTATTTCCTAACATAGAAAAATGACTACATGAGCCCACATTTCATTTCCATGGCTCTCCTAGGGGCTGATTTACCAGGCTCCTGGAAATCAGCCCCAACGGAAGATCTTCCTGGGAGAGGATGCTCCATGCCACAGGTTCAGGGAGAGACCAAGTAGCTTTTACCACCTCTCAAACATAAGCACTCCCTCCTGACTTCTCAGGAGTACACTTGGCTTTATTCAATTATGCAAGCTATGAGAAAATAACTCTTCACTCTCCGTAGCTTGAAGACAGGGAGCTGAAGAGGTTTAGTTGGACAGACACAGAAGCCAGCTTCCAGCTCTGGTAGAGAGGAATCATCCAGCCCAAATACAACCACTCTCAATAAGAGCAAAGACATCCACTTTCTCTCCTTTGCACATGCATTATATTTCACAAACTGCATTACAGAGGCAGAAGATTATGTTTGAGCTAGTGGAATAATATGATATTTCATATATATTGACTCAACATGACAGTATTTGTTTTCAGTTGAGACAATCTGTCTGATTCAAATGAGTTCAAGCTGAAAGACTAGACTATTTAAAAAGACAGGAAAAAAGGCACTGTGGCTGTCTTTAAATGCTGAGACAAGGAGGAGGCTCAAGAAAGCAGCAGTGATGGATGAGATAAAAACAAGAGTTGTTATAAAGTGGATCTAAAATAAATAGACACATTACTACCCGGGGTCTAAAAAGAAAATATCATCAAACCTAATAATGCTGATATTTCTAGGCACGGAAAAAATTCCCAGTACCAGCTTCTTATCAAATATTTGCCAACACAAGAAAATTACAGCCTTTAGTTTTCACACTTCCAACTTGGCATAAGTAGTTCAGAAAGACCTGGGAGAGAGTTCTCTTTCTTTTTAACAAGAAGGGTAATATAAATTACAGTACCAGATTTTGAGCTTACTCATATATATTTGTAAAAATGTACTACATGCAAGTTCAGAGGCTGAACAGAATATTATGAATGATGCTCTCTTGGATATGGAGAAAAACTGCATAGCAGATTCCCTCCATGTGGAGAACTTTTCTTTTCCCAGAAAGAGTTAATGACAGGAGGTCTTCAGTAGGCAAACCCTTGGAAGAAAGTGTGCCTCCAAAATATTAAGGCTTGGAAAGGAAGATATCTGATTAGATGAATGCAGGCAGAGAACGGACCAAGATAAAACATTCAATTAGCCTGTAGCCTGACCCCACAGACTTCCAATGGTGCTTGAAAAAGATGAGCTGTCTTTGACAGTCTCACCATACAGAAAGACTTCAAGGAAATGTACCAGGAACAGAAAGCAGAAGCTAAAAGCAAATTTTGGCAGCAACAGAGGTTACCAAATAGTTTTTAGTAAAGAAACATTCATTAGCATCAACAGAGACTTGATGAAAGAGGAGAAAGAAAAGTATGATATTGAATTATGAGGATGAAATAAACCATAAAGGCATATACACAGGCACAACGCTATGGTGTAAATAAAATCAGTTTTCAGTTTGATGAGTGAAAACAAGTCTAATGGCACCCAAAAAACTCTTAAGCATCATCTTCTAGGAACATCCCTTGGGAAGTGAACACAGCAGGACTGCTCCCATTTCTTCCTAGGTCCAAAGGTCACTAATCAAAAGCTGCACCCACAGATCACCACCTGCAAGCTGTGCAGGGCATAGACCTGTGCTCAAACAAGGCCAAGTGCTCTGAAGGCCTGAGTGATCTGGGCAGGAGGGGCCAATCAACTTGACTGCCAGCCCTGAGTCAGGAAATGTAGGACCTTGGCCATCTTGTGGCTTAATTAGAAAAAATCCCATTGGCTTTATTTCCTGATGAAAGCCTTGATCGTTTCAATTAAAGACTCAATTCTTCCCCATTGGCTTTCATGAACCATGATCTGCATTAATCCAATTTTACAATAGATCTAGTATTTCATTAAAGACTTTGATCTAAGCTTTGGCCAGAGAACTTGCAGGTAGCATTTCCAATTATCAGCCCTCTTCTACACCCAGAAGAGAAAAACTCCCAAACCTGCAAATGAATCAGAAGCTTCTTCACAAAGAGAAGAGCTAATTTCATAAACTCTATTCAGTGAAAGCATCCCCTTGCCACCAAATTCGGCATAATCCGATATAAAACATCTCATCAGAACTTTGTAAGTTCCTTTCTTTGACAGAGAAAAATCTTCCTAAGATGGTATGTTCATCTTACTGTAACCCCATTACTTAGAATTAATTTCATACAGGACGTTTGTTCACCAAGTTGAAATCTTAAGAGTGAAATCAGAAAAACAGTATCTAGAATCTGCTCTAGCATTGACTAGAGTGTTATTTAAAAAAACAACCCAAACTCATCAAACTTCCAATAAACCAGCCCACTGTGAAGCCTTGCAATTCTTTAAAGCAGAGAATAAATCCGAAATCACTGCTCGGAAATCTCTGTGGAAATGCAAAACTGCATTGCATCTCTGCAATGCTCTGAAATAAACAGAGTTCAAATAACTACTCAAACAAATCCATGTTTCATGATGGGTTAGGTATGCTGAATCTCCAAAATATAGGTTGCCTTTTTATACAGTCACAGACAAATCAGAAGAATAAAATCCCAAATGGCATTGAGAAAATGAACAGGGATTTTCTCAGTGTCTTCTTTAATACAGGAAAAAGGAACTTAGAAATAATCAGCATGAGGCAAGTTCAAAAAATTCAAGTAATATTACTTCAACCCCTACTTAAGTTGCTGAACACTTATATCCCAAAATTTTATCTTTCATATACAAAAATGTTTAAAGTTTCCTAAGTTACGGAAGTTATTCTACCAACAATTTTTTTGCAATTAAAAAAGCATAAACTCCTGTTTAAGAACTCCCTGAGCTGCAGATCACTGAGAGCTGGAAGAAGAAGCTGGAAAGACACTTTTATATTTCTCTGATCCCATATTTCTTCACTGTCACCAACTAGCAACTAGATGCAAGATGGGGTTAGGCAGCCCCAAGCCTCATTCTGTATGGCTGCTGGTGGTAGTTCTTTCTGATCACTGAAACTTCCAGTTCAATCCAAATGCTTCATATATTACCTGTTCATCAAAATGAACTAAAAAGGATGTATTTTTGCATGTGTACTTTTCATGTGGGGGGATTTTTCCCTCTTCAGAGTATTTTTGTGTTTATTTTGGAACAGTTTGGTAGAGTCATGGAATATATCATCCCACAGACTCCCCTATTTCATGGCTTGTTGGCTTCTGCAGTGGGCTGTAACAGCCACAGATGGATAACATGAAAGCTACTTTTGGGTATCTATGGAAACAAATAGCTGAAGTCTGCCTCAGGGTCTTCTCTTCAGATCCTTTGACCAGCCTAGGAAGGAGCAGGGAATTTCCCCCAGCCTGCAATACAGAGAGGAGAGAAACACGGCAGCAGGTGCTGGGAATGTAAATGGGGAGCTCCGGTAGGTGAAACGGCAGAGGAAGGAGAGACATGCTGGAATTCAAAAATGAAACAAAACAGAGAGCAAGACTAAGAGGAAAAGCAATACAGATGCATGTGCAGGTTGATGTGAAAGGAAAAGGAAACTCAGATTTGTTTGTTTAGTCCTGCCAAGCTGATCCTTGAAATGTCATGCTGAATTACAAATGAATAACTTTTATTTTAAGAATATCAACACATTTTTATCAAAGCTCACTGTGTTTTCCACAAATTGTGACTTCAGAGAACATCTTAAAAAAAAATCTAGTTCAGCAAACAAACTTATCCATTCTAATGATTTCACCTAATCCCATCAAGATGAATTTTAGCAAGTGCAGATTGTCTTTGGGTGCTGCTTTATTTGCTCTGCAGTTGCTGAGATTCAATAAAAGCTTTGAGTAAAAAGCAGAACCTCCAGCTGGCCGTCCAAATCCACAAGGCAGCAGACACTCTCTGTCCTGCTGCTGAAAGCCAGAAGAGTACAACTACAGGAAGCCCTCCCTGATTCCAAAACATGGCTACTTGTCTTCCTAAGCTCCTCTTCTCTTTTCATAGCTCCAGACATCACATTCCATCTGGCTAAGTCAGGCTGCAGGACACCTTCTGATCTCATGTAAATCTTGTATGACCAGACACAGCTCTGCAACTTACTCAGCTTTCAAAATAACATGTACTATGGGTATTTGCCATATGAAGATAATCTGTGAACAAGCCCAAGCTACTTTCTTAGGAATAAGGAGTTAATGAGAATGCCAGAGCCAGCACATCTCAGCTGAAGGCTCCAATGCTATACATTAGTTAACGGTTAACATTTATTACACTGGGACATTCGCACTCTAGGTGGGTAAAATAATCATTGGAGCAAAGGAATTTATCATCATGTACCTCAGTCATTCACCACCTGAAACTTAGTACAGTATTTTAACTTCTTGAACACATTCAAATCAACACAGGAAAACAGCCATTGAATAATTATCTTAAATGAACAGTGTAAGTACAACATTTGGGCACCCTGCAACTGTGCACCTGCCTAAAATTATGGCCAGAAGGGCTAAAATTCAGCCCTGGATCAGCAAATTGGCTTTTAGTACATAAATAGGGCATAACTTTAAATTCTGCTGTATCACACCCTGTCATGCTAGGCTTCACGTGTGAGAAGGAGTAAACTGTCAATTTTCCTGGGAGACACAACATATCACTTACATTCTAGCTTGGTAGAGATAGTGCTTTTCAGCCAGCACCAACATACACACATACAGGAAATTGTAGGGGGGACGTGTGTGTGCACACTTTTGAGTGAGTGTGCCAGTTTGTTTACAGAGAAACATCTACCCAGACAAGAAGAAAAAACCAGCAAGCATATCAGTCCCAGAATGGGGGACAGCACCAAGAATTCTTTGAGTATTTGTCTAAGTTCCCCATGGTTTCACTGCCAAGGAGTTTTGTGTCCCTCATCAAATCATCTAGGGAACTACAACCCCGCCAACCTCACCTCAGCTCCTGGGAAGTTGATACTGCACTTAATCCTAGGCACATTAAGGATAAGAAAATCATCGTGAGTAGCCAACCAAGAAAAAGTGATGCCTGAACACTTGACAAACCTCTAAGATGAAGCAGATCTACCTGGCCTGGTAGATGAGGAAAGAGCAGCAGATATTTTCTACCAGGACCCCAGAAAGGCCTTTGACAC
Organism: Irena cyanogastra; assembly: GCA_013397155.1. Classification (NCBI taxonomy): domain Eukaryota; kingdom Metazoa; phylum Chordata; class Aves; order Passeriformes; family Irenidae; genus Irena; species Irena cyanogastra. Next base: position 75,422 of record VWZV01010905.1, on the reverse strand, counting down.
TGCCTCCCATAAGATCTTCATAGAGGAGCTGTTGCTACAGGGAATGGATGAGCAGACAGTGAGGTGGATTGAAAGCTGGCCAGGCTCAGAGGTTGGTTATCAGTGAGACAGATTCTAGCTGGATGCCAGAGAATAGCAGTGGGGCACAGGGATCCTGCTTAAGATCTTCATTAATGACCTGGATGATGGGGCACACTGTACCTTCAGCAGGTTTGCAGGTGACATGCCTGGAGCCCTCGGGGGGCATCTTATCAATGTAATACCTGAAGGGAAGGTCCAAAGACAACAGGGTTGGGCTTTTTTTTACTGGTGGCTAGTGACAGAACCAGAGGTAACGTGCACTTGTTGAAACATAGGAACATTAGGAAACATTTTTTACTTGTGACAGTGACCAGGCACTAGCACAGGTTGCTGGGGGAGTATGTAGAATGCCCCTCCTTAGAGATATTCAAAACCTTTCTGACATAGTCCTGGGCAACTGGCTCTAGGTGGTCTGTAGAGGTCTTCCAATCTCACCAATTCTGTGTCTGGGGAACAAACAAACAAAACCCCCAGAACTAAACAAAACAGGAAAATCACAGTTTAAAAAAAATATGAAGAAAAATACTTAGACGTCATTTCCAATCTCTGGAAATGGCACCTACCCACTCTACAAGAGCATCAACACATTTTCATTCTATATTTACACATGTGGGTGGCATAATTTACACAAACACACACATATGCACACACAGAACCGCAGAACTGGAAAAAAAAATTCCTCAGCAACAGGCTGACATATTTTATCGAAATTCTCCCAGAGACAAATGTGCACAGATCACTCACTTCCAGAGACTGTCTGCACCTGTAGAGTGACTCCCTTTCATGCCAGTCTCTCTAACTTCATGCACAGTGCAATCCCATCAGCCTAAGCCGACATGCTTCAGCTGCATCTGGCCCAAGAGCAGCCCTGTAGCCAGCCCTCAGTACTTTCCATGGATTTCAAAAGCACTTATGTGCAAGAGTACAACCTACACAGACCACAGCCTGTATTTCAGACATCTTCAATTCAGCAACTCCATGCTGACAAAACCTCCACACAACCAGAGTATGTGATCAGTATGTACATTTCAGTAATACTGTGTCTTGCTACAGCACATTTGGATCTTCAAGGGGTTTAAGGTATCTGGAAATTCAAGATGATTTATGAAGGCACTAAATCCACACTCCTCCGTTCTACTCCTTTTTTTGGGTTGCCATTTAGTGATTTCTATGTTGAATATACTCACATCACTGGTAACTGAATTTTATAATTTTTTAATGATTACTTTGTCTGTTTTTTCAGGTCTTGCTGGATCATTGATTGCAATCAGCAGAAGATTCTTCCAGCCAAATTATGTCTCCAGCTATACCTGAGTGAGTCTGCTCAATTTAGCTCAGAAATAGGAACTTAATTAAAAATTCTGTTAAGAAGGTGCTAGCCAGAAAAAACTCATCATGGCAGAGTGGCTTTTGCTTTGCAGCACTGATAGGAACATGAACTAATAGAAACATTTTTTTCATACTAAAATGAATTGCCTGGACTTTCACTAGACAGTAGGAGAAGCTGACGTAAGATGAGAATCGTATCAATGGGCAGATCTGTTCTGCAAGGTTCACTCTATTCAGACAACCACTTTCCAAATTAAAAACCACATGAAATAAAGGAAATCTCCATTACTACATCAGAATATATAATTTAAATCTACTTACCCTGCCAGAGACAAACTGTATGTAAATGCACCCAAAGTTATTCAGAGAACTGAGACAGCATAGAAGTTTTCACTGTGTCCTTTCCAAACAGGAGCATTTCATTTATTTTGACCTTTAATCCATTGCTTGGTTAATTTCTATTTGTGTGATTACACACAGTGCAGCTAAATGTTTTCTTCTACACAGAGAGCTAAAATTACCCTTTTTTAGGCTAACTATTTTATCACCCCAAATTTCAATTACTTGGACACGCTGATTTTGCAGCACTAAAACAATGGTGAGAGTTTTATTTCTATTTATAGTCTGGTTTTCTACCAGGGATATGTCTAGTGGTTCCACAAGAGCAAACTAAGAAAAGAAGAAGAATACCATCAAAAACCCCTTAACTTTCCTAGACTGTGCTGGCCTGAAATAGAAAAATTTCATAGGTCAAAGTGATAGGAATAAATGGAAAAAACTCCTCAAAATGTGGAAAAACTTGGCTGAAAATGTCAAATTAAAAGACCCCTGAATTTAAGATTTTGTTTTCTGCATATGCTCACCACTATTATTTTTTATCTTTTCATAGATAAGACAATCCTATGCTGAATGCTGAAACTCTTGAAAACAGAGGGATGAATATGCACTCAAAATTAACTGGATTTAATAAATTCCTATTTTTCTCTTACATCCTTTCTATTCTCTTTTTAAAGTCATGCCTTCAGCTTGATTAACCACAAACACTCAACTATAACTTTTAAGTAAAATAACCAAGTGACAAGATGTCATTTAAAATACTACATTCTATGTTCTATAGTTACAATTTGAATTTCTTTAAGACACCATGTTTCCAGTTATCAAAGAAATTATTTCCACAATCAGGTAAAATAACACAAAGCAGGACTTTAATCAAACGTGTAACCTGCAATATAAGGCAAATTGATAAGGCAAATGAATTTGTTGTACTAACTGCAACAATGAATCCAACTGTAATGTTCAAAATTTGCAAGTCAAGCTACTCTGTCACCAAATCCCTTGCCAACTAATAATAAATCCTCCTCTCTTCCACAGTATTCCTCTTCTTTATATCTTAATGCCTCGTGGTCACTATCATTATCTGCACTATTATATAGCTTTTATGAAAAAATAAGGCCTAAAGGGAAAAGTTTTATGATGCTTCATTCCTTATTCATTTTGATGTTTAATCTAGATGCCAAAGAGAAGTTCAAAGTTCCTGATTCAAACTGTGTTAGGGTTAATGGAAAATCTCCCTTCGCTCGGGCAAGATTATGCCACCGGCTTCAAATTGCTTCTTCTCTCTACTCTTCTTGCTATGTCAATTTTGCCTCAGTTTGTCTATGCCATCCTAAACTGCCAGAAGAATCTATTGTATTTCATTAAACACTCACCTCAAACCACTGGCCATGCGACTGCATTTTAAGGATGACACAAGGATCTGGCTTTGAGAGGGCATCCCTGTCGGATATGCCTTTGCATGCAACTCGCAGCTCCACTTTAGTCAGGCATGGGCTGTTAAAAATTCCCAGGGTATTGGCTGCTGATTCATAGATGTTGCTCATCTTCTTCATTCCTTGTTCTGAAAGAGAGAAAAGGTCTATTAAGGATGGTGCAGCCCCTCCTTCCACATAGCCAAGGCTACACAGTGACAGTGAACGAGAACCAGAGCATGAGGAGAAGGACTAAAATCAAAGGAATACCTATAGAAAAAAGAAATAATCATCTCATATGTTTATAAGTAAGCCAAGTTCAGAACGAAATTTCCCACCATGCCTCTGAACTCTGGGGGTGAACTGTGAGCTTGACTTTCAGCTCTGCTCCTGCTTACGGAGCCACGCTTCCCCAAGCCAAAGGACAGACAGACAGGACAGTAATTCTGTATTTCTTATCATAACACGTTGACAAGGGTAGATTAAATTCGTTCAGCACTCCTGCAATCTGCTTTTATTTCCCTCTATTCCTTCTAAAGATTATGCACTACTTATTACATAAAGTTTTGGCATAAATGCCATAGAAGGCCCCTTCCATACCAACCTTAAATTCCAAAATACCTTTCCCTGTTTCCGCACCTACTGCAGCAGATTACCTGCCTCCATTCCTAAGCAAGTAGCCAAGATTGATGTTCTATACAGAAGGGCAAGATATTTATGCTGCCACGTCTTGTTGTTGTGGAGTGTTTGTTCTTTTGGGTCAGGAATCAGAGCTACAGGAACACAGATAGCTGAAGTAACAGGGACCTCCAACCCTTACTTCATTATGAACACCACCACCAATCTTGTAGCTCAAGAATTTCTCTCAACAGAAGTAACAAAAATATTTTAACACAGAGCTTTACTTAAAATCCCTATACGACAATTTTTGCATCAATAAAGAATATGGGAAGACTCTAATTTGCACACTTGCTCTGAGTTTCACAGCCTGACCCTTTAAAAATCTGCTTTCTAATACATGGATTAGTGCCTTTATCACTTTACCCCATACATAACAGCCACAAAAATGAATCTCATACTTCTAGCAGGCAGATTTGTCTTGCCATTTTATCAGCAAGACATTTTAGAAGTCTGTTTCAAACCTTTTCACTGTCTATTCCACAACACTCTGTTCTCAGAGGTTAATGATTTTTGAGAACTGTTTTGATAAAAATTACATTTCAGAGATATGGAAATGAAAGCGAAGTTTTTTCCCCCAAATCTGCTAAGTTAAAAATAAACTCAAAACCCGCAAAATCACACCTATCCAGTTTTCCTATGAATTAGAAAGGTAAAATTAGAAAGGTATTTCTCAATTCTGAGTAAGGGGAGTTGGCAATAGAGTTTAATTCAAATTTCAGGAATGTAAGTCTGAATGATGAGGCAGATTATCTGCTCCCCTTGCAGAAGGGATAAAAGCTTGTTAACAACTTACAATTCTTCGAATCTATACAACAACTTACTATATGAACATGGATCTGCTGTGACTACCCCATTCAGATATAAGTGAAGTGAGTCCGAGTGGATCCCAATCACTCTCCGAACCTCAGGCTCTACAGGTGTATTTGAAATGTGAGCCACACCACAAACATAGAGTCTGACAGGTCCTAAGACCAAAATAGTCACCTTCAGCCCCTCCCAGTTACTTGTAAATATTGTCACCTTAACTACTGTTCCTTGGACTTACTGCTAGGAAAGGAACACGACTGAGAAAATAGACAAAAGTAAACAACACATGGAAAAGGTAATGATATTGGGCTATGTTATAAAGCAAGGGACTGGAGAGACCGTTGTCTAATTATTCATCATTTTGTAATCCCATCTCCTTCAGAAAGCTGCTCAACAAGCTCATCCCACACATTTACAAGACATTTTTACATGCTGCCCTTTCCAAATTGAAATCCATTTGAAAATTGGGTTAATTCTGTCTCATACACATCATACATCATTAATAAAATGTCATCCTTTGTGCAGAAATAGGCTGGTGATGCTATTAAACTGGATGATTTCAACACTGAAGAGAAGAGGAAAAAGTAGCAGAGTGAGGGGGAGAGATGTATTTTTCTTCCTCCTACAATAATTATACATTGGTTTTTCAGAACAGCAGGTAAGTACAAAAATTATATTTCTTTTTATCACTACAACTATTATTTCAGCTTTTGCAAGTTCTAAATTTATCAATGGAAAAGATCAAGCCACAGCCTTATTCTTTTTTTCTCATTACATTCATCTTTTAATATAATCACCAGCTTGGGCTGTTGTGCTGATGTCACATCACCAGGAAGCTGGAGGCCTGGAAAATATATTTTGAGCCCACTGAAAGTGGCTAAAAATGGTATTGTTCTGCACAAACATAGACGAGTTCGATTGCGTAAGAAGTTTTTTGTCAATTAACTATGTACATTATTGATGGAGGAAAAAATTATTCATTTTTCTTTGCTACAAACTCTTCCTTTTTCAGTTCATTAGAACCTTGTTATTCCTTCAACGTCCACACAGTTTCGATATTCACTGAACAAGAGCTGTGCCCACAAGAGGAAAGCAACAGCACAGGTGCAAAAAGTAAGTGATAGGTCACACATTTCTAAAGTTTCCATTTCATTGTTGCATACATTCTCTCTCATTTCCTCAGAAAAACAGGAATGTGGTGGATCATACGCTTATCCCACAAACTTATTAGCCAGTGCTAGACTGAACAAGAACAGAGAAGCAAAAACAGGCCTTCTGTTTTCACCTCTCCATGGTGAAACATCAAGAAAACAGGAAAAAAAATTAAAACTGCACTATGCTGAAATTGAAAGGTACTGGATGAAAAAAAAAAAAAAAAAACACCTGAAAATAACATCAAAAAAAAACCCCACCAAAAAACCAAAATCACCAAAGAATGTGTCACCTACAAGGAAAGGTGAGAACCTTGAAGACAGGTCTCTGTCTCCAGTCTCTAAAACATGGTCTACATCTGGCTTACTTAGAGCTCATTTACTAGAAATTAATGTGTTCTTTTGACCTTTTTAAAGAGATTCATGGCTCAAAGTGATCTTACTGACATATATGATGAGATGGGGAAAAATGAAGCCAAATTCTTGTCAGTAGCACCCAGTGATAGGACAAGAGACAACTGGCACAAACTGAAATTTAGGAAATTCTGATTAAAGAAAAGGAAATTTTTTACTTTACATTTGGTTCAACACTGCAACATGCTTCTCAGAAAACTTGTAGAGTCTTCATCTTTAGACATATCCAAAATTTGTTGCTCTGGACACGGCCCTGAGGAACCTACTTTGAGCACAGGCTTGGAACAGATGATCTGAAGAGGTCCTTTCCAACCTCTTCTACTCTGTGACTAAGCAGCAAACAATCAAATTATAAACTTTTTACGGTACAGATTGTGTATGTGATATGTTATTGAACAAATTGATTATTTGAGGCCCTTGGCTCCAAAGCCATGCAGAAAATCAAAATATATACATAAGCCTAGCATTTCTAGTACAAAGTAGTGCTACAAATGCTCCCATGTGTAGGTATTTCATTAAAAGCAACAGCACATGAGTTCAGAAAATTGTGCCTGTCTAGATAACTGGATTACAATGAAAATCAGTATTACACATTTGACAGCTACATCTTTCTCTATTCAGGGGGCTAAATGGCTTAAAATGTTGAGTTGTCTAGTGCCTGCAGAAGTAAGGATCTTTGTGACACAGAACACAACCAGTACATGCCTCTCTCCAGCAGGTAAAAGACTTGAATTCAGCTCACACAACCAAATCCAACTCATTATAAAATGGTGATCTACATAACCTCACCACAAACTCAGAACTAGGCTCCTTGGATTCACCATGAAATAAATCTAAGATGTTTTCTGAATTCTGATTTCAAGTCTACTCCTTTGCCCACAGTGTCATTTTGCCCTCCTACACACACACAACGTCCAAAAAGCTTTTCTGCAAGTTGTCTGGGTGAAAAATGAAGAGATTGCTCTCTACAGCACCTTGTGAAGAATCAGGGAAACATTCACACTCAGCCTCACCTTCAGTTCAGGTAATAAGTGAGCAGCAAATGAGAAAGATGCTGAGATTAAAAGCCGTAACCAATGTGCTTTGCATTTTGAGAAAGGCCTTGTTATTCAGAAACCTGTACTCCAGACCAAACTGCACGCAAATGAACTTGGGGGTTGCAGGCTTCCCACCATCATATGTTGAGAGCTGTGTCTGAATTATTTTATTGCCACTTTGGTCACGAAATGAAAATGAGCTAATAGCATCTGTCTGCTTCTACAGAAGTAAACAGCAAGAGTCTGCTCCTGGAAAGGTAAATTATGTTTGCAGTACATGCACATGGCGGGAAATACTAACAGTAGAGTTACATGAAATAAGAGCTGTGAATAAGTGCCTCCAAAAGAGAGCAGCCCTAAAAGCACTGGATGTTGTGGCACTAGCTGCTCCCTACATATTTACACTTATAAATTGTAAATGGGAGAGACATTTAATATTCAAAACACATGAACAGCTTAACTCTCTAGACAGAAAGCTTTCTACCTACAGTTTCTGGATCTTCCAGGGTTTAAAGTCTAATAAAAGGAAGTATGAAAACCAAGACTACAGTTAGAAGCTCAAAATTAATAAAACTCAGATCAAGTTAAATGAAATACAGTAAGAGCAAAATTTATAGAAAAGGCTGAAATTATGGTGAGTCTTCAGGTAGAGAGTTTTTAAAAGTTCCTCTGTTTAGTAACTTGTTCAGCTCCAGCAGAATGTAGGCCATGGACCCCTCAGGGAATGATAGCGGTTGAGTAATTGAGATAAGTAATTATTTTTCTTTAAGAAATTTTATGTAATTGAGAATTCCCAGTCTCTAATAATTACTGTATCAGCTGTTGGCACCAAGGCTTCCTTGGTTGTGAAAAGCAAATTCATTCCTTCACATTCAGCTGTAAATAAGTTTTGTAAAAATGAGGAGAGGTGGGAATTCATCAGGAGCTCCTGATTCAGCAAGTTCATTAAATTAGTATTCCATGTGCTTAATCAGGAGCTCACTAAGACACCTGGCTTTCCCAGGTCTGAACAGAGACCTAGCATAACAAGGAAAGCAGACTAACCTTTATTATGATATGTATTAAGGTTTTTTCATTATGTCTAATCTTTGTTGTTGCTGTGGCCATTGCTCTGGCCTTTCTCTGTGCATCTCTGGAAACTGCTCATGAACAATCAGTGCTATCTTAAAACAGAGTCTTTCAATTACTTATCTTTGACCACATTCCTAGACTCCTGGTTTTCAGCAGTGTCTCAAATCACTGCACAAGGCTCTCCTCCTGTTGGCATTAAAAAATCATCCTGGTCAACATCATATTATATTATAAATTGCTACAGAATTTTAAATGATCATAGATAATACAGACAAAATTCAAGCTGCCCAAATTAATTTGACTATGAATTATTATGTAATGAAAATTCAATAGGTTAGCTAGACCCCTCCACAGGATAGTTTGTGCAATTAAAAATACAATTTTTCCTCCTTCACTTTGATTATCTGACAACTATTAACAAAGATTTATTTAAAGTTACACCTACCAGAGTTTGATAAAGGCCTTTGAAAAATGAGCAATAAACTCAGTGAGGAAGGGGGATCTGGAGAATCCACAGCAATGTTATTGTGAACAATGAGACAGATCTGATAATACAAGTAATCTATTTGGACAGAAGGGGAGAAGGTTCAGAACGAAGTGCCAGCAGTGTAAATGGAAATATACACACACTGACAGTTCAAAGGGACCCATTACCATAGAACCAGCTGTTTCAATTATAAGGGGAAAAGGGAAAGTCACTGGAAAGAAACTGAGACATCTAATGCTTAACAAAACACTGTACAGAAGTGTGCTGCACCTATACAAATAACCCCTTTTCAGTTAAAAGAAGGAAAATCCCCACGATAACTGGAGCACTGGAAGATGCTCAAATGTGCCCAGTTCTGGATGCTCTGAGTGGCCCCCACTGAAGTGAGACTCAGTGCAATGCAAAGCACCTGTAGGAGTCAGTGCTAAAATACATATATTTTATTATCATCCACTGGAAGAGCAAATCTAGGATTTGTCCTGGCTCCTTTAGCATGTAGCTAATGCCATCAGTCACCTCTTACTTCACAGGGCCTTACTTCACATTGTCTTCCTTCTTACAATGCTGTAAAATATGCAGGGGTAGAGAAATCAAAAATTCACTAATACAAAAAAAAAAACAAACAGGAGATTGAACGAACACAAGATCAAAATAACCTTCCTAGGGACAAATGCAGACAACTCCCCAACTAGAAAGCAGTCTCAATGCTTTTTACTGGAAAAGCAGCAGAGATTTATTTTTTTTCCCACAGAATCAACCAAAGTCTGCTTCATTTACATTCACTGGGTTTGTACCAGTCACAAAGGAGCCTGCCTCTCCCGCAGCAAGGCTGGCTCTCAGGCTGGCTACAGAGGGTGTGTGTTTGATCTTGTTTATAAAATGGCACCTTCTAAGACAGTCTGTTGGTTTGATAGAATAACAGAACGTATTTTATTTGGAACAGCGTAGAAGCTAGAGAGAAAACAAACTGGCTCATCTATATGCTAACACACAGTAACACACACAATTATCCTCTAATCCAGTCTTGTTTCCTTAAATATGCCTATCCAAAGCCTTCACTTGCAACTCAATACTGTCAAGCAAAAGCATTAAATAGTCCCAATGTTCCTCTTCCAAATCATGAAAATGGCATATTCTACCTTAGAAAACATTAATGAAAGTGGGTTTGTTCTTCATTTCATTTCTATTTGCAAAGCAATTAGAACTGATGCTCTGCAGCCCTTTCTCACCATTATAAAAGTTTAAAATGTATTTAAAAAGCAAGAGAAAGAAATGCCAGCAAAGTTCACACTGTTCTATACCATGACTCCTGGAGCTGATGATTTATAAGCAGGATGGAATAATATGAAACCCCAGCAAAATCCAGGCTTGCACAAGTAAATGACTTGCCTGCTGGTTTGGGTATTTGTTCTCAGAGTCTGGCTTGAGTCTGTGCTACTCTTGAGAGAATACCTGAAGCATAGGCAGCTGTAAGCGCAGGGATTAAGCATCGATGCATGGAAAAGCTCAGTACTACTGAATCCACTTCAAACACCACACTGAGGAGTTACACACACACAAAAAATCCAAACCTACAATACGCAAGCAGTTTGAGAATATAAGTGACATGTGAGCCTAGTAAATCAGAGAAATGTAATTGAATCTCTCTAATCAACAACTTCAAAGCTACTACCATGTGATACTTCTTTGACTGCTTATCACTAAAAGCCATGACAATTTTCTTAGGCTTGTCATTTCAGTTTGCTGCTTGCACTAAGTGATATATCAAATGAAACACAGGAACAAAAATTATGTTCACTACAAGGACATGTGTTTGCTGCTTTTTTAAAAATTAGGTCTCCCAATTAGGTATTAGAGGCAAAATAAAAGTATCTTAGCAAGAAGCAAAGCTTTACAACATAGGTACTTATGCAAGAATCTTAAATAATTGGATATTTTGCTATACTTCAAAGAAAGATAAGCCTGGAACAAAATCAAATAAACCCAGCACTCAAAGGTGTAGCAGTCAAAATTCTGATACCCAACAAATCCAACAGAGAACCTTCAGAATGTGCTTTAGGCAAAATAATTCTTGAAATAATTAGACAATTCCGAATAACAAGATAGATGTGTACTCTACTACATTAATCCTTGCCTTATCATCTGCACTTGCACAAAATACATTTGAAATTAAAATTACCCTTTATCCACCTTGCAAAAGCAGACTGTCTATCAGCTGGAGGAGAATCACAGACTTGTTTACGTTGAAAAGACCCCTAAGATCGAGTCCAGCCATTAACCCAGCACTGCCAATCCACCACTAATCCATGTCCCTAAGCACCACATCTACACATCTTTTAAGCATCTGCAAGGATGCTGAATCAACCACTTCCCTGGGCATCCTGTTCTGGTGCTTTACAACCCTTTTGGTGAAAAATTTTACTCCTAATATCCATTCTAAACCTCCCCTAGTGCAACTTGAGGCCGTTTCCTCTCATCGTATGGCTCGTTACTTGGGAACGAAGCAGCAGGTTGTGTTCCTCAGCTATTCTCAATTACACCGGAGTATGTATATAAACACACGCAATGCCTGGAAGAGTTTATACATTTACAGATGTAACATATTGCAAACTGCTAATTTTCATCAACAGATGGCTATAGTGGCTCTTCCTGCAGCATGAAAATGATTCTACAAGAGAAGCTGCTTCCTGCTCCTGATCCAAAGACAGGCACATCAAGAAGAGCAGTGAGGAAGGACTTCCCATTTACCATTTAGTTATTGCATTTGCAATACAACCAGAAGGTACACCTGCTGTAAGTCAGCTCAGAGTTTCCTAGCAGTGTGACAAAAACTGAATTTATTGATTACACAGGGGCCATATTGAGCCCAAAACTGGAACAGAGCTTTAAAGTCAAGTTGCTCTGTCAGGTAGGGCAGGAGAAGAAAGGGAGCTATGGATACTGCTGCAAGCAGTTGCTCTCTCATTTCATAGTTGCTCCCCCAACATGCTTGACCCCTTTCTCAGCAACAAGCAGAGCTCCTATGGCTCCCAGGACTCTGACAGACAAGGAGCAGCCTGCCCACCCTCAGAGAGTTTCCGGGTAATGAACACTTTTACCTGATGGCTGGAGCCAGTCCTGAGTTCATTCACTTCACAACAGAGGTTCAGGGACAACACACAGGGGTTTGTACCACTAGTTAAGTTAGACCCTGAGCCTTTCTTGCCTTCTTGTCATTTACTTACTTTCTGTTTTCTTTCCAAAATCCTTGATCAAATATTTGAAGAGTCACCCATGAGACTTAGGCCAAGCACACATTACAACTGTCTCAGCTAAATCAGCAAGGGATACAATCACATTGGAGCTCCAACTGCAGGCACAAGAAGAGCCATGACAGCCAAATTATACTTATATGGAGAGTGTTAATTTCTTTCCTAGTTTAATTTCTACTAGCTTATTCTGACTTTTCTCTGGGAAGATATATCCTGTTCCATACTGGGAGTGTTTTGTAATCACAGTACCACCATACCATGATAGACTCAGTCTCTGAATAAGCCAGTAGCTATTTTTGGTATCAAATTGATTCACAAAAGAATTGCAGCATGCTGTCAGCAAAAAGTCCTACCAGTGCCCAATGTACCGCTGGTGCCAGTGCCGTGCCATTCCTCTGCTGGTGTGTCCATGCTTCCCAGGATCTGTGCTCTACTGAGCTACCAAAGATGGGTCCTAACGCGTCAGGACACAGCGCAGCCTCACAGAGATCCTAACCTGGGCCCTGGAAGCAACAGAGCTTTGTCAGCAATGTTATAGTAGACCTACTTCCTTCTGACACAGTGCCAAGACTTTGGCTAAGTACCACTTTCAAAAACAAGCTCTAGAAATCCAAGCCATCAGGAATTTTCAAGAGTTTCTCTCCCTCAGGGATTCGTGAGGTGGGAGAAATAGCTATGTTGTCAATCAGTAATAAAGATGAGAAGAAGCAAGATACAATGTCTTTTATAAAACTTTGTCTGATATGAGGTTGTCCCTTAAGCACTTCTAAAAGGAACCTATGAGTACACACAAGAGTTATATCTTCCTTTTGAAATCTGCAAGTCCCCATCAGTCTTTGATAGCATATACTGACAACAAAGGGGCAAAACGAACAATTCAGCTCTCACAGTGATTACAGAGTTAGAGGCAGAGGGAAGGGGTTCTCAGTTCCTAAAATGATGCATACAAAAAAAGGAGCTCTCATAATCAGTATTGATGTAAGTCCTACTGCCAACTGCCACACACAAAAAACATTGGAACACCTGTTGTTCTTGACATCGCTGCCTGGTAGGAGAACATTTTGTGAAATTCACATTAGGCAAGCAATACCCCTAAGATTTGGGCACATAGTGCACAGGACTTTGCCCACATTCATCTGTGTCCTTAAAGGACAAATTTATACAAAGTGCAATCAAGTCCACAAACCACCCACTGCTAACAGAGAGAAAGGAATGCCTATAAGCCAGCAGTGGTGGCAGTCAAGGGAGAAGATACACAAGAGCCTGGTATTGAAGTCCCAGACAGATGTTTCCACCTCACAAATGCAATCACTGTGGTCAAATTATCAAAGGCATAGTTCTGTATGACTTGGGAGTTGAAAGTCATTTCCAGGCTTTCTCTCCAGACCTGTGAAACTCTTAATTCCATCCCTCACTGGCCTTCTGCTGAGTATGATTGCTCTTCAAACAGAAATTTATCTATTTTCTTACAATGTTTGTTGAAAGACAGCTGTAAAGCGTCAGGGACATAAGGAATCGTAAGGCAGAGTCACCATGATATTTCCTAAGAGCACAGAAGAATAGAATTAGCCTCAGTAGACATCCCATCACGCCAAAAATGAGTGTTGATAACTAAACTGAGTGCCAAATATTCCATGACAGATGCCACAAAATTTAGAACATGCTAAAACCTGATTGTTGCTCAGAACACAAATCAATGACTTCCTTGTTCAAGTATTTCTATCTCTGTTAACTCTGAATGGATAGCCATTGGGCTCCTCTGTACCAACATATATCTGGAATTAGGAAAATGCATGTTGGCAGTAACCAAAATGCAACTGTACCAACAAAAAATATTCAAACTGATCTTTGACTTCTTCAGCAATATAAGGCATTTCCCATGCACTGTATGTTTATCTAGGTCTTACCCCTGATCTGTGCAATTACATCCAATAGTCAGAGATATTTTTCATAACTTAAAAAGAATTATAATTTCATAATTTCATATAATCACTGATCTAATGCAAGAACATGTTTCAGTGTACACAAGTATAGGGTAACCCCAAAATGAAGAGATTTAAAAGGCCTTCATAAGCATGGAATCCAAGATCGTCATTTTTGTTCCTCATAACTAGTTTGGGTTTTATTTTCTTCTCTAATGTCAGCAACCCCCTTAGGTAAAGGTGCTTGAAGAGGAAAAGAACAAGCAAAAACCCCACACAAATTAATAATAGAGAACATGGGTTATAGTAACTGCATGTCCACACAAATCAGCCCACCCAATGCATGCCCATCAACATCTTAGTAACAGATGCCTTTGTAACTTCTTCATGGTACCAAATCCACCCTCAGATACTTAAGGAAAAGCTGTACTAAAAAATTCTAAAACATTTTGAAAAGATACGCACCTTTACAAGAATTTTGCTGTTTCAGTCATAAGCACTCTTTTCCAACTACAAAGATTATAGCAATTCAGATCTGACCCAGTGAATGATGGATGACACTCTTTATGCTCTGGAGTCAACATGTAAATTTTACCTATAATTTCTGCCCTCTACAATAATTGGGTTATACAATAATGAGGTGCTTGACTGCTGTTGCATTAAGTCTGTAATGAGACTGAATGCACAGTCACACCATTTAGTGTTTTAAATTGCTTCAACTTCAGAGTAAATACATCAACAAAGACCGAGCTGGGATATTAAGTGTAGAGCAGTACATCAAAATAAAATGTTAACTTGCTGATGTTACATGAAAATTATTTCCATATTTCACTGAAGAATTCTTCAAATGATTCACTTGTGTAATATGTTATTAAATGAAGCACATAGAGGCATCTTAAACATTAACTTAATTGAAGGTAGGAATAACACAGGAAAATATTTAATACTTGCTGTAGGAAAATGCCAATTCTTCTCATGAGATTTTTACCATAAGCTAAAAATTCTGACATGAATTACATTTCCTACCTGTGCTGGCTCTTAATTTTACCTTTTACAAGAACGTGGGCATTTTACAACATGCTAAGGAAATCTGTTTCAGTCAAATGATCACTGCAGCATTTCTCATTTAGCTGCTTCCAGTGTGAAGTTTCAGCTTGCTTTTTCCATTCCTCCCCTTTTTTGTACTCCGAGCAGCCATGTTTTTTCCATTTATGGTAAGTAACCTATGACTATTTCAGACTTCTGCCAAGATTATGCTTTCAAGGGAAATAGGTTGCCCAAGAAAATTCTCAGATCAGTTTGAACATACCTACATCATGTTTCCCAGTGATACCATAAAGGAGCTGTTTAATTCTCAGCCACTTCAACATCAGTCAAGTGCTGCAGTCAAATTGCACTGGGTCTTCAGTACAGTTAACACAGGCCAATCGTCTAGTAAGAGTAATATAGGTTGAGAGGGATCTCTGGGAATTTCTATTTCCCATCCTTAGCTCAAAGCAGATCTTGTTCAGGTGAACTCTGGCAGTCACCAATGATGAAGACCCCACTACCTCTCTGGGCCTCTCTTCCAGCATTCGACCACCATCTCTGACAACAATTTACTGTTAGTTTTCCTTGTTACAGCTTGTGTTTGCCTCCAAACATCCTACCACTGTTCCTCCAAGAAAATCCCAGCTGCATCTTCTCAATGAAGGCATTAAGATCACATTCCCTTAGCCTTCTCCTTTTAACACTGAACAAAGGCAGGATCCTTCCAGGACTCCCTTCACTGACTTAGTTAGCTAGTGTGTCAGAAGGTCTGGTTAGCTCAGGTAAAATAATTTAGGACTAAAAAGGAAAAAGATCAATGCAATTTCCTGGACTTTATGGGCAGAAGACAGGGTGTACGAAGACCATAGTTACATTAAACAAGCAGTATATTCCAACTGGGACCTGCATCCATAACTGGATTTTCAGAAAGCCATTTGCAATGACAACTTTGGCTGGTCAAACTACCAACAAAAATGCAAGCTCTTGAACACCTCACTTACACACTGCCTACAGAGTAACTATTAATACAGAGACAAACATCTTTAATGGGGGTGTAGTACTTCCCATGCATTCCTTCAAGGGACACTCCAGAAAAGTTACACAAATTATTGCAAGTTTAGTCTAGTTGTTATAATGATGTGCCAGAGCAGAAAGGTGGCTTAATAGAATACAGTGATAAATAGGGAGGACTGTTTAAAACCTTATCTTTGACTCCTTGAATTCCTGAATAAATCCTTTCAGTCAGTGAACACATTTTGAACTCAGGCAAATGGTATTTTGAGATTTTTTTCCCCCCTCAGAATTTTTTTCAATCAAAGATTGTACTGAGAAAATTAAATATTCAAAGTTGCTTTTACTTCTTGACTGTTCAAAGTGGATTCTAATTTCTGTTTGCCGTAATTTCAAATTAAAGTTTTAATTAAAATTGCTGAGCAAATTTAAGGGTACTAACCTTTTTTGTTTCCTCAGCTTATCTATCTGCTGTCCAGTACAATTAGTATTTCTTAATACGTGAAATTCAGCAGTCTGCTAGAAAAATTTCTGTCTTAGCTTCAACCTGCTGTCCAAAATGAAAACACTTCATATCAGCCCATTACATGAAATTGTCTAGGAAAATTAAAAGGAGTTTGGTGACAAAGTTATTGAAACAGACTCTGGTAAAGCCTCTTAGTTTGTTATCAATATAATGGGTTTTTTAATTGCCACAGATATAGCAATTTTTAACTTTGCTGGACTTTGTGTTTTCTGTTGGATGCTGTCCTTGCCTTCCCCCAGTATTTAAAGTGATAACCAAAGCGACAGCTCACAGAAGAAGCTGTATTTTCTACTGCCTTATTTCCAATATTCTTAAATTCTCAAATATTCTCCTCTTCAAAAAAAAACCAAAAACCAAAAAATGCTACTCAAAAACAGTTTTAAGTAAAAAAAAAAGAGTTCTGATTATGCTATGTTTAGTCGAGCAAAGGTTAAAGGCCACAAAATCATCTTTTTAATCTGGCCGCATGAAAACTCAAAATATTTTGCCCAAATAAACATCACTCTATTTCTCATCCACTACGCAGTCATTTCAATTTTTGCCATGCATAATATGATTTTATTTAAGCAGTGCCATTTGCAGTGCTGTGTTTCAGGAAATGCTCACCCTTCATTTGTAATGACCTAAAGTCAGGGAACCCTTGATACTGCCCTACAGGCTGGAAACTCCTAAACTGACACAGCACAGACTCCAAGTGCGAGGAACTCATCCTGTTCAGTCACTCCAATGTCTTCTTCATTTACAGTAAAATACACAATAGTGTCTACAAATACCAAACAAATGTGTAAAAGTACATTGTTTACCTAACAGCTGGCAGTCAGCCAGCTTCCACGAGAGCAAACCCAATTCTTCACAGGAAAGAAGAAACCATTTCAATCTAGCCTGGTTTAGCCAGCAGTCTGACGTGACCTTACCCAGTACTGAACTGGCAAGTACCTGTTACCACCATGTCAGCAAAATCGGGACCTGGCACCAAGAAAAACTGAGCACTTCTTTGTATTTGAATAACATTAAGTGTTTTGTTCTGAGAGGGTGAAAGAGACTACCCAAAGAGTAAGCTGGTTGAAACTGCCACAATGCAGAATGCCAAACTGCACCTCAGCTTCTCAACCACCAATCTCTGTGCCCAAGGACCTGACATTTCCAAACAGCAAATAACTCAAAGACCACACTGTTCCTCACTTTTCCTACATGTTAATAAGGATGGAGTGGCCCTGCTTCTATCCTGGTCTGATGGAAGACCAGGCTGAAGAAACCACTGATGGATGCTACACTTCGTTATGTCATTCTAATCTCTGCCCTTTCCAGTTGTAAGCTTTCTGCTTTATTTCCCTTTACCATTCATCTCGAATGTCCCATCAAACACAGCTGTCATTCAAGGTCAAACCACACAGAGACAGGCAAATCCCTCAGATAACTAAGTTTTGGCTTCATATAGCATGATGACTATCAGAATTCAAACATTTGGGTAACACAATTTGTGGTGGAAAGGGTGAGGAAAATAGGAGAGACATATTAGTTGGTGGTTTGTTGCACTACAAAACTATTAGCACTCACTTGTGCCTGTCCAGTTCACTCCTACCACTGCTCAGACAAGCTCACAAATGCCCATATACCCCTGTCTGATTACAGGCAGACCACAAATACACCTGTAAATACAGTGTTTACCAGTGACCCAGAGATAGGAAGCAGCACCTCTGGCCAGCTGTCTCCCTGCTGATCATGGGGAGTCAAGACATGTCCTACAACCTACATTTTAAAATAAGAAAAAATATCATCAGGTGGAAGGCCAATCCCACATTGTCCTTCACACAGTCTGTGCTTACCCGAACAACCTGTAGGATTTCCTATACTCTTCCACCTCAGATGAGCAAATTTTTAGTTACAAATTACTGCACTGGATCCCACTTCACTAATTCCAATTCAAAACATAGTCCCCACACAAAGTAATGAAGCTCACTTCTCAACCTGTTGCCTGAGAGACTCAGAGATGACCTCCAAGTAATCACAAGATAGACAATGACCCTGCCTATTCAAAAACAGGAAAGTCCTCACAAACCACAAAAGGTAAGACTAAAGCCAGTTTCCCCCTTTTACCTCAAAATAAAAGATCCAACCAAAACCACACACAACTCTTGTCTTCAGAAAGGATATGAGGTCTAAATACACAGTTGCTGTGATTGAACAAGCTCCTGTGAAATTGAAGAGGAGATATTCTTTTTTCCAGTAGCCAATGTTCTTTCCCAAGGGTAAGATTTTGAATACTCATTTTATCCCCTACTACCAACACGGTAGCTGTACCCACATGCTCTTTGGTTAAAAAAGAAGTATTTGGCACAACAGCTCATCTTGCCAGTTATCAGAAGGGATCAACGGCTTCCCTTTTGGAGTGAAAGTGAGGTTGGAGTGGCTGGGATTTCCACAGCCACACCGACCACTGTTAAAATCCTTGTCACCTCCAGAGCCAAAAGCTCAGATCTGATACAGGCAGTATTTTCCAAAGGTCTGTTGTGCTAGAAAAGCACAAACTACCCAAAACGCACCTTTTAATTCCCCTAGACCAGTTATTCTACAGTATTTAGTAGGATTATTGACAATGTGGCAAGAGCATGGTCAGAGGAACACAAAAGCCATGTGAAATGCAAGAAAAGGACACTGACCATTAGAGATTAGTTATGGACACAGCAATGTGTTCCTGTCCCAAACACCTCTCTAGTGGGAGCTCAGACAAGTAACATGCAGGATTGAAGCTCTTGAGAAGCCAGAAGCCAGTGTTCCTCTCAAAAAACCATAGTAAGCAATGGTTTCTCATTAAACCATTTTAGGAAGTGTCTGCCTCTGACTTTCCTTTTCTATTTATTTTTCTTTGCCAAACTTATCACAGTCCTTCTGTCCCAGCTCCACCTTGGCCAGCTTCCCAACCTTTTTTGACAGCACTGCAATGTCACTCCTACTGCCAGCTACGGACAGTGGAGTCTGCTGGTCTAGAATGATTACTAGAAGAGAAGTGGAATGAAGAGAACACATACACAGTGTGGCCCTAATGTTCTCTCTGTCCAACACAAATAAGAAGGTAGATCTGGACTGCTGAGTCAAATGTATCCAGTAAATTTCCCTGGACAGAGTCTGCATCTGCTGCAAACAGGATGATGATTACTACAGGTGACCATGATTATACCAGGCCCATCTGTCTTCACTCAAAAAAGAGAAGAAATGTCTCCCTATTTTCCCTTAAGAGCAGCAAGTAATGGAACCTTAAAACAGGTATTTTCTATGCCAGTCTAAGAGAAAATCCTCTTTCCATGAGATTTTAGCCATATCAGGTCAAACCAGAAAGAAGAAACAACACCAAGTGGCTGGTCACAAGTAGGCAATAAAAATGGAAATCAGTGTTCACGGAAGAATGATGTCTGCTGCTCAAATTTTATTGAACGGCAAATACACTGAGCACATTATCACTTTCTTCATGGACGTTCTGCAAACACAGGGAGAGACATCACATAAAGTATCCATTCAAAAGTATTTGCTCAGTTAATATCATTTTATGGCTATGGAGGAGAATTTCTTCAGTGTTTCTGCAGGATTCTAGTAGCTCTCCAAAACAGAGTTTTTCCTCTATCAAGGTGATTTATGTGAGAGCCTTATCCCCAGCAGATGTGCTGTGCTGTTTTGGGCTGGGACTAAGCTAATTTTCCTCACAGTGGGTAGCATTTTTTTTTTTGCAAAAACAATGTTGATAATAACAGAGAAGTTTTTTTAATTATTGAGCAGGGCTTACACAGAGTCAAGGCCTTTTCTGCTCCTCACACCACCCTGCCAGTGAGTGGGCTGGGATTCACATGGAGCTGGGTGGGAACACAGCCAGGACAGCTGACCTCCACTGACCAAAGGGATATCCCAAACCATATGACATCATGCTCAGCATATAAAGCAGGGGCAAGAAGAAGGAAGGCAAAGGCATTTGGAGTGATGGGTTTCATTTTCCCAAGCAACCATTACATGTGATGGAGCCCTGCTTTCCTGGGGATGGCTGAATGCCTGCCTGCCCATGGCAAATGGATTCTTTATTTTGCTTTGCTTGTGTGTGCAGCCTTTCACTTTACCCACTAAACTGTCTTTTTCTCAACCCATGAGTTTTACTCACTTCTACTCTTCCAATTCTCTCTCCCATCCCACTGGGGTGAGCAGCTGTGTAGTGCTTAGCTGCCAGCTGGGGTTAAACCACAACAGCTGCTGCACACTGAGAAGGCAGATCAGACCCTTACAGTGAGTTTGGAATATACATATGGAAGTAGTAAGCATGTGTCAGAAGAAAGACTCTCTTAAAGCAACTGTTTTTAAAAAGCTCAGAATAACTTTATGCTTCTTTTTACACTAACAATGTTTTAATTAAGCTACAAAGATTTGCAAGATCTTGAACATTCTCTCAAGTGATATCCTAAGGCTTAAGTATTGTGAATCTTCCATCACAATTACACACAGCTTATACTACTTACCAAATGCTTTGTTCCTTGCAATTCCCTTGATTATAAAATGAATTGATTTTTTTACCTAATTTTAGATCCTTTACATCACTTTAAATTGCATTACTGGATTGGAACATAAATCTTTACTGTTTGTGGGGTTTTCCACCTAAAGAAAAGTCTAATAATTGCACCAAAGATCACCCTTGAGCAACAAAGCATCCAAATGTTTAAAAAAAAGAAAAAAAACTCATGAGATTTTTAAATAATATATTTTAATATAAAACTTTGCTTTATATTATTTAGTGTCTGAAAAAAAATGCAAGAAAAAAGTTTCTGAAACTAAGGGAGCTGTGCTGAAATCCTTCTTTTATGTGACTTCCTATCAATGAAGTCATTGGAAAAGGAAAAAATTCAAGTCCAAATTCTGTCTGAATTTGAAGCCCACTCTACTGAAGACAATGTAAAGATGTCATTCACATCACAGGGCTGAGGAGTCCCTGTATTCTCTGGGTTTTGCAACATTTGACCTTTCCTACAGGCAAGTTAAGGAGTGAATCACCCACAAATCCATCTCCTCTCAAAAAGAATGACAGAATTGCCATCAAAGATGGCAAAGACTCTCCTGTTGCAGTACTGTCACAGAAAGGCATATGAACACTTCATAAAAACCAATGTCATAACACACACAAACTAGAAAGCTCAATTAAGTAATTAATACAGCATATTTTGTTCTGGCATTTCCTGACCCTCGGGGGCTTGGCTTTGCTTTTCAAAGCAGGGAGCTCCCACATGAAATGTGCCAGAGTTATTCAGAAAGCAAATCATAAGTAGACAATCCATCCAACAAACACTTGGTGGTACAAAACACAGGCATCAACAAGACAGGGTGGTTTTTATCACCCAGACGCTTCCTGCTCATGGTGAAGTGGAACCTCACAGCAGCAATAGACTTTCCCATCTGCTATAGGCCATAGCAGAGTAAAGGCTGTGCCAAAACACACTCTGTGGCAGTGGAGTCTGTACAAAGGAGCTTTGCCCATCCACTTTCAGCTCCTGTCAGGAGAGCAATTACTCCCAGACAATGGCTGCTGGCACAGGCATATGGGACTCGGACCTGTGCTGTAAGTACAATTAATGCAAAAGCTCTTCTGCCAGAAAGCACAGCAAGAGCAGCAGAGGTGACAGGAGGCAAGCATGTCATTAGCAAAGGGTTTGTTCATTGGTAACTCTGCTATAAATTATAGATGTAGAGCAATACAAAAAAAAAAAAGAAGAAACCTAAGGTCCTATTCCAGACTGTAGCACAGCTATACTATACACTGCTCATTTATGCATCCTTCCTGTTTGCTGCCTACCTTGTCTTCTTTCTACTCCTAGCTCAGTTTCCATTTCTCCTCTTCATTTGAGCTAACATCACCAATCTCCTACCAAATTTCCTTTTTCAAGTAGCTTCCAGTCTTGAGTGCTTCTCAACCCACTCTACTCTTTCTCCCTCACAAGAGTTCTTTTCTTTTAGTTTGGGGTTTTTTTGATTTTTTTTTTAGGGTGGAGTTTTGGGAGGAAGGAGAACACACTGGTTGGTTTGCTTCAAAAAGAAACTCTTCCTTGCTTTTTGCTCCTGTCACCCAAATCATCTTGATCAGAAGGTTCCCTATCATCATCCCATCTAACCTTTCAGAACTCTGTTTCATGAATCTGAGCTCAGACCTCATCCTTACCACAGTACCAATGTCTCCTCTATTCTCACCTACACATCCAAGCTCTTTCCAAATACAAAATGTTGCCCAGCCCTTCCAACTTCCTCGCCTACTGTACAGCTCCCCTTTTCCCAGAAGTTAATCTGTTACATTCTCTTCTCAAACACAGCTCTCACTCCTTTTTGCCAAGGGAGGAAAGACAAAGTTGAACTAATTGGTAACAACAGACAAGGAGAAAATTGAGGTACTCAACTTTTATTTGTCCAAGTATTCATCGGCAGTCTGTTCCTGTATCTCCAACATGGATGGCCTGCAAGACAGGGACTGAGAGAGCAAAGTCCCTCCCACTTTTAGAGGAGATCAGGTTTGTGGCCACCTGAGGAATCTGTGGGAGCTGAAAGATGCATCCCAGAGTCCTGTTCTATGGACGAGGAATTGGCTGGATGGTCACAACCAGACAGTAGTGACCAAGTGTCACATCCAGATGGAAATGAGTGACAAATGGTGTCCCTCAGGGGTTGCAATATGGACAGAGACATTCAGAGGAATGGAACACCTCTCCTGTGAAAAAAGGCTGAGGAAATTCCCTCCCCTACAACACAGAGAACCTAGTCTCATTCAAAGACAAGACCATTGTATTTTATTTTAAAAGTATAAAAATGTCACTTTCTTGGAACCTTCCTTAAGCAATGTTTGTGCTTTCCTTTGCAGTTAGAAACACAAATTCCAGCATAAAAGTTTTTTTTAAGTCAGTAGGCAATTTTGAATAGTGTACTGTGTCAGAAAAACTTAATAATAACTTTAGCACATCTTTAGTGTAAAGGGATGCAAAACAGCATCCCAGCTTCATTAATATCTTAAGTGCTGAAGACAGTGTTGTGAAACCTGCAGCAAGGCAAGCATACATGTTTTCTGAAGAAAACAAAGTTTTAGGTTAACATCAAAATATGCTTATATTAAGAGAGGCACTTGTCTCTCCCACCCAACACATCAGAAGAAAACCAACTCCTCAGAGCTTATCAGTGCTTTCATTCTTTAAAATAACATTTATACTTGCTTTCAGTATCTACCAAGATGAACTGCTGGCATGACTGACTGAAATAATTTCATGTGACTCATCAATTTGCACAGGACTTTGCAAAGGTTCTCCATATTCTGAAGAAATGAACCTCTAAATTCAATGCCCATGTCTTTGCCTAGGTTTTCTTAATTATTCATTTATCCACAAAAACAGAAGGTTGCATGTCTACAGTTATGTATAAACATAGAAGCAGAGGACTGGAAATAAGTCACTTGCCCATGTTTACTTATTTTGCTGGGAAAACTTAACACTTGGATGAAGTGGGAAAGCTGTTAAGATACTATTTTTCCCATCCCCTAACTAAAAGTCCAAACAACCACACTAATTCACAAAAAAAAAAAAAAAACAAACCCAAAAAAATAAACCAACCAAGAAATAACTTGGTAAATAACTTGACCTACTCAGTCAAGCAATCACACTAAGCAAGACCACAGGATCACCTAATGCTGGAATTGTCCCAAGTTTCTGTAATGGCACCTGGCAGCTCAATCACTACCTCTCAATCCAGTTCACACACTCATCTACTGATAAGCAGCAAGTGATCAATCAGTCCCAGTGGGGCACATGTCAGATCAAATGATGGTGATAAAAGCTACCTGCAACCTTCACAATCACAGCATATCTCAGTAAGTCTTTTTAGTGTTAAGGTATTTGACAGTTTGGCTTCTTTACAAAGGTAAAGGGGAGCAGCTCATCCAAATAGTTTCATCATGGAGGTTTGGCCTTGGCAACATCCTCCCTGTTAAAGAGCTGGCTAGGAGGACAGACATCTTAATTCTTCACAAATATTCAATTACCTGTAATATTAGTTCTCAAAGATGTATTGCAGCATCCTTCAAAGAGCCCGTGACAAGAGGAGATTTAAAAGAAAACCGTGATTTGTTTGTTAGATGCTGTGTTATTTTTTCCCCCTTAATATTACATTTCAGCCATTGCATTCATCAATAAACTTAGCAGGACGCTGCCTGACATTTTAAAATATGCAATCAATTATGAAAAGTCATGCTGTTTGATAAAAATTTTTCCCACACTGAAAATATGTATTTAGTGACTCTCCAAGCTTTTAAGCTAATCTTATTATCCACATAATAATGTCCAGGGGCATAATAGTCTCCAGAGGAACCAAGCCATTGTGTTAGTCACAGTGGAGTAAGTCTATAGAAAAAAAATAATTGCCTTGACCTTATCTAAAGTTTTCTGATGGAAACATCTGAAATCCAGCTTTTCAGCTACAAGTGTTTGCACCCTTTTTACAGTGGCTGAAGGACAAGTGGAATTCTGGCTTCTGCTCTCAAGTCCACTCCTACCAAACTGCTAGCCCACAGAGCTTGCTTAGACTACCAAGGCCAGTCTTCTCACACAAATCAAAGAAAGCATATCCTTGGATGATCTGGATCCCCTTCCTAATATCTGTGACTTTTACAATAAGAGAAGATTAATTATTTTTTTACATTATGTACTAAGAGCAGTGAAAAAAATCATGGCTACAAGAATAGCCCTGCACCCAGGTGCAGTGCACCCATCTTTGCTGTATCTTATTTCAAAAGATGACCTGTTTTATACGTGAAAGTGTTGGCAGCTCCTTTCATCTGAATTGAAAGGAGCCTTCCCAGCACTCCTGTGACCAGGTTTAAACATTTATGCAAACAAGTCTTGCTTAGAAGAGCCTAATTCCAGTCTCCATATTGCTCACCTAAGGCATTTGTTGCACTTGATAGGCTGTAAAGAAGAGCCACATTGATCCCAAGATTGTGGGATTGAAACTAGTGGAAACTGTTATAAAATTTTAATATATGTCATCTTCTAGACAAAAGGAGATTCCAGGGAGAGCTGACCTTTGAGTACAGAAACCTTGATAACACGTCAACAGTGGGGTTACATTTTTAATACAAAAACAAATTACAAAATTAGGGAGATTGCACTACAGTTGTACTGTCTAGAAACAAGAAGGTTTCTGCTAGGCTTAAGTGAATTTGTGGGTTATATAAATTGAAATAATATGAAAAAAAATAAAGACAAAAAATGCTGACATAGTTGCCACTGATTTCAAGCAAAGCCGCACCAAACAACAGTTCATAGTTGATGCAAGTGTTATCTCATCTTAACTTCTGACTATACACCCACATCATTGACACTGTTTTTAGCAGTCCTCCTTCAACTTGTACCTTTCCATTCACACTCATTATTATTACGAGGGAGGAAAAAGCAACCACCTGCTCAAAATAAGCAGTATATTCCCCACGAACAGAATTTCACGGAAAACAAAACTATTTGAAATTAAATTTAACAAATAGTTTCGGCCAGTGGAAAAAAAGGTGAAGAGTCAGTTAAAACTGCAAGGGATCTCAGGAGGTCTTCTAGTCAGACCCAAAGGATGGAATATTTAAAAAGCCTAAAAGCCTAGTTTTAAAATTTCAGAATAATTTTGCATCTGAAACAGTCTGTGACTGATGGCATGCTTGTTTTTTAATATTTGCCTTTAAAAACATGCTTAGAAAATCACTCCTTTCAAACTGACCCTGCCCTGGAAGGATCCCAATTGCTCTGTTCAGGAAACCCTTGGCAACAGTATTCATCATTTCCCACCATCTCTTGATTATGGGGCTCTATCCAGACTTATATACCGTATTTCATTAATTATCAGCCTTATATCCCCTTATTTTATTATTAGCCTGAATTCCTCCCACAACAAATTTCAATCTCTCATGCATTTGACAGTAGGAAAGGTTTAAAAAAAACAAACAAACCATAAACAAAACCCCCAACAAAGCAGACAAAATCAAACAAATGCCATGATCCTCAAAAGCGATCTTCAAGAAGTAATTCAGTGTCTTCAGAGGAAAAGCATTGAAGAAATGGGTATGCTTCAGAATGATCAATAGTTCCTTTCATATTAAAAATATTTTTTATCTAGCTGCTGTACAGAATATATTCCATAGCACTGCACAGTACTCCCAATGGTTTTTATTAAAAATTCAGACTATAATATGACAAGTTTATTGATTCTTTTTCTGGTGTTTGAATTTCCTACGACCATGTCTGGCACCCACCAAGGAGGAGCTGACAACTGACTTCTGGTAATAAGGGAATTATACAAGCATATGTAAAGCAAGGACTGTGACCACCATATATTTAATTTAATACTGTCCTGGAAAATATTTAATGCATTAGACCTACAAATAACAATAACTGGAATACTCGGCCCTTTGCTACGAAATCACATCAAGACAACATTGCTGAGAAAAGTGCTTTCACTGTAGCCAAGCTTAGACACATTTCTGAAGAAACAGTGGAAAGAGAATATGTATGTATATACATAGTTTTAGAGGTAAGCCATGTACTTCCTTGTTTTTACCAGCTTTGCACTGGTTATCATGAGACAACAATGATCTTGCACAAAGTCTGTGCAGCAGAGACACTTCTGTCTTTGCACTGTGTGGAACCACTTGCAGAGGTTTCCTATTTACTTTCCTGATCAATTATTCAGTCACATATGTCTGTACAAAATGAGAGTTTTTAAAGCACACAAAGCCTAATTATTGTCCTAGGTTAAATAATTAAACTAGGATGGCCATTATGTTCCTCTTGGTATTTGCATCCAAGAAAGACTGCTGGACAACCAGCAAATCCCAAATATTTTGCACATAAAAGCATTTTCAGGAAGGATGATGGTATTAATTTTCAGGACCCAATGCTCTTCCCATTCTGCCAGCTTTCTCCTTCCAGACTGAGAAAATCATGATAAGCCTTTGTCACACAATGGGCATCAGGAAGATGATTTCTGCCAGCTCAGTTCAAGGCACTCTAGAGAGGGGTGTGACTTTTGCACTCATGCTGAGAATGAGGAAGAACTAGGGCTCAGGCAGGCTTAAATAGAAATACTAATGCAGATGTTTTAGTCATTAAATTCTTGTTAAAAAGTTATTACTTTAACTGATTGATCTATCAAGATCACAGAGCTAGGATTGTACACTCTACAGCAGGTTTAAGTAGAGCTCCTCCATGTTTTGTGTGTTCTTTTGTTGAGGGGTTGCTAAAAGGATTTTTGCATTCAGCAACCCAAAACAATGTCCTGGTATAATTAATTTCATTTTCCCTTTCTGATCTGGGATGTCTGGAAGTTCTAGACTATTTTAAGCCTTCCAGAACAGATACAGTCCCCCAAAAGGATGGCAGTTTTCAAGATGAAACAATTCTAAGGAGCCATGGAGACAAACTGTGAGTCACTTGCAATTGTTCACATTCTTCCTCCAAGTTAAACAAGAAATAACTTCTATTAGAGATTGTCAAAATTACAGTTAAGGTACTTTACTCCTGTACCTGCCTCTTAACTCCTCTTAGGGTCACAGTATATAGGGTACACTGACAAATACCTCAATGCTGGTGGAAGTTTGATGCAATCAGCTTCAGGTGACTGCTATTTTTTTTTATTTCCTTAATTAAAGACAAGACTAACTAAAGAGTTAGGGACAGCCCCAAAGTATTGGTTGCCTAGCTTCTCAATAACTGCTGGTGGATTTTTTTTGTTGTTCTCTACTTTGTGCACTATACTGCGCTTGCTGGATTCTGGCAGTCAAACTGCAGAATTTATTTTTGTTTCTACCTGTTGTTTTCTCACATGACAATTTTGCCATCTATCTTTCTTTATAAAAATACTCAAACTGAACTCTAGCAGCCCTATTTTTCCCAGCTAAAAGTAGATTTTATCTCAACAGGAATCAGTGGCACAGTATGTAAGGCCACATAGAAGTGTAGTAGTAAAAGGTTTCTTTTTTTTTTTTCTGTTGTTCTTCTTCCCCCTTAATAAGTACTGCAAGCACATTGCAAAGTAGCAGCAATTTGGAATGCTTATTTCAAATAATTTCTTAAAATTCCTAATTCTCTCATAATTTCATTTTCTATACACGAAAAATGTTATTAAAAAGTCCATAAGTTCTTCAGTAGAAGATCTCTTGGCAAAGCAATCTCAACTTCAATAGCATACCAAAAATAAGAAAATATTGAACACATGTTATAAAATGATTATGAACAGCTGAGCATACCCAATAAGCCCGAGTCTTACTGTGTTTGCTTCAATAGGGAGAGCATGTAACCTTCTGATGTACTTACTATGGATGCAATGACTTCATTGTCATTTTAAGCTGTATCGTAATTTCTGGGGGATTTTTTAAGTTTGTCCTTTGACTCAATGATAAATCATAGGCTCACTTCTAAAATTCAGTGATTCTGAGGCAGAGTAACAAACTTTGTGTACACAGTGACCTATTCTATCCTTAATGCAAGGGCTGATTGTTGCTGGATCAGCACTTCAAGTTGCTGTCTTTTTCAGGGGGAGAGTAGTCTGTGCATGTTGAGTGTTACAATTGTTATCCTGCACTCCCCTAGCTGAATAATAACTGGATTTTGGTGTAATTAATGTGCCTCCTGGTTTTTCACAGGCTAAACCAGACTTTTACAGCTCTTGGGAGGAAATGAAGCGGCTGAACGAGACTCTCAGTACGTGGCACTGCTAAGGTATTAGACTAAGGAAGATCTGATGATATAGTAACAATGATATATAAGAAACCAGAAAAAGACTTCTACAGTGATTAATTTTTTCATCTCTGGCAGCCATAGAAACAGACCCAAGAGCCTGTATCTCTAGTTACTGTGTCGAGAGAAAATTGGATAAGATGATGGGAAAACAGAGCTCTGCTATAGACTACTAGTTTGTAAAGTGGCAAGAGATTTTTGGATATATGTAAAAGCATGTATCTATTTCCTCCCTGTTTTCTGGATGCTTTACTTCTGAAGGGTTTCTGCAACTCTTCTTCACTCCTTTTACTTTGCTGGCTACAGAAAGTCAAATGTGACAACCTGAGAGTCAGCATTTTGTTTACAGGTCTGTGCCTCACATGCTACGGGGAAGACAGAAGTGCAAAAGAAATCTCTGTCACAGGTTTCCAAAGCATCACGAAAACAAACATGTTTAAATCAGGTCTTCTGGAGAGTGTGTTGTGGTGAGGGTGGGGAAGGGCACTCACTACTTGTTCACTGTGTTATCTGTGGCAGTACTGTCCCATTTTAGACTTTTCCTGACCTGAATCTGTCATCTGTAAGGAAAGGCTGTTTAAAAGAGCATGGAGTCCAAAGAATGTTTTTCCCAGCCTCTCCTGTACATAATTTAATTCTCCTTTACATTAATGGATGTAAGTAAAATACAAACAGTATGCAAACTGTAGTAGCTGAATTAATATTATGACTGGTGGGTGTTTTAAAAAGAAAAAGCAGTTTTAGGAAGGGCTGGTTTTAATTTGCGAGATTATGGTTTGCCAGTTTTGGTGAGTATCCTAGACCTGTCAGATGCTGTTCATGAATCAGAAATGGAGGTGGGAGAGCTGTTAAAAGGCCTAATTCCAAAAGACAGAATACATGCAAGATGAATTTTTAATGATGAGGCAGAGCTCTGCTTCAGGTCACTGATGCTTACATGAAGGCTCATCAGTGTTGTGCACTGGAGGGAATTTGCTGGTGCCAGGAGCTCCCTGTGCATTTGTGCAGGAAGCTGTGCATTTCTGTTAGCTGTAAGCAGGCAGAGCTGGGCACAGATATGCCTCCAGGGCTTTTCACTAGGGGTATGTGGGACAGTCAGTGGCACACAGGGAGGTGCTGCAAGGTGGAGCATGGAAAGAACTGAGATTCAGCAGTGGGTGCAAAAGACCAGTGGTTGTCCCTCAATGACCCTGTCAGCATGGCACATGAATGCCCACTGCATGTCCAAAACTCCTTCCTGAGCTCTCTGGACTATTTGAATGGCACACTCTGAATGCCTCAAGTACTGGTATCACATCTCTTCTCATTTAAGGCATGTCTAGATAATGATGACGGAATATTATGTGTCTAGTCCATGTTGTTACTAATGCACTGTTCCTAACACTATGGAATTGCACTGCCTCTAGAATAATAATGGGGAGAATTGCTTCTAATTCACACAGTAACATGATTCGCAATGTGGTCATGCTTGAATTGATCTTTTTTTGCATCTCTGGCAATGCAATGATTGCTTTGCAGCCCTTTTATCTGGAATAGAAGCTGGAAATGTGAAGTGGGGGATGTGAAAATGGGGGTCTGAAAATACTGGTATGAATACTTGAAAATGGTAGAGCAGAAGGAAGTTCCTAGAAAGTCTTGGTTTTTATCCTGTTTCCCTCCACAAGAGGTGCCAGTGTACCTCTGGAGTGCTGATATAATGGGCATCCCAGCACATACAGTCCTTTTAAAGGATAACAAGAATATCGTCCTTGCTATCCAATCTATGTGCTTGCTTTCTTAGTTCAGGTTCAGGCACCTCTAACTCACTCATGCAAGTCCTTTTGATTAGTTAATTTATTGCCCTTATTGAATGGCATTCTGAAATTAAAAGGCTGGCGCATGAGAGCCTCCACACAGGACCTTTGCTGGGCCTATTTGTTGAGCAGCCCAGTCCTTTTAATCAAGTTACTGAATTGCTCTGTTCCATCAGGCATGTTCTGGTCTCCTGAGCCTCAAGGAATTTGGATGCAGGAAGAGTAAATGTTAAACCTATTCTAATTTAATGATCTATATTCAGAAAAGGGTAAAATTGCTATTTAGCTGAGTAGATAATGAGAAACCAATTTTTAAAGGAATTACTAGGTCTGGAAATACACATTGGCAATTTTTCATGGCAAATTGAAGTATCAAAGTAGTGCACCTCTCAGGGATTTGACTTATATGGCTGATTTTACATCTCTGCATTACTCTGTAGAATGGGGTAGAGTGCTGTGCAAAAGTCATCCTGGGAAGTTTATTTCTGGTACTATGTAAGACAGCACTCCTGGCCCAATAGACTGTGCAATACAGAGGCTGTGCACCCTTCTGAAGGGGAAGATCTTGTTTGGTACTGTGAAGAATGGAAAAAAAAATAATGCTGAAATGCCTAGATTAGATATAGAATGGATGTCACCCCAGGACACTAGGATAAAAAAAAATTTTGATTTGAAATAAGCATTCCAAATAGCTGCTGTTTTACAATGTAGTAAAGTATTAATTTATACTTCATAAGGGGGAGGATGAAGAAGAAAAAAAAGAATGAAAAACCTTTTACAGCTATACTCCTATGTGACATTAAATGCTGTGCTACTGATTCCCATTGAGATAAAAAATTACTCTAAGCTGGGAAAATAGGGCTCCTAGAGTCCAATTTGAGTATTTTATAGAGAAAGATGGCAAAAGCGTCATGTGAAAAAACAACAGGTAAAAAACAAAATAAAATCTGCATTTTGAACTGCAAACTGCAGTTTGACTGCCAGAATTCAGCAAGGACACAGGAACCCACCAGCAATTAGCAGCTTCTCAAGCCATGGTCCCAAACTGGCTTGACTGGGCTCGTTGTATGTTTACAGAGATAAATCTCTTACATAGATTTGCATGCTTGAAAATAGCTTTAAACTTGTTCAGCTGGACCCAGAACAGCAAGCTAAAGCTACATTACTCGATAAGGGGAGATGCTTATTAAGTAGATATTTCTAAAATAATCAAAGCTAGATGAGGCGGAGCAATCAACACTGCCCCTTTGTCTACAATGAAAAGGCTTTGCTGGGACACCAAATTAAAATATTCCTCTACCGTGGTCATAACAGGTATAAACCAAACCAGACTTGCTAGCAGAGTTTGGAACAACTTGAGCTTTTACAGATTTTAACCTCTTCAGCCTGTATGGATGCAAGATACATGCACTAGCAAAAAATGACAGGCTCTACAAAGACATCTTCTGTAGGTAGCTGTGCTACCTGTCATTATCCCTCCCCTATGCCTCTGATGGCAAAAAGTACTCCCTAATCTCCTTCCAGCAAAGCAGTGAGCTAACTCAAATCCACCTCCACACACAAAGCAGGTTAAATGAGTCTAACAGATGTAGACTGAAGCAGACTAGAATAATCTGACACATCTGTTCTGCTTGCAGATCTGTACAGAAACATGGTGCTGGTAAGTACCTGCAGATGACATCAACTTCAAATAGTGCAAAAAACCAAATAATGTTTTTGCAGCCAGTGATTTTTAGCTGGAGTTAGTTTAGTTAGCCAAGTTAGAAGTTCAGAGCATAAGCGTAAGGGAGACTTAGCTTGGCTCATCTGACTCACAGTAAGCTGTGAGCCCTCCTTGACCCAAAGTTAAGATCTGGTATTGGTTACTTGAATCCCCTTCCTGTGCTTGGCAAGAGCTGATTAGGAGGAGGGTGGGAGGGGACTCACTGAAGTACAGGTAAATATTTTCTTTAATGGACAACTGTCACAGCAAAAATAACAAAGAATCCTTGCACAAAGTCCAAAATTATATTTTTGGTTTTGTCTCTTTAAAACATCCTCATAAAAAAAATGCTAGGACACTACAGAGGAACACCCAATCTGTTAAAATCTTTGTATAATCTCATAAAAAAATACATTAGAGACTAAGGAAAAATGTTTCCTGACTTTACTGGGCTGTTGTCCCATCCCTTGACATCTCCTGAAGTCTGACACACACCAGTTCTTTGTGCCACTTAATGACCTATCCCTTAACACCTGGTAACACCCAAAGGAGCAGTAAAGTTCAGTTCTAAGAGAGAGGGACAAAGGTACCAGGGTGAGGTTAGGAGATCCCAGACACTCTCCACCCACACCCAACCCAGAACACGAGCTCGATCCCTCCCTTTTCCCACCCAGGCCACACCTCCAGGCAGGTCTCACCTGCATCACCCTCCTTCCCACCCCCACAAGCTTTCAGCTCGGCGAGCTCTGCAGTTCAGCAGCATCTTTACTCTTACGTTCAACCCAAGGCAGCTGCTTCTTCTCAAGCAGTAATCAAATGCAATGCTAATTCTCAGACATCATCCACTGCTGCAGGCACAATGTTTTTAAAAGAGTATACAGTATTTGAAGTAAATTCCACACAGGCTAACGGTGTATTGCAACATGATTTAAGTCACTGTCTTCAGACATCCATTTGGCTGCCAGGATGGAAAATGCCAAAGCTCTAAAGACTATTGTTTATGATAATGGGAGTGTGAAAGTTTGCAGTCATAATAACATACAAAACTCAAAAGAGAAGAAAATTGAAGACATCATTCCAAAAACCCCTTACACATAAAAGATTTGACTGTCCCTTTATGCTGCTGACAAAGGAGCTTTCTTCCCTCCTTCCCTACTATCTCATTAAAAAATTAATCTCAAAATATAATAAAGACTGAGAGGAGCAGGAAAAATAATTTTATGGATTTTTTCTACATGCATTATACAGAGCAATTTTTAGCCCAGAAAGAGGTATTGCAGTTTACCTAAATTGACTCTGGAGGGTATTGTACTTACAATGAATGTTTAATAGATGTTAGTTCAGTTGAAGCAGTGAATAGCTCATGGAAGAGAAATAGCTCTAAATCTCTCCATAAACAGTAACTTTTCCACAAGGGCCTCTGCATGGGCTAAAAGCATACCTGCACTACTGATATATCACAAGCAACTATTTCTGCCTGTCACTTAATTTGTTTGAATAGAAATTAAATCAAAACTTCGAGATAAGCTTTCTGCTTTTTTTGTCCAATATGCACAAAATACTGAAAAATGCTTTTTTAGCATTTTGTGTTAGCATGTCTATTTTGTCTGGACTGGAAGTCCTCACTGCCACAGGTCTCCTGTATTCATACAGAAAAATCCCATAACTGTGCTGCCCCTCAGTTCCCAGTCAGCAGAGCTGGAGCAGCATAACTTCCCTTCTTTACACAGATTTGAAAAAGCACAGTAGCAACGTTTGTGAGTCATTCACCACAGCACAGAGGAGCCACACTTATGCAATGGTTGTAAGAATTCAGGGGCTGGTTCAAAGTGTGACTTCAAAGGCAATTTTTCTTTTTAATCTTCTCTTCCTTTTCTTCCTGTTTCAACCTTTCATATTGGCTCTTCCTTCCCAGGGGGTTAAATCCAGCTCCCAAATACACACTTCAGGTAAGCAAGACCATGACAGGGAGATCTGTCACCTGCCACTGCTGCCCAGCTGTACCTCATACCTGAGCCTTGCTTTCCCAGCATACCCTACAAGAGCAAAAGAAGCTGAGAGTCACCACTTGCCTTGATAGCTAGCAATACCCTGCAAGAGGTTCCCAAACAAGTTGAATAGGACGGGCTAAGAGCTACCAAAAATGTTTATTCAGATAAACAACCCAATAACCCAGAGTTTCAGTCCCTCTGATGCACCAAGTTATTCACCATTTCCACTCACTTTGCTAAATCCCTTCAACTCAAAATTGAATGACAATTCTGTTCCAAACACCAGTGCTATTAATGCAGTTAACTGATGCTGCCTCAGTCAGTGTGCCCCTGCCAGTGATGTACTCCAACACCACAGGAAACCAGGCTGAAGCAGAAGCACTGCACCTCCTCTCCCTGCTGCAGCCAGCTGGGCAGGGAATCCAGGCAGTTCTCTTGTCCTCTGGCCCACCTCCAAGTACAAACATTTTACAGAAAAAGGAAAGTTTCAATTTACCCACAGAAAGTCATCTAACCACTGGCCCATACACTTAAGGACCAGCAATCCTTGCTGTTGACCTTTAAGGCCACCGATGTGTTCTGTTGCCATGAAAGCTACTTCAGAAAATAAATCTTTTTTCAGGAAAGGAATATTTAATTTCAGCCTCCCAAATCTGAAAAAAAAAAATTGTTCTTTGAAAATAACTAACAAATTAGATGAAGATTTGTATCAGAACAAAGCAAGCAAGCATTTATGGTTACTTGGTTCAGTGGCCAATTAATCAAAATCAAATACTTTATTCACCTGACCCTGCAAGCGAAGAAAAATGTTTCCTGACAAATGAAAGCCAGAAAGCACATCTGCTTCAATGTAGGTCAATGGTTTAGAAGTATAATTCAAGCTTCTCATATCTCTCTAGTCTCTGAACCTCTGGGCTGGGCTTAGGGTAGGACTGTAAGCAAAGAGCAGGTTTGGGACTACTTGATGAAACTGAATAGACACAAGTCCCCAGGGCCTGATGAGATGCATCCCAAAGCCCCGGGGGAATTAGATGATGCTGCTGCCAAGCCCTTCTCCATCATATTTGAAAAGTCATGACAGTCAGGTGAAGTTCCTGGTGACTGAAAAAAGGGAAACTACTCCTGCCTTTAAAAAGGGAAGAAAGAAAACTACCAGTGAACCCACCTCTGTGCCTAGGAAGATCATGGAGCAGATTCCATTGAAGAAATGTTAGGGCACACACAAGACAAAGAGGTGATCCAAGACAGCCAGCACACCTTTACTGAGGTGAAATCACGCCTGACCAATCCTATGGCCTTCCACAACGAAGCGATGGCAACAGCCCACAAGGGAAGGCCAATCATTGCAATCTACCTGGACTTCTCTAAGGCTTTTGACACAGCCCTAAATGACATCCTTACCTCCAAATCGGAGAAACATGGGTTTGAAGTAGAGACTATTTTTTTGGATGAAGAAGTGGCTGGACTGATGCAGCCAGAGTTGTGGTCAATTGCTCTATGGCCAAGTGGAGGCTGATGACAAGGGGTGTTCCTCAGGGCTCTGACTTGGGATCTCAGCCCTATCACCTCTTTATCAATGACATAAACAGTGAGACTGAGTGCACCCTCAGCAAGTTTGTAGATGACACTGAGCCGAGCAGTGCAGTTGATGCAGAGTAAGAAAAGGATGGGATTCCATCCAGAAGGACCTGGACAAGCCAGAGAAGTGGGCCCATGAGAACTTCATGAAGAAGTTCAACAAGCCAAGTTGTTCAGCCTGGGGAAAAGAAAGCTCCATGGAGACCTAATTGCAGCCTTTCAGTACTTAAAGAGGGCTTATAAAAAAAGAGTGACAGCAACTTTTACATGGGCAGATAGTGGTAGGACAAGGGGGACAGGTTTTTAAATAACCTAAATCTCTGCTCTTTCAGATATTAGAAAGATATTCTCCGCTGTGATGGTGGTGAAGCACTGGAACAGGTTACCCAGAGAAGCTGTGGATGCCCATCTCTGGAAGTGTTCAAGGCCAGGCTGGATGGGGACTTCAGCAATCTGACCTACTAGATGATGCTCCTGCCCATGGAGAGGTTGGAACTAGGTTATATCTAAGGTTCCTCCAACCCAAACTAGTTTATGATCCTATGACAATTTTTAAATTAGAAAAAATAAGAGTTATTACACAAATATGAAGTAATTAAAAGCAAGTTTGGGGGTTTTTTAAAAGTTTTTTTATCTTAACAATAAGGTTAAAGAGAACCATAAAGTCTGTTTTAGAAAAACCTAACAGTTAAGAGCTGAGTAAAACCAAGAGCTAGATATTTAATGAGTACTAAAAGCCTGTCCTCTATCTCTGAATAAAACACAAAAATACTCAGTTGAAAATCTTTGTACATAATTTGTTTAAACAGAACACAAAAAACCTGAAAATTTTCATATGTTTACGTTTGATTTTGAGACACTGATCACAACTTGATAATTTCCACCACTAACAAGAAGACAAGAAGACAAAACAATGTAAAATATTAAACTGTGTCATTGTAGTTTGTTTGGTTTACTTTCTTTTCTCATCCTCTACCCAACTCAGTGTTGTTTGGTGCTTTGTGAGTATTTTTTATGATAGAAAAAACCCCACTAAAGTCATAAAACTGGGCTCTGCAAATGCTGTAATTCTGTAATAACAAACCCCTAGAGAAAAAACATACTAGAAAATAGTGTTTCCCATCCCACTTTCCATTTTCAAAGCATCCCAGATGCATGAAATCCTTAAACTCCACAACCTACAAGAAATAATTAATGAAGAAAACCCTCTTAGCATTTTTGCCTAATGTTTCTCCTTCATGACCTGTCATGAAAACATGGAGTGAGGCTAATGCTTCAAATTGTTTCCTTGAGATTAATTTAATTTTTAAGCATCTTTCTTCTTACTTGCAATAGGGAAATGTTCCAATCATCTCCTTTCTGAAAAGAAAAGTCACCAAATCAGTGCTCTGAGACCCTACAGCCTTCCTTTATGTTCCCTTAAAATGTGGGTGGTGACTAGTGCTGCACAGAGACAGAGGCAAGTGGCAGCTGGAGAAATCTATATTGCTAAATCATGCTCAAAGTTTATTTAATCTTCTCTGTTTCAAGTCTGAATGCACCTCTGAGAACACACATGGATGCTTGCAAACACCAGATATGATCTAGCAAACTATTTAAGGCAGGTGTGGCCAGCCTTCCTTGTCACCAGGGCCTCACACCAGCATCGTCACACAGCTTCAAGCATCGACCCACACCACTTAAAGAGAAACCCCAGAAACAGAAATCATTCAACAGGAAAGGGATGACATGAGCTCTCATGAATCACACCTTGGTAACACAAGTGATTCCACCATGGGAGCTGTCATAAGGGGCCCTTTCAGACGTTCAGACATTCATCATCCAGAAGGACTTCCTGCAAAACGCTCAGCAGCTCCATCCATCTCCATCCTCATCAACACCTTTCAGTTCCTCTGCTCTAAAGTTTCTGCTGCTCATGCACTGTTTCTTCTGCAGAGGAATCCTGGCAACCCACTCCCTGTGGTGGATTACAAATAAAGCAAACCAAATGTGACTGCCTCACTCTTTACAAGGCTCACAAGATATTTTACACTGACAGCTAATGCATTACCTTTTCCACAGAGGTCATCTCTGTGTTTTCCTCCTAACACGTGGCTAATAAGAGCATTTAACACCCATCACTGGCTCATTTATAAGCTTTTAGCTGCATACTAATTTTCCCTTCACTCCAACACAAATGACATGACCTTCTACCTTATTATCCACCTGCAATTCCACTGGGTGTTCTCCACCTGCTTACAGCATCTATAATCAATTTAAAACAAATAAACAACAAGCAAACCAAACAAAAAAACCCCAACACAAAATCCAGACTACAAAAATCCTTCACTAACAGAGCCAGGGATAGGTCACATGAGAACCACTTTAGAGAAACTGAATTTGTGGTCTAATGTATGTATCATCACTAAGCCAAGGAAACCACAATCAATAACAGGTTATGTTCAACCGAAGTTTCTTGGCAACAGCTGTGTGAGAAATGTTAGGGCTACTCTCTCCTTTGTTTCCTAATGTCTTTCAGTAACCACTGGTCACTGCCACTTCTACAGAACTTGTGCATTCTGCTGGAAACCTACACACTGGTAATCTGTGAGAATTTCTGGAGCGCAGCTCGTATTTTGTCAGTGAATTTAAGGAGATCAGTTTCACTGCAAGTCACTTGCTGCATCCATCTGCCCTAATTGTCTTGAACTGCAGGAGAAATGGACCATTTCAAATTGATCAAATCCTCAACATTCTCTCTTTGCTATTTCATTCAACCCCAACTTAGCTTCCAGTCATGGTTAAAAACGCCACTCTTTGAAAAAATTCGCATCAGACAATGGATGGTCACAGATAAATGGATGCAACAGCATGAAAGAATTATTCACCTGCTAATTGGGTGGTTAAACATTACTTCCATAATAAAACACCGCCAAGACAGACGTGGAAATAAGGAAATTAACTCTGGGTACTCACTTTAGAGAATGATTACAGACTAACCGCCCACAGTGAAAGGAATTGTAGGAAGGAAGGTAGTAAAATTTAATTCATGCAAAACTCTGCTTTATGGACATTATCATGCTAAATTCCTACAGAATATCTTTATTTGGTTTCACTTGTAAAAGTCATGCTTCATCTTTAACTTACACAGTACAAACCAGGTTTAGACTTTCTTAATGCCATGTAGGTAGTGTTTATGTAAGAAAAGTGTCAGAAACAGATTTATTCCAGTAAAAGAAGGACCACCATAGTCTATAGTTTAATAGGACAGGAAAGCAAATCAATACACTAACATCACAAATATCAAGGTGCAGAAATTAAATATTTGTTTAAGGCAGGAAACAAACATCTTTACAGTGAAACTAGTTTTTGTGAGCACCAGCTAAACATTGGTTCAAAACAAATCCATATCCATTGCAGATTAGAATAGCTAATTTTTAAATCTCCTCCAGTCAACCCTTTTGAGAGTCACTGCTTGTCTTCCAGTACACTTCTTTGAGCCGCTAACTCCAAAAAGCTTAAAGGATGCTGCTTCAAAAGAGGTTTTAGAGAACTTCAAAACAAATTGTATGTGATATTCTTGACTATTCTTAAACAAACCAATCAAATCCATTTACTTAGGTGACAAATACAACCCCTAACTAGGGAAAAACCTGGAAAGAACACTGCTGTAACAAATTTCAACTGGATACAAGAACTCCTGCAAATTTTTGGTTTGCTACAGCAGGAAGTAAAGATCATGGATGGGAAAAAGCCATTCTTCAGCATCACATCCTAATGAAAAAGAGAATGTTAGCATATATACAGTCTTGTCATCCAATTGGTTGATTGTTTTGAAAAAAAAAAGCTAGCAAAAATCATCCTGTAAAGACTTCTGCAATTTAACTGCTCTCAAACGGAACACTTCACAAAAAGGCAACCAACCCACAAAACCAAAATAAAACAACAAATCACACAAAACCCTCCCCACACTGCACACAACCACTGCCACGCCAATGCATTAAAAAAATCCTTAAGAAAGCAGTAAGCAGAGGATGACTGATGTGCCAGTCACTTTGATAACACCTGATGAATGCTTATGCCACCATGTCTGAGGCTTTAAGTGGCATCTCTTTGAGGAAGTTACTACGGCATCTGCCCCTCTTCATAAAGAGCAGTGGGAAGTCATTCACATCACACTTTACATATCTCCAGCAGCAAGAGGGGTGAGTGACACTTTTCCAAGGTGTCAAAATAGCACCTGACTACCAAGTCTTAGATGCCACTTCAAGCAGTCAAATATCAGAATTGCAACAGCAAATAGATCCAAAAAGCATTAATAAATAACCAGTTTACAAAATAGCACCATTACCAGCTGCACACTATCAGAACTCTTAGTTCAAGGAAAAAACCAACATCAAAACCGACCCCAAACAAATCCCATTATTTTCACAGTTTGTTAACTTGTGTGATTTTCTGTCAAAACATGTTGGCTTCCTTAATTTACTGCATAGATATTAACAGTTTAAGAAAGCTATGTCTCTGATGTAGAAAGGATCAAATAAATCTGAAAGCCTACTTTCTGGAAGATTTCATAAATTCATAAAGTGTGAGGCTTAAATACCATTTGTCCCCAAAACTGAATTAACTGTATCTGAAAACTTCACAGTAGACACTCTCTGCTCTCCAAACTTTCAACTAAATGAAATCTCAACTATTTCAAATTTTTTTCTGTTGCACTACTGTTCCAATGAGAAAGTTTTTCCCAGTGTTTGACCTGATTTTCCACTGTAGATAACAGAAGTTCCAAGTCTGTAAACTTACAAATACAAGAAAACATTTAGTTCCTTTCCTGATACTCAAGACAGGAATAATTCTAGCACCAGTGAATGCAATGTAAGTTTTGCTTTGCATTTTAAGAAAATGAGAACTTTACTAGCTGGTTTTTCATTAAAACGCACTTATAATGTTTGATCCTTCTGTCCCTTGGGAAATACTAAAAGTATCATCTTGTCTCTTCATAAAACTTGTTCTTCCAACAGTTAATCTAACACTACCAATTCCACCACTAAGCCATGTCCTTAAGTGACACATCTATGAATCTTTTAAATACTTCCAGGGTGTGGGCACCACCAGTTCCCTGGGCAGCCTGTTCCAGAGCTTGACAACCTTTTCAATGAAGAATTTTTTCCTAATATTTAACATAAACCTTTCCTGGCACAAAAATAAAAGAGTTTTGCTGACCACAGGCAATCCACATC
The DNA here is from genome assembly GCA_013397155.1 of Irena cyanogastra. Taxonomy (NCBI): domain Eukaryota; kingdom Metazoa; phylum Chordata; class Aves; order Passeriformes; family Irenidae; genus Irena; species Irena cyanogastra. The sequence goes on along the minus strand of VWZV01010905.1, from coordinate 33,818 downwards.
AGCACCACTTGTCTCTGCCTAGGATCAGGCAAAGAGCCAATTACAAACCACATTAGTGTCAGAAATAAGTACAAAATCACACTGACAGGTAAAAGTCCAGCACAGAGAAGACTTAAGTTACAAGGCTTCTCCTGCCAACATCCAGTTATTTTGAAAGTAGTTCAAATAACCTTGCAGCTACTATTCACTGTGTGTCCTCCTAAGGGAATTGGCACAGCACAGCTCATACTGATTTCACACCTCAGCTTTGTGTGAATCCTCCTCCTCCTAGGGGTTCAGCTATCTGTGATTCAAGGCCTAGTTTTGACACAGCAGAACTGCATAACCTTGAATGAAACTCCTAAGGAAACTGCCAGCTTGCAAGAAAGCTGTGCAACAATACTCAGACTAGAGCCATGATAGACAGGAATGGTAAATCTGCAGCTAGACATAAGATCCTAGGTTGTTAACAGTTCAAGGACTCCAAAAAAAATCCCCAAAACACCAAAACCAAAAACTACCCACAAAAAGTTGTGGAAAAAACTCAGCAATACTGAGAATCAGTCCATCCAAGGCATGATAGAAGTGAACTTTCCTTAATACTGATGACTGCCAGGCAAGCAATGGTGCCAGGATGAGTGTGGCCACACCTGGAGATCTGGGTTCCTCAGTGAAAGAACAATATGGACACACTGGAGAGAGACCAGAAAAGGGCCACAAGGATAATGAAGGGATGGGAGCACCTCACAAAAGAGGAAGGAGAACTTGGACTGTTCAGCCTCAAGAACAGAAGGCTCAGGGGAGAAACTACTAACATATACAATTACTTGAAGAGAGGGCACACAGAACATGGATCTGGACTCTTTCCAGTCACACCCAGTGACTAGACCAGATGTGACGGGCACAACACGAAACACAGTGGTTCCTTCTGAGAATCAGGAAACACTTTTTGCACTGTGAGCATGACCAAGCACTGGCACAAGCTGCCCAGGGAAGTTGCAGCTTCCCTCTCCAGAGAAATTCAGAAACCACCTAGACACAGTCCTGTGTGACTGGCTCTAAGTAGCCATGCTTGAAAAGAGGAATTGGACCAAACAACTTCCAGAGGTGTCTTCCAACCTTGGCTGTGCTGCGAGGCTGTGAAGCAGGTGTCTTAAAAGTGCCATGTCACTGCTCTGCCTGGTTGCTAGTCACCTACCACACTTCTCAGTCAGTAAATAACAGTTTTAAAATTATGTGTATCTTGTTTTCATAGACTCTTTGTGCACAGTAAAGGGAGAACAAAGTGGCCAAGGGAACATTACAGCTAAATGTGTTAGCTTCTCCCCACAGGAGTGGTTAACAGGAGCTCCAGCTAACAGAATCCGTGCTGCCAACCAAATTCACTGAATAGTTCATAAAATTCTATGGTTATGAACGCACTGATGAACTCAGAAAGTTCATAACAAGTTCCCACAAACTAGACATTTTAGCTTTCAGTGCAAAACCAGAAATATCATTTCCCTTACTAGTCCATGGAAAACATTTACGAATTAATCACCTGAAGAGTACTTTTCCAATTAACTTATCCTTGCAATCTATTTTATTTAATGTTGCAGTTTTTATTACATACTGTTTTGAGTTGATGGGGAAGCATTGCATCAGCTTATTCAGGTATTTCTTCCTTGAGTCCACAGTTGAACATAATTCATAAATAGAACTATTAAAATTCAACACACACAAAAATATTTTCTTGTATAGTCAGTCCCTTTCATATCATTATTTGCAATTAATTACAGAAGCAAGACAATATTTAATTCAATACTAAGGGATAATCTCATAAAAATATTTAAATATTTTCATGCCTTTTTGTGTATACCTTATTTTAAACCAGCCATTTATTACAAGTCTATGTTCAGAGGTGAAGTTTTTGTATACCTTATTTTAAATCAGCCATTTATTACAAATCTATGTTCAGAGACGAAGCTTTAGTCTCCTGTTTCTAATTAAAAGCTGCTTCTGACATTTCAAACTGCATATAATGAACATTTATTCTGCCTCATCTCCCAGTTCTTATAGAGAGAGATACAAAGTATCTGATCTTTTGAAGAAAAAGTGACTTTCTAACATAGTTCACTAGTTTCCTCATTTCTGACTGCTCTGCAGTCCTAACCCAACTTTTTTTTCTTACAGAAGATAAGATTTTGATGGATAGGAAAAGGAAGGATTGATACTGTCATTTTTCCTATAAGTTGCACACGATCTTTTAAGATACAAAATCAAAACTAACAGAAATATTTATTTGAAATCTCTAGCGAAGTTAACATGACTGCTTACGTCACAAAGAGAAGCAAAATTAAAATTACAGATAGTCAAGCACCACTTAACTTAGATGAAGACTCAAAAGGACTTTTCCTAAATTCAGAGAAAATTATAGGTTCCTTAAAGGTTTCTGCCTGATCTTTCTTAACTTGACTGTGGCCACCTCCAGCACATACTGTCACCTCCAACATAAAGAGGTGACATTGTATTCCATACATCTCCAAAATCAGAAACACACAAAAAAAAAATTAAAATTAAGCTTTAGTAAAGAAATTTTTTTTCCATTTTTTCCATGCAAGTGAAGCTGGACCTCAGCCCAGATCTTTAATGCAAGTTTAAAACTGAAAGCTTTCTGTGAGTTCAAAAAGAACCTCCCCAACCAGTTACAAGCTGCCTGCAATTCCTCGCATAGGACCCAACTTAAAACATTCTGACAGGCAGGCTATTCCAATTTTCTATTTTCCCTTCCCTCACTCTTGTCTTCTCTTCCATCTATACATTCATTCCAGATAAATAATTTCATAGATTTTTACAGATTTTCTTCTCTTCCTCCTTTCTTTGAACACCATACAAAGATGAGCCTGCTTGGCCAAATGTCTGGCAGGATCCCCAAGTAATTTTCTATCTTTTTCAGTGAACTTTAATGATCCCATAAAACTTGTACCATAAATTAAAAGCCAAGAAAAAGCATCTGCTTTTATCAACACATGATGTACCAGGGCACCATTTGCACCAGGAGTACACAGATGATGTGCAACTCTATCAGCTCACAAATGCAATGGTAGCAGCAGCAGCAATTAGTGTAAAACCAAATAAGAAACAGCTGTCTACATTACTTAGCACACTGTTAGCTGCAGGTTATTCATTTGTCCACATTTCTGAGGATTTTACTGGCAATCACTTCAAAGTGCCAGTCACAGTCCTCACATAATTGTACACTTATTATCTTACTACAGATATTGTACAAGATATTTTTAATTTAACAAGCGAGTTCTGCATTTTTCATGATACACAGTTGATTTTGGAAGAGTTCTTCTGGATGGCAACTAACATTAGCAATAATAGTCCTTAACTTTATGCTGAGCCACAGTGGGAAGCATTACTAAAGACAACAATCTTGCCAGAAGGCTCTAGACAACATAATGCAAAAGGAGAAATTTTCTCAAGTAAACAGTTAAAGAGTCAGAAATTAATTCTGGGACTGCCCCTGTCCGAGCTGCACCCCACAGCCAAATTATTGGCTTTTTCCAACTGTGAGAAGGGTGACTTGCCTCTCAGATGCACCTTACCGCCTCATCACTGACAATCCAAGTAACTTTTAGTGATCAATTCACAGGAGGAAATTACAGAAGGCAGTAGATTAGAAAATCGTGGATTAATTGCCCAAGCAACTCCCCAGCTTAGTCTTTTACACACACTTTTCTTACTTAGGGGTGCTTTCCATTTGTCCTCTGTTCAGCTAAAGGGAATCTTACCCGGTACTACTCCAACTCTCTGTAACAGCCACTCACTTCCAGATTTTGCTGAGCCACTTTGCAGTCACTAGTAAACAACGCTGTGGTTATTCTCCCTGTGTCAATCACACATTATTGATAATAAATAAGGAATCAAAGTCACACAGCTGAGAACCACTGCTTTAGCCACAAAAGCTTGGTCTAGCCAAGAATCCTCTTAGTGCCCCATCCCGAGGCGCTTTTTGCACTGCCTTCAGTCAGGCTACCAAAGAAGCTTGCAAACATTTCACTTCCAGCGTTGGAGAGCCTGGGCTGGCAAAGTAGGAAAGGTTAGTGGAAACAATAGGGCGGGGGAAGGGAAGCGCGCTAAGTTAGGAGAAGAATCTCCTTCTACTCAGACCAGCTCCTATACAAAACGAGGCTCACAATGAAAGAAAAGGCTTCGATGTCGCAGGACACCATAGTATGATCTAGGTAAAGCAGGCGATCGCTGCGAACGGGAGGGTGCGCAGGATGTACCTCAAACGGGGGAGCGGAACAAGTGGCTCGGGATCCGCGTCACACCCCGCACACCCTCCGGCATCCCGCGGGGAGGATGCTCCTCACCTGGGGAGCGGCCCGGGATGTGTCCCGCCCCGCACATCCTCCGGCATCCCGGGTGGCTCGGGATGCGCCGGGATCCCCGCGAGCTCCACCGGTCCTCGGGCGCCCCCCGGCGGCTCCGCACCGCCCGCCGGGACGGGAGCGCCGGGAGCGCCCGGACCCCCGGCCCCGCTCCCCGCCCGCAGCGTCACCGCCGCCAGCGCAGGTCGCGGTTGGGTTAATGGGACCAAGACCGGGTCGGTACCGGGACTTTCATACTTAGCGCTGGTCCCGTGTATGGAATCAGTTAACAGGGATTGACACAAAAACGTCATTATTGAGCAAATCCCACCGTTTCTGCAGGCCGCGGGTGGAACTGCCAAGGCACTTTGCTTAGACACACACTCCACATAATAATTTTCTTAAGGAAATCAATGGGAATTGGGTTATTTACTGCATCAATTTTTACTCAGCATCAATGAGAAAGGGAGAAGTACAGGTAAAATTTCCCAGTAAAGACACTCACAGTGTAACATTTCCATTCCTGTCTGTAGAATGTACAGTACCACTTCTGGTTAATTTCTGCTGCCCGGATGGTATCCAAGCACCTGCCCTGAAATTCACTCCAAGTGCTGCACTCAGCCGCAGCAGACGCTAGAGGTTTAGTATTTCTGCACCCTCACAGCTGTGATTCAGCAAAGCATTCCAGCTTATTCACCAAAACACTTGGGCATGTGCTAGTTTTGTAGCATGCATGTAGCTCCCCTTATCTCTGTGTAGCTTTTTTCTAGGCCACAAACGCCACTTTCAGACCTACCTTTCTCTGAGAATCCAGGCTGTTTGAGGACTGCACACCACTTGGAAAACAAATGTATCCTGAGTCAAAGCTAGATGGCAACTTCACAGCTGTGTAGCACTTGCAGCATAAAAGGGCAAGCAGGAGCAATTTAACACAGCTTCATCTGCTTAAAGACATCAACTACAGTCGGCTGATTAATGGGAGACAACATGAGGGTCTTTAGCAACTCAAATGTGAATATAAACTGAATAAAAACCTCTCTCTACCAGCGACTAGCATCATTAGCAACTGCACCAGCAAAGGACGCTTCAGTTCCAAGGGCAGGCAAAAGCAGAACTCCTCAGAACAGCTACTTTGCAGGTTTTGCTGTCAGGCATATTGCAAAAAGACTGAAAATTCTTAGCCACCCTGAAGTTTTACACTGCAGTTTTTAGGAGCAAAAATGGACTTAAAGTTTTGAGTCACAAATGCTTAAACCCCAAGTTACCATTTTCACATCAGCCCTGGCACAGCTCTTTGTAGGCGTGTATCCTTCATCCTCCAGTTAGAACTTCCTGCTTACCTAAAGTCACCTTTCCAATGAGATTCACTACAGTGGATGATATTAAATTTTAGATTGGATATTTATGTGAAGTGTTGCTGACTAATGGTTGCAAAGGAACCATAATGCTGACCACTGGCTATCTCACATTCTAATTTCACCACTCTAACTGTCCATTAACAGAGTGTTGTTTTTACATGGAGTCTAATAGAGGATTTTAAAACATTAAAATAATAAACCCACGAAAAGGGAAGCTATGACAGTATGATAAACTACCAATGCCTAGCAAACACCATGTCCATGCAAAGAGATTGAAAGGAATGTAATAGAAAAACACTTCAGACTTTGAATATTGTCAGCCAACCATTGAATGCAATACCTAGAAAGAGCTGTTCAAACAATCTATAGCAAACAAGGCAGACAAGCCAGATCGAACTGCCAGTCTAGACCTTTTTCAATCTGGCCTCAATGTTTAGCTCTTTCAAACTCAGCAAGGCACTCAATCTCTTTATTTCCATGACACCTTTTAGCCCACCTCGTGAAGGCAAATCAACAATTGTGACATATAAGTGATAGCTGCCATAGAAAAGTCTCCTTTAAACCAGCACCGAACACAGAGCACCACAATGTGCATCCCATTAGATTCTCAGTGTATGGAGAGCTCCAGGCTTTGGCACACTGCTAAGAAGATTGGATATTTGCACCTTGAACAGAAAACCTATCTCTTGAGCAGAATTAGTTCACCATAATTCACCTTACTTCAGTGCTTCAGACTGGGGTACATTTAAGCACCCTGGTTTAGAAAAATCTCTGCCCAAAGATTAGGAGATGGACAGTTAAGCATCATAGCTCAGCTGCATGCTGGCTACTGAGCTACACAAACTGATAATGCTCTTCGCATACATATTAAGGATCTCCTTCTGAATGTTATTAACAGCTTTCTTGAATACTTTTAACTTCAGTGATACACAATTTGTTTTCCATTGTCCTAGCTCTGGCAAGCTGTTCATCGCACGCCTGAGTTTTTCCCATAGAGTTATCCTTAAAGATATCAGGTATCCAGCATCCGACGGGGTTAGCAATACCAACACATGTATCTGCAGACACTGAATTTACATGCAACAGATTCGTACTGGATTGTGCTGTCAGTTTGGGAACACCAGTACTGAAAACCAAAGCTAACAGAGTTACACCCTGCTTCAGAAATGCTCCCTATTCTTTTAAATGGAAATGCAATTGTCCCATGGCAAAAACACCTGCCCCACTAAAGACTATTTTAAGGCTATTTGAAGCTTTCCAATAATGTGCATTTGAACTCCACAATACAATACCTTTTCCTCACTAGAATAGCTAGGTCAATCAGACCTACACCACCCAAAATTTCAAGGAACCAAGAACAAACTTGAGAAGTGCTATCCCAAAAGAGTTTTTCTCATCTGACAGTAGTTAGAACCCCAAAGAAAAATGTTGGGTTTTGTTTGTTCCACCCTCCCCAAGGCTGGTCCTATGTTGCTGCTGCTTGAAGGGTAAGAAAGTTTCCATTTTATTCTACCTACTTTCCTGCCTTAAAAAAAAAAGGCAATTTCACAAACTCTTGCAGTTGCAGCAAGAAGAAAAGTTCCACAACCAAGTGACTGGATTCTGTAAACTGCTTACTGTCAGGTATTTCGGCAGCATAGAAAAAACAGAACAGCAGTAACTGAATAGTCAGCTCACATGTGTGGAAATTGAAACCTCCAAGATATTCTGGGAGCAATGCTCTGTTTTCTGTAGCATTTCTGCATAATCACATCAGAAAGCATGCTCTTTGCTGGAGACACTATGATTACATGCATGTCTGTACACCTTCTGTTACAGCTGAGTCCCTGGTTATTAAATAGGGCATCTGAGGCTCAACTGCAACACAAGCGAAATAAAGCACGCTCAGGATGAAAACACTTAACCTGGCACTGCCAGCAAAACACATGGAGCATTTCTAAATTGCAATTGCTATCTCCCCAAAGGATGTCACCAACTTCCCTGTTCTTCTTTAAGGCATGTAAGAGTCCTCCCCCTACCTTGCACACGTCGAGTGGAGAGGGCTTAAAGCAGAGAAATGAAACAAATTTGACTTGAAAGTACTTCAGCTGGACCAGAGAAAACAAGATCCAGTTGCAAAGTTACCTAACTGAGCCCGTACTGCACAACTACAGCCAGTTGTGTAACAAACCTCAGGACCATTTTACAGCTCTTAATCAGGCAAAACTCCCCGCTGATTTCCACGAGGGAGCTCTAATCAATCAAAAGCTCTGAGAACTGATTCCGGTTTTCTCCTTTTTGATGAAAAGATTTATTTTGAGCTATGAGACTATCAGATTATATGAACTCGGCAAACCCATAGCGCTCACTTTAACAGCATAAGGAATTCGTCCTGTGTTTTAGTCTACCAACTGTATTTGGTAGTGTACAGGAAAAACAAGAAACAACACTTGAACTGACATAGAATAATTTCACAAATAACGGACTTGTTCTCCTGACAGGTAAAAGAAAAGATGGAATTGACAGAGGGAGATCCGCAGCTCTTTAATTAAGCACCATCCCCTTTGGGCGAACGGGGAAGACCAGCGTCCCCGCCCGGGTTCCTCCCTGAAGTTGCGCCGCTCCCCGCGGCAGCCGGGAAGAGAATCCCTCCGCGATGAGCCCGCAAGTGACCGGCGGGGGTCCCGCAAGCATCCCGAAAGCGCGCAGTGAAGACCCTGTCAGGAAGACCCTGCCGGAGCGGCGGCACCGAAGGTCGGAGGGAGGCGGGCGGGATGCGAGGCGCCCGCTCCACGTGCGCTAGCTCTGCGTCCGCACCGCCGGCCAGGGCGACAGAGCCCGGCGCGCCCGTCCNGGGGAGCGGCGGGCACCGACGGGCGCTGGGGACGCTCCGGGGCTGCGGCGCGCCTCTCTGCCCTCCCTGCGAGGAGCACCGAGGTGTTCTCGGGAGCCCTTTCAGCACATCCGGCCGGTAAGGGGCTGAGTAAGTCCAACCAGTGTTTCCAGTGAGTCAAACATTGCGGAAAATTCGGGCTGTAGCATCCACGTGCCGGCAGAATTGAAAATGCATCGGAGCCCACAAGGTAACGAGGCAGCAGTGGCAGCCTGAGAGAGTCAAACGAGCTTGGACGGCTGGTGTGGGACCATTGTTTCTCCTGGCATCAAGGCTCTTGCTGACTCTGCAGTGCCTCTCTAAAAGTCCTAACAGGGAGAAGGGATAGGATGGCCCCAGCTAAGATAAAAGAGAGTTCTTACAGTTAAAAACCCAGCACAAGGACTCGGGATATCAGGATTCACTGGCTTTGCCCACCCGTGGTAGTCACTCAGTTCTTGATCTACTGAGCAACTGTGGTGATGCTGAAGTGAGTTCTTGTTAAAAGTTTGGCTGGCTTCCCAGAAATCCTCAAATTACGCAGGGAATTGGATTCATACTTATCAGTTAAACAAGCGCCCAAATATTTGCAGAACATGGCATCTTTGTGCCATAGCTCCCCATCTCTATTATCAAATCCCTCTCCCTACCTCACAAGAATCTGATGAAGACCTAACTGTGGCTCAATGATTTCACAATGACAGAAGCATATCCACTCCTGAAGCATATCCACTAAGAGATGGGTGGTGCAATTTCATCCCATTCTCCTCCAAACAAGCATAAAGATATAAACACAAAATATTTTGAAAAGAAGGTGTCTCCAGGGATGCAAATTTTTCAGGAAAGAAAAGGAGTGAGAGACAGAAACAAGTCAGTGTGCTGTGAATTTGATGACAGGTTTTGCTGAGCTGGCAAACCCTGGACTACCGCTCCTGACACTGTGAGGTGTGAAACACAGAACAGGCAGACAAACACATTTGCTAGCCCAAACCAGGAACACTCATCACAAGTCTTCCAAATCAAAAATTTTAAGAGACACCTCTTGGGGTATAGCTGAAGTCCTCTGTCAGAAACCCATGGCTCTCTAATTAGAGACTTCAACATGATATTGGTGCAAATGTTAAAACTATACATGGTAAACCTGATCTTTTTTCACATTGCTGATAAAGTACAAAAAAAAGCAGCATTTTACTGAGGATATTGTGCAAAAAAAATCCTGCTGATCAGTAATTTGTTCACAGCATTAAAATCAAAAGTCATTCTATTTATGCACTCACAGAAATCAACTTATTTTACTTTCATGGTATAATGAGAACTATACATCTAAACTAACCTAAATATAATAAACATTATTATTTCCCTTGTCTTTTCTGCTTACCTCTTCTCTGTTACTGTTTTATAAAGCTATGATTTTTTTTCCTTATGTACCACTTACTTAATAGCAAAACCATAAAGGTAATCAAGTTCTCCAGGAAGCCAAGATTTCCCTTAATTATACTTGGATCTCAGAAGTCTTTAGCTTAATAGCAGCAGGACCATATTGCACAGATATGCATAGGTGAAGCCTCCAGGGAAAATCTGTGAATTAATGCAAAGGCAGGTTATGCTGTCCCAGAATAACTGCTGGGTGAGGCTGCTTGGCTCCCAGACTGGGCATGCTGTGTCACGGCTGGGAGCTGTGACAGCACGCTGGCACTGCTTCCTGCTGGTGGGACACAGCCTCTTGCACACCAGGATGCTGGATGTTGTGCTCAGCTCTCTAGAAAACAGCCAGAAACACAGGATGCCCTGCAGGAGTAAGGGAGACCTCATGCATCTGTGGCTTTGGCAGGATTTTCACTGAACATATTTGTGGTCTAGCTGTAGGCTGGAGCCTACCCCTGGGGTAACCTGCTGCAGGGGGCTGTGAGAAGGAAGGAGCAGGGTCTCCATCTGTGTTTGCCTGAGTCCAGATGAACAGGAAGAGGGAGCTTTCTGTTCTGTATCTTACACTCCAGCACTAAAATAATACTTCTCATTCTGAGGCACAGATCGAATAAGGGCTTTGAATACCACCCTGTAGTTATGTGCCCACACAGCTACATGCCTCGACATCCCCTCTGCTTGCTAATATTACTAGCTTATATCGCTAAATCACCCTTAAAAGGGCAGAGAGCTTCTGTAAATTAGGACAGAACTGCGGAAAGTACCTGAGTCCTCCTGCGGGTGGCATCAGAATGTCTTCAGTGGACAAAGGCGTTCCAAGGAAAGAAGAGAGGGATGATACTCCTGCTTGCCAACCGCCAGAATCATTACAGTGCAAGTACTGCTAAGAAGTTCAGATAAATCAGCAGATCTTTGAATTAAAAGGATGATTTAAAGTAGTAAGAATTAACATCACTCCATAAGCCCTTTTAATTCTGACAAAGAAACCTTTATTAAACCTCGCAGCCAAGCTTTGTACAGGTTACAGTTATCACAGGAGGAGGATGCACATGCACAGTTTAAACTCACAGCTTCTACAGCTTCAGCAAAATGGGAATTTTATCACCACCAAAAGTACTTTCACACTTTTTCATGTAAGCCTCAAGGAGTCAGTTACAAATTGATGAACACAAATGAATCACCACAGTTGCCCAACAGGATGCAGAAGGGTTAAGCGTAGCCAGGATAACAAAGGCTACAGATGCAACCAGAGCAGGGTTGGTGAGTGTTTTTAAAGTGTTGTGTTACAATTGTCATGCTTGTTTCTAGTACCTATATGGATCGGGAAAGACCTTATCACACTGAGACAGGTCAGTGTATACTCCCAAGCCAATATACATTTTGGAAATATTCAAGTGCTATGGGTCTAACTACTGAGGAAATGACTGCCTTACCTGCAGAGTATCTTGTGCTTATTTTACAATACATTTTCTCAGAATTTGATCATGCCTTGTACTACTCAGTTGCCCATATGACTAAATTGCACTGCCTGAGACCATAATCACAACAAACCTCAGTCAACTTGTGCCCAGCAGCCACCATCAGTTGCAAAATGAGTAAAGCATGACCTTCAAAAACACATCAGGAAAAATGTTTCTTTCTTTTTTGTCTCTTTTTTTCTTCCTCTTCTTTAAAAACATTTTAGATGATCTAAGTTGGTGTTTGTTGCCACAAGCATTGATCTGCCCACCTGACATTTACATCTGACTTGCCAGAAAATATGATTTTGCTTAGGAACTTCATTGACACTGTTGCTTGCAAAAGGCCTGGATTAATTTCATTAGAGATTGAATACTTGGTCTCTACTACAACTAGTGAAGTGGGACTCTTTTGTTTATAAAAGTTTAGGTATGTGAAAGGAGTCTGAAGTTCAAATCACCCACCTTCTGAAAAACTGGGTTCTTTNCCCCCCCCGCCCCTCCCTGCCCGCCGGCGGCAGCAGCGACGAGCGCCCTTCTCCCGCGCCGGGTCCCCGTCAGCGGTCGACGGGAGAGCAGGAGCGCCGTCCCGCCGGCAGGGCAAGCCCCATGTGAAGAGGAGCGAGGGNGAAAAAAATCCCATCTGTTGCCCTAAAACCCATCTCTGATTTGTACTGATAGAGGATCAATTCCAGTTTACCATTTCCTTCCATTAATTAATTCTTAACAAAGTTAGTATCAAAAAAACCCAAGATTTGTTCTCATGAGATTTAGAGTTAGGAGTCTGTGTGTACAATAGTCATCACAGAGAATGAGTGTTTTTTTTTTCTTGCCAGCAGTGATGCTATTCTTAGTTTTGTGTGTGGTCCTTATGTGTGTCATAGATAGGCACAATAGATACACATTGGCAGCTTTGATCATATTCAGAGATGGGCTAATCTCCAGGTCCAGGAAATTATCCTAAAACTCTCATCATGTTGGCAGCAGAATTTTAACCAACAGTTCCCAAGAGCCTCTACCAGCACATTGTTGCCTTTAGAGGATTCAGAGCTACTAAACATATTAGAGGAAATTAGAAGGATGCAGGAATTTTGTATTAAAAAGCCCAAACCCACAACAACAACAAAACCTACTTGGGCTACAGCTATAACTTTGTATCCCAAAGGTTTTAGAAACCATTCAGGCAGTTGTGTGATGTGTGGCACTATCTGAACCCTCACACTGGACCCTTTTGGCTTCAATCCATGATCAGCCAGCTTTCTGACACTGAATAGCAATAAAGCTGGCACCGTTGCTGACACCAGGATGTGGTATTGAGTAGTGTGACAAGACAAAGTACACATTAGCCTGAAGGCAGGGCTGTGCTCTGTAGCAAAAGAAAGCTAAGTGGTACAATCTCTTGCTGCCTGCCACTGCTGGGTCACGGTCACTTATGCAATGCCATAACTGTGAGGAGCCTGAGTAGTGCCCAGCAGCCTCCATGAAACAAAAGATATCCCAAGCAAGACAGTCATAAGCAATAACTGATGCAGAAATTGATTCCAGCGGCTTTTCAAGACCATATTATCTTCAGTGCCACCTGCTGAGCTATCTAACATCTTTGGGAATTGACAGCTAGAAAGAATGTGAAAGAATGTGAAAAAGACAAAGATATCATTGTTTCTCTAAAGGATTCCCTTCTTGAAGAAAATTATTTAAAAAGGAAAATAATCAAAGAAAGTGCTAAGGTTGAAGATTCTGAGGCACACAGAAGCACCTCACCTTTACCCACCCAACTTGCTAGGGGAACCTCATGCCATTTTGCCATGGGTGATACTATTTCCCTTCCCTGTTGTATTCATCCCTTTTGTGCAATCTCACAGTCCTGCTTAGTGACATCAAACTGATCAACAGAGAAAACAGTAAAAATAATCCTATCTCTGAATAAAAACATTACATTCGTCACTGCCCAAAACTTTAAAAAGGAAAATTGAATCTTTCCTCATCCTCTCCAGAAAAGTCACAGGGAACTTCTCAAGGCTGGTGACAGCGGCCACCAGTGATGCCAGAAAGCATCCTGCAGCAATGGAGTGCAACTGTAAATGAAGCACAATGTGGAGCTTTACGGCAATTGTGTTTCCACCTGCAGGGTTTAGGCATACAGTTCTACTGATTTCAGTACCTGTCTGTGTGGTTCTGGCTTTACTTGCTGCTTAATTTTTGAAGAACCACATAGCTCAGCAGAAATCAGAGTAAGCAGCCAGCCATTCACTTTGCACAACTTGCAGGATTCGTGCCCATGTTCAGACTTAAGTACTGCCTGAAAGAAAGGAGTCCATGACAGAAGGGGGCCTGTGGCTTCTCTATAGGCTCTGTAATTATAGTCAAAACATATTCAGCAACAGCTGCTGCATATCACAGGTACACAATGCTAAGGACTTGAATTACTGCAAGTCCCATAGTGCCACACCTCCCATATTCCATGAGTCTTCATGTCATGAGATCAGTAGTTAGGGGAGGTTGTTCCTCCCTGTCACTACGGGATCACGATTTCAGCTCCATTTACCCCTACATGGATCTTCAAGCTCAGTACAGGCAGCCAAAATAGTCTTTCACTGGCCAAGGGCATGGTGGTGCAAGACCTATCCAACAAGTATGATGCTGTAATTGGCAACCCTGTAAGCTGGCATTGGTCAGGGTTCCATAACCAAACTTCCACATTGCAGGAAGGGATGGAGGATATGAGCTCACAGTGCACAGAAGGAAGCTGTTTGCTGTTTGTTGGTCACGTCTGAATTTAATGTGTGGGAATTTAAAAGACAGTAAAAAATGTAATCTAGCTGGCTAAATATCATGCAAAGATGAAGACAGATCACAGCATCTAGACAGAGATATAATGTTCTAAAGTGATATCAACTCTTAAATAAAGTTCTCCTTATAGCAATGGTGAAAATGGGAGGAATTATAGTGGGACTTGCCTAATATTCTTTAGTGATAATTTTACAAGGATAAGTTAATATACCAACACTTTTTCCTGTTACCAGCCTTTTCTGTGTTTTGGCAGCCCATAATATTTTTTCTGTGCCCCCTCCACTGCCCCCAGAGCAGAGCTGAAAATGAGAAAAGGTTCCAATCTAAACCAAGCTGAGAATAATTTGTCCAACATAACCTTTTTTCTGAATGAAACATGAAATCTCACCTAGAAACAAAAATGCCACTTAATGTGGTTTTTGGTCCATTAGTTAATAAAGGGTAAGAATTACACTTTGGCCATGCTGTTGCCGACATATGCTTGGCCATTTGCCATTCTGGCTGTTTCTGGACAGATTTTTAGCTACTGTGTAGCATGTGCATTTCTATCACTCTGTCAAATAGCAATTGATTACACCAGCCTCATGCTGTTTGCCTTGGAACAAAAAACTCTAAAGCTTGTTTAACAGTAAGAGTCTGTTGCTTTCTCTCAACAATTGTCTGAGAGAGAAAAAGCATCTTTTGTTACAAATGGTTTGCTTAAAACCACCCAGCTCCTTTTGTGCTGAAGTTTCACACACAGCAGGAGACTATCTGTGTTTCAGTAATAAAATCTCTACTTTACAGTCTCTACTGTCAAGGTCAGAGGTAGTTTTTTGCCAGGTACCATGGTTCCTGGCAACGCTTAAAGCCCTGATACCATAGAAGATATTTAATATCCCTCATTCCTTGTATCCTACAGATGGTGATTTTATTGGCTTTTATGAGAATATGAATAAGGAGGTACTGTACCAAATGGGAATTTACCAATAGAAGTACATTTAAAGCCCTTAAATAGCTTGTTATCTTCACCATTTAAAGACATCATTAAGCCTGTTCTCTATAATAAGGTAATACTATATGAAGGTAAAAATCAGCTTTTCACCATCACAATGGAAAATTCCTCTTCATCTGTCCTCTTAGTATCCTCTTAGCAAGAAACAGAGGAAAAACATAATTTCAGTATCTTCTGATGCAAAGCTAAGACTCCTAATTGCTCTGCACAGTTTTAATACAAATACAGAAATTTTAATACAAACAGTTTTAATACAAACACAAAAATACACCTTAAGTTGATGAATTACAATTTTATTTATAAGATTTAGTATTTCACCACAGATTTAAAAAAAGTTAACTTATCTAACTTGTTCCTACATTCTCTTAGTATTTTTTTTTTATTTTAAACATCAAAAGCAGCTTTTCTAGGCCGAAATGACCTCTAGTGCAACTCTCTTTTAGTCATGCAATTAAGCAATAGCACCTTTTTAGCAGCAGTGATTATGGAAACCATTGCTTCCATCTTCTTGCTCTGGAAAGCTAGTTGTGATGTCCAGGGCAAACAAAGACAGGCCACAAAGATGGGACTCTGAACAGGAAAAGATTTGGCTTCACAACTGGAAGAGAAGGAAGAATATCCTGCAGTATTTTCTCTTTTTCATCGTCAAATTTAGAAAGCCTTTGAGATTCCCTGCAACGCAGCTGGGAACTAATGTAAAGAACATAATTTTAACTTCAACCCTTGCAACTAGCAAATCAGAACTAAAATCACTGATGGCTGGCAGGAAGCATTGACAGACTAGTCACAATTACATGACTTCCTGCTTCTTTCAGTAGCTGACCCAGAAGCAGCCACAGCCTGGTTTTCATTTCCGTATTGTACAGAGGTATTAGTCTGGTCACCTGAGGTGTTATTATTACACATGGCTGCTTCAGCTCTTTGCCCCTCACTTTTTGAAGGGACTGCAGGTGTCCAGGAACAGGTAAGAGAAGGCAGATTTCCAATGAAGAAGCTGCTGAATGGGCAGCCTCAGGAGCTCATAGATAAATGCATTAGAAGGAATTGTATGAGAAATTCAAGACTAATGAAAAATTAATTTTCTCTCTTTTAAAATATCAGATTTAATTCTGCTAAACTTTAGGTTCAATTTTTATTATTGCAGAAGCTGGCTTGGACACCAGCTCCACTTCTGCAAAGCAAAAATTGGTAAAATTAATCGCTGAAGTCACGGATCCCAGCTGAAACTGAAGCCCCCTTTGCTGGGGCTTTACAGGAATAAAATAAGCAGCTTGTGCCTAAGAAGATGACTAAAGAAGGTGGATGTGAGAGGGAAAACAGTGGCACAGACTAAAAATGTAAAAAAATTTGTTAACAAACCAGTGTCAGAGCCAACAGTAGACTTCTGATAAAAACCTCCCCAGATCAGTTTTTGGTGTACAAAAACTCCACGAACAACCAAGAGGTCTCAACTCACCCAGAGGTTTTGAGCCTAGGGAAGAATTTACTATTAAGCAGCTGTTCCTTATTCGAGAAAAGGATAAACTTTACATTTTGAAGTGTATAGTGACCCCAGTGAACGTTTCAGGCAATATGAGCAATCTGGCTTGGGATAAGCCTCAGATTTTCAGAAGAGCAGCAGAAAATTACAAAAAAAATGTGTGTGTACACAACATATTTTCCACTATTGGTTAGTAAGAACTGTAGCAAGGGCAGGGTGAGGAGGTGTCAGATGTTAACAGAGAGGCCTGAACCATTCTGCCAGCTACTCTGGCTCGTGCTAAGAGAAAGAATTACCACAGCGACAAGGGTGGAAGAGGCCTTCAGAGGTGATGAAAATATACACCAAAAACATTTTACACTAAAGGATGCCTGAAATGTGTTATTTGCAGTTATTTTAACTACTAACATGTGAAACAGGATGCAGGCCATTTTATCTCTTGTTTCTGCTCTCCCAGCAATAGACTAAGTGCTTTAACAAGTGTGAGCCACAGAAATTCAAACAGAAAATAAAATATACTGAGTGAAACCAGAATAAGGTGATCCTTACAGGGAGATTCCTGCCTTGTCAGATTACAAGGATGAATTCAATGCAGAATTCAATAGGGATCAGTCACAGCAAATCACATTACAAGACAAGAACTTGAAAAAAACCCCACCCACTATATTTGTAACTGCATTTTTTTAGAACTTATGACTATTTAAAAATCTACTTGTTTAAGAGTGCAACTTTTCATATAGCTCAGCAAATCCCAAACCCTCTCTGATAAGATTAGGAAGAAATTCTGCCTATGCACAGGTTATTCTACATTAATCATCTGCCCACCAAGGCACTGGTAGCCTTCACAAAGATAAGATGTCAGAACAAGATGAAGCATTGGTCTGATTCAGCATGAAAAGTTCTCACAGGTTTTCCCTGAAGTGCTGACTTTTATCCTCACTGACTTTAGTTCACACACAAGTGTATTAAACAGAAAAAAGAAAGACAGTCATCCTCCTTTCTTCAGGCTGCTGTGCATGCATGTGTTTTTTTCAGCCTATAACAGGGCTTCCAAAAATGGGGTCTGTGATATTTCAATGTTTCAGCTGTTTTGCGTCATAAATAAAAGGGTTGAGGAATCCTTAGATTTCCTACAGAAAGGTTTTCTTTTGTACTAACTAGGTTTTCTTTTTGTGACTAACACTGCTGAGATGATATTTTTCTGCATATTTGCTGAAGATGGAGGTTAAAGGTAATGAGAACTTCAAGGGCACTGAGTTTTAATGAGAACAAGTTATCTCCTGTTGTGTCCCTTTTCAACTATTTTTTCAAGTTAACAAAATATTTCCAAGAATTTACCCTGACTGACCCAAACTGTTACCTGTGAAGACATTCAACTATCTGCTAAAATCATTTTTATATAGCACCTTGCTTAAATCAAAAATGTTAGCTGAAGTTCTAATTCATGACCAAAGGAAAAGGGTTTGTGCACATCTCTGCCTCATAAAAGTTCTGATGCTCTATGCATGAAGCCTGAAAAAAATCAGAAATTCGTGGATTCATCCTTTCTAGGATCCTTTTTTATCCTCTCTGTGTGTGTCTTGCCTCTCTTCATGAATCTTACCTCTGGCATATCATCTGGGCTTCCACTTTTTTATTTTCTGTCTGTCACCCCCCAGCTATAAACTCTTCCAGCTCTGTTTCACTAACCTTAGGCTTGGGTTTATTTTCCTTTCTAGATGATATTCAAGACTATCAAAATCATTATTAATGACATATTTTATCATTTTATTAACAATCTTTCAAATGCATCTGCTGTGCTGCTGAAGCCAATTAGAAAAATAATTGTCTTCCTGTGCCTGAGCAGAAAATTGGCTTAGCTCCAAAAAAAGTGTTCTCCAGGAAGGTTCCCATTAAAATGTAGCTTACAACATTCAGTAACTACTGAACGTTATTGATTCTGTTTACTGAGTCCTACCCAGGCACAATGTTTCCCATAGCAAATACATCAGTGATGAATAAGTGGGTTCAGCAGCTCCTGTCCAAAGATTTGCACTTGCTTACTGGAGGGAATCCTGCATCATCTGTTATCCACACGCTGTCCTCAAGGGTCATCATTAGCTAGGAACGAGCCTGTTATTTCTTGTATGCCATTCTCTAGGCACACTCACGTCAGCTGCTGAAGTTTTTCTGGGTCCTTGGAGGCCACCCACTGTAACAGCCAGGCCCTGAGGGCATCAGCAGCCTTGGCTGTCTCTGTCTCACTGTGACCACTGCCCAGCACATCCAGGACATCAGACCCTGCCCCAACAGTGAAGCAGCAGAGCCGGTCTCTGGCATCCCACAGCTCTGGCTGGCCAAGGACCCTACAGAGTTGGGCCCACATCCCATCCCATCCCATCCTTGATGCCCAGGGCTGCGGCTGCCTCACTTCTGGGATGGGGGGATGGGCCCTGACTTGTGAGGTCCTGTCCTGCTGCCCTGGGAAGGAAGTACCCTGAGGTCCTTGTCCTTTAGGGAATAGCTGGCATTTCTGCATGCTGACAGGAGCCACTATAGAATCTTTGTACATCAGATTCATTGGAAGAGTTGGTAATACTGATTCTGAGGGGCTAAATATAAAATCCTACTATTTATGAATGTTGAGAACTAGATACTTTCTTTTCAAGGAGGAGTTAGTAAGTGCAGTATTTGCCCAAGCTATGGACAGAAATAAATATGGGTCACCAGGAAGAAAGAAAAGGGGCCAGGATAATAGTGGCATGAAGATACTGCAGCCATCATCTCTTCTGCTCCCGTTTGGGCTGGTTTTTATTCTTGACTCCACCTTGGCCTCCCACCAAGTCCACACTTCCTCACTGCAAGGGCAACAGGACAGAGGTCTTTGTAAGAGCCCTGGCAGGCCATACAGAATCAGATCCACCATTTGGTGTTTTTACAATTGCAAATATTCAGACACTGTTTGCTACATCTGTTCCACAGCCCAGACCACTGTCTGTCTTGATTCATCCAGGATTTACCCCTCAGCTGGAACATGCCCTCTGTCCATAAGAGGGAAAGAGCACATCCACCACGCCAGCCACATCTGTGATGCAGTTCCCACTTTAGCTGACCATCTCCAACCTTGGCTCAAGAACCTTCTGCATTTCAGTTTGACCAACAACTAACATGAGCTGTTTACACAGGAGGTCCCAGGCTCTGCTCACAGCTCTGTGAAATCTGAAGGCAGCACATTCCTACCTTTGCTCGAGCTCTCCTCCCCAGGCCATCCATCTTTTACTTTCTTTCCTGTTACTCTTCCCAAGAGACCAGAGTTGCAGGGTCTTTCATCTTCAGTGTACTGCCCATCAGTCACATTCCCAGACATGCTTTTTGATCTTCTTTCCAGCCTGCTGGCCTGCCAACAGGAGCCATTTTATATCAGTGCTACACAGCACGTTGTGAAAGGTGAGCCTTCCACACCCCCGGCAAAGCCGTCCCTCACAGCTTTCCATCGAAGTGGGCTCTCTCTCTTCTCTGTACAGCCTGCCCGTGCTTGGAGAGCATCCACTTAGGGTGGCAGCAGGCAAGTGCTTACCACCTCTGAATCAAACACTTTTAGCTGTTGCTTTCAAGTTTTATTAGTGTTTATTAATTCCTGTTGATATCTTGCCAAAAGCATTTTTTGTAGAATGGCAAAACAGTTAGAAGGTATCCACGCTCTTCTTTTTTTTTTTCCCCTGGATGCTGCACAAATTGATTATTAGAGAAAGACTAATTCATTATCCACAAATAGTTCATAACCCAAATGCACTGCCACCTGAAAACATTCTTTTTCAGCTGAAGTATTCTTTCCTGTTGAAGTATGCTGCTTCAGAAATTCCTTCACTTCTGAAGCATGACAACAAGAAATTGCTGTGTAAATCTGGGGGCAGAGGACGACTAACCCTTAACCTCAGCACTTGGAAAGGTGACAGGTCTGTATTTATTTTTATTTACCAGTTACAGCACAGCAACGGAAGAGCTTACTCCCTTCAGTCTGAGTTTTCAGCAGGAACATTTGGAAAATTCTCTGCATTTCTAAAAAACATTAGGCAGTAATAGTTTAAGCCTTACACTTTCTCAAACAAGGGTAACACCAGGAGAGAAAACTAAAGCAACTTGTCATTGAGAAATCACCCAAACCACAATTAACCTTCAGGAGCTCAAAATGTATCACACTTTTGTCTTCACAGTCTGCCAGTTGCCCAGATAATGCATTTATTATTTTTTCATTCTCCATATCGATAGGCACATCATCTGCAAGCAAAAAGGATACTTACATTCTAACAAGGAATCTGGAAGAACAATCCCCAGGAAACAAAGATATGGCCAAGAATTAATGTAAGAAAACACACAAAAGAGTATAAAGAACAGAGCTGACCATGTGTCATGGTCTGTCTGTGGTTGCCAAAATGGGCAGGTGTCTACCACCCCATCATAGACATTTTAAACATGCACTCTGCAGATGGGAGCTGGAATATAGATCCCAAGGTAACTCTGAAATATCCTTACTTTTAGATTTCTTTTTCACCACTAACCAAAGGTATTTACCTATTCATAAGGCTCAGATCTGAGTGTACAAAGCAATTCCCATTCTCAGAGCTACAGAAATCTAAACAGAAAACCCTTGTGTCTTCATTTTATCCCTAAAAAAGGTTGCTACACAAGGACTCAACTCAGAGACAAATTTCTGATGAAGAAGTAACAAGTCTCCCACCTCCTCACACAACATTAGTTGCTAATTCTTCCTGGCTGAACTTATACATTGGTATTGCCATACCCACAGATCTGTCCTGATTGCACATTATTACTGTCCCAGGGCAATACCTAACTGGTGAAAGTGAGCAGCAGCAGCACAGCCACCTCAGGATGGTGACCTCTGTGTCCAGAACACTTCATAGTACATATCCCCTTTCTACAGCCATTATGTCTCTCCTTCTCTGGGGAAATAGATATTCCGAAATACTACAACTTTTATTCAGAGGGTTCACACAGAGGAGTATTCCAGTACTACTATAAAGGAATAATTAAGGCCAGTTCTGCTGGGGAGGTCTTAAGCCTCCTGTAAACTCATCACGCAGTTCTGCAAACAGAAAGGAAATCTAAGAGACCCTTAGCAAGTGGAAAACCTTTCACATCAGCTCTCTGGCACAAAAGCAACACTTTTTGAGGTGGTGCAGAAAACAAATCTAGAGACACAAAACAGTAGTTAAGCATGACTAGGTTGTGCTGTTCTACTATTCGCTATTAAACCTTTTCATGCTGACAGTAAAACTCTGCTGCATGCTCTTCAAAAATCAACAGGACACAACAGAAAATTTTCACTTTCCAGAAACAGAGAGGAGGATGAATAAGCACAGAGAATATGCTCTCTCTCAAATTGACATTTCTTTCCTTAATTCTACAATGATGCAACATTTTAATTACTTTAGAGTTTCATTTTTTGAAACAGGAAGTTTTTCTTAGTCATTCCCAAAGAAAAATGGGCTGTTTCATTAGTAAATTATTGAGGTTTAGTCAAATTACTTAGAATATTAGTTTTAAATCATCTAATGTGAAACAGATTGTTAAACTCTGACAATATTCACTGGCATGACAACACCACAAATGCTTATTGCAATTCCAGGATGAAGCTATGCAACTCATAGGGCTTTCCTGCATTCTATAATGTATACAGGGTAAATTCTATTTATTTCAGTTCTATAGACTAACTCCAAAGATGAGGGAAAAAAGCAATGGCATAATGTCATTACTTGCAAATGCAAAGCTACTACATACAAAGATTAACTTTTTAAATCTATTTTTTTCATATTTTAATGGACAATCTGTGTTTCAAATGTTTCAGAGACACATACAAGTGTCTAGGAAGGTAAACTGAGGCAGCATAGAGGAACTGTCTTTTATTCAAGGTCTCACAGCAAGTCAAAAGCATTGCCAATAACAGCAGAACTTCTCAGTTCACAGCGCGGGGCTCATCTGGGTTTTGGAGACCACAGTGTCTACAGAAAAGAAATTTGAGAAAATTGTTATAAGCCCTGAAAAACGTCTACCATTCCATACTATGCAGTTGCAAGATGACCAGGAATCACTCTTAATATGTTATGTGTCTGCTGGTAAACATGGTGTCAACAAGATTTTTTTTTAACAGAAGAAAAGGTAGGCAATATACAGATAAAATACTAATATTGAAGGAGAATAAGAGAATGAAAGCTCTTACTTCTTACTCCATGGAACATTTCTGATAACGTGTTTCAGTTTTCTGAGCAATGAAGGTAAGATGGACACCCTCAGAGGATCCCTGATGTCAGATCCTTGCTGAGGGACACTATAAGCATCCCTGGAACTGAAGGTAAAATCAAATTCAGAGCCCACAGGGATATGCCCCTGTCCTGTAACAAATATCAGACTGCTGGTGAGCTCATCACCACCCTATCAGAGCAAAAATTAGAAAAATCACTGGCAAAGTAACAATATGCAAAGAATTAATGCAGTAAATTTAAGATTTTTCAAAAGGAAACATTTTTACTTGCACTGAAAATTTTTACTTGCTGCCTAAATTGATCCCTTTCCAGGACTAAAGTGCACTTTGGGTCTTCTTGTTGAGCAAAAGTTAGTAATTGAGGTGTTGCCCCCAATAATAGTACGGTGACCTGCAGACAGTCCTGTACTGTCAGATAGTAGCTGAGATGGAAATGATGTTAGTGTGGTGGATGAAAAGGTGCAGCACATTTTCATACTTCACAACTTGGTCAGCTTCTCTGAAGAGTGAATAGAGGAAGGAAAAGGAATATTCAGTTCCCTACTGCTATCCTGCCTGCTGAAACATCTGTAGATGCTGCACTTCTACCAGCTCCATAATCCAGACAAGTTTGAAGAAAGCAAAATCTGCCCTCAAGATCTGGCACAATTTTCACAATTCATTTCTGTGCAAATGCTAAATAACTATCCTGGACTACAGGAGAGCATTTCAGGATGGTGCTGGGGTATAGAATTGTAACCCATGGGTTGTATGGTTTCCCTTCAGCACTGATTTTTGCTTAGTGTTACAGTCTGATCTTGAGTCATTAATGGAAGCTTCGAGCTTATATAATAACTGGGCAATATTCTCCAGGGGATGGAGTGAGTACCTAGTGTATTGATTCACATAATTTCTCTGTGGGCATTTCCCAAATCTACCTCCTCAGAGTATCTAAGTAGTCTAATGTATCTTCCTATTCTATTGTTCAAAATGGCTAAAAATGCTCAGTAACTTCTTTATAAGTTTCTGCTAATGAGGCTCTGTTTTTTTCATGTAAAATGTTAATGTGTCAATACTTCATAACTGAGATGTGTTGGAGAGGTTTTCTTCCTTTAGCTAGATATTTAAAATAGCTAGTGATGTGTGATGGATATTTTTAGAGGCTGTCAGGCAATGCTATTTTTGATGATACAATATGTCTGTTTTCCCTTACCACACAGGGAGACAGTGATGGTGGACTGAACATGTTTTTCTCCCCAAATAGCATGTCTTTGGGGAAATATCAAGAGAAGTGACAACGCATAAACAAGACAAACAGCATAATTTAACAGTCCCTGCCTAAGACCCATTATTTCATTGAAAGAAAGAAAATCTTCTGTGGTTGATTTTTTTTCCCAAGGAAATTAATTCTTATCAACCTTAAACCTACTCCTGCTCTCTCAGAATTCAATAGAAGAATTGGCTGTGTTCAGTCAGACCTTAGGCAATGCTTTTATTAGTGTGGTTGCTGTTAGTGGATTAGAGAGAAGAGTCTGCTAATAAGTCAGCATTCTAATACCAGGATCAGTATCACAAAGTAGCAGGGAGAGGCTGTAATTTGTGAGCTGGTTTGTGGTGAGATAGCTGTAGGTGTGTGCAGTAGGAGTATAATACAGGCACCAGGACTGTGTTGTGATTCATGTAACAGATCTTAATATAAACCAAGAAGGAAAAGACATGTATTAAGGGCTACAGTGTGCCTACCCCTTGCAGAGGCACACAAAAGTAGAGGAGGAGTGTGGTCTCTCTACCCAATGGTCTCAGGATTGGCAACTCATGCTGTGCCAAAGGTGTTCATGGCGGCACTGCCTTTGCTGTTAAAGACCAGATGCAACAGACAGCTAACTTCAGCTTTGCCCTTTGCACACACAAACATAGTTATTCTGCAATTAAAAAAACAAACAAAACTAAAACCAAAACAAACAAACTTTTTAAACCCCAAACAAAACAAAAACAACCCATAGAATTGTAAAGACTTCTAGTAAAAATGAAATAAAATCCCAGAATGACTATATCACTACAAGATGGATGCTGACATCTGTGAGAACAAGAGCTAGCTAGCTGCCACAGGCTGAAGACCTCTCAATTTCTTCAGGAAAAGGAAAGAGCAGAATCTGCCCATGACATAAAAGCCCTTCTGCATAACAGCGCTGGTTCAAGCCTTGCTTAAACTGTGATGGTCTGTAGAAAGCAAGTAGCTGCCTGTGACCTGATTGGCTTCTACAGGACCAAGCATTTGCACCACAAGCCAGTCTACTGCCTTCCAATCTCATCCTTTAACAAAACAACTCATTAAAAGACTGTTCTGACAGAAAAAGAATGAGCCTTGGCAGGCACATGACACCTAGCAAAGTACTCCAATTCTGAATGCTGAAGTTAATATACTGTTCCTAATTAACCCCAACCAAACCTTCACAGACACCCTGGAGCTAAAATAAAAATGAGTTTTGCCCACTGCGTGGAAAACCAATAGAACCCAGAAGTCAGATGAAAAATTGCTCCAGATTGGTGGCAAGTAATGATTCAGGGCTCCTCCCATAAGAAGCACACATAATTACAAACCTTCTAGGACACCAACACTGCTGTTTCCTGGCATAGCAATCTGCTTCTGAACAGGGGGGATTTCAGAAAAAATAATTGCAAAATAAGTCATAGGGATATTCCATAATCTGAATTTGACCAATATCAGGAGTCAAAACATTATAAACCTATTACTCCTCCACCGTAGTTATGAAAACCTAAGAGACTGGATTTATATAACTGATTCTTATCACACAGAATATGATCATACTAAGCTGGACCTTGTCTGATGCCATTTTGGATAAAAATAGGTCCTACAGATGACTAGAACTAAGTATGGCCAACAGTCACAAAGGATTTCTCTCTTTTCTCTCCATTTCTTGGTACTCAGAGTTACAGGATTTCACCCAGTTGATTGGAGAAGAGAGATTAGAGCAGAAGATTTGCTTCAAAGGTGTGAGCTGTAGGACTGACTTCTGGCCCAGCAAATGAACCACCCTCTGCCTTCCCAGTGTCAACAGTCTACTTATGTACCATCAAGAATCCTATTGTTATATTTGAATCCAAGTTCCTGTGCACTGGACACTTCAAAAATACTGAAAGACCTTACCCAGGGCCTTGAAGCCTAAAATAAGAAATCAGCAATGTTTCAGTGATGCCTCCACACTCAGCTTCTTTGTTACACGTGACTGTAACTGAATCATGCCTTCCAAATTGATTTTAAGTGTGAATTAGGTGAGATGTTTTCATTCTGTCATTGTTCCTCACTAAAGATGTAGCCCAAACTGAGTTTATTAGGAGAGAAGGCTCTGATATTTTGCCCAGGTATCCTCACAACTCAGAAAAGGAAGCTACCTGCTGCATGATTTTCCCCAGGAACAGCAAGAGTACTAGGTCCAGATGCACCAAGGACACAGGACCAAAGAGCTACAGGTATGTGGAAGGGACATAAAAGTTATAATGCACCTCAGAATGGTGAGTGCAGATGAAAACTTCCTTCAAATTCCCAGTCTCCTTCACCAAAAGAAAATTTCATAGGTTGAATTTGCTCCTAGGAAGTTGCCAAGCTCATAATGCCTTAGGGTGGCTTAGTACAGACAGTCCTACAAGACTAGTTGAAATTCCTTCCAGGGAAATAAATTCCTATGTTTTTCAAAACAGCTGATCAGCCTTGGCCCCTGATTTATCTTGCAGAGCTGCAGTATGGTAAACTGCCAGCTGCTGGAGAGCAGCATCGTGCTGCTGCCAAAGCAGAAGGTAAAGAAGCTGCAGTGAGGAATGACCTGCAGCTTGTATTTAATTCCTTTTGGTTTTTGTTTCTGCACTGGCTTGAAACAGCATTAGGGGTCTAGCTTGAGTAAGAGAGAAGAGCTGGAGAAAGCATGAAGGATTAAGTCCTGGAGCAAGGAAAAAGTGCTGGGGTAGGAGTGATATTTCCACTTCAGACAAAGGGAAAGGATTGGTGAAAGCTTTGTGAAGAAGTGATATATGGCTGCAAATATTTCCAGGGTGGCATAGATACATTTAGTCAGTTCCACAGTTTGCAAAGTATCTTCTGTGTGTACCTTTGCCCAACAAAAGAGTGAAAAAATTCCACTGTGTGTAAAGTTATAGAGGAACAATTTAATAACTGACCCAATGAACCAACTTCTTCAATTCTACATCTACCTTCTCTTTCCTATTGTAGAAGTAGAGTTTATACTTTGTGTGTTCGTGGTAATAATTTCTTTTGCAAACTTGCTTGGACAGTGAGGAAGTATCTCAGATGTATTTGCACTTATAAATGATCCTACATCCAAACTTTCTGAATGATGTGCTGCATAAAGCCTTCTTCCCAAGCTGCTTTCTGTCAATGTGGTTACTGTCAGTGTGGATCAGACATGAGAAACTCAGCAATCACAGGCGCATGCAGCCCAGTGCACACACTTTATACTTCACACAATTGCTTACAAAATCTGGTTCTCCAATAGGCAACTTTCCACGTTAGCTATTTTATTTTATTATTCCTTCATAAATGAGTTTCTTTCTCTTTATTTCAGTGGGCTTTCATTATTAATTTTTATAGGAGAGTTAGCTGTCTGCAGTTATGTTCTCTTATTAGATCATCTATTCAACCCACTGTACCTTACAGGATTAGTCAGGAAACAGGAGAGCACACACTATTGAATTTTGGGCTTTGAATCTCTCATGTGTAGCTCAGATCACTAAAAGGGCTTCTACAACTTAATTAGTCACCAAAATCAAGAAGACAAGTGCTGAGCAGTGATGAGCCGCATTTTTTCCCAAAGTCCCCACCAGCAGTCAGCATCTATTTGGAAGTGCTTTATTGGTTCTTTTTCTGGCAAGGAATAAGCTGCATCACATCATTTTAAGGTCCAAAGTACTTTTGCTTGACACCCCCAAATCCCTCATCATTTTAAAGTGAGTGAAAACTTAATTTGTCTCAGTAAGCAAGCATCAAACGGCCACCTGCGACCTTCCTTCTATATCCTGCCATAAGTACCTACACACATATAAAACATTTCTTTTTAGTTGTACTAAAGAAAAATGTGACACAAGCATTTGGTGTAGGCAGTATAACTGATAGAGCTGTGGTTCTGGAAATTTCTAGCAGCCATTCTTAGACATCTGGACTCTTGTGTAATAAATTATTTCTAGGACACTGAAATTACCAAATTCATACCTGATATGCCCAGTTGTCTCATTGGAATGATATAAAAGATGATGCTCACTTTTTCCCAGTAGCAGTCCCATGGAACATCTCAGAGAAAAAAGGAAGCTACAAGTTCATTGCTGTAACTCAAAGCATTGGACAAATTTAGCATGTTGGGGGGCATTTCCATCCTTACCACTCATACAAGGTCCATGTAAGCTGGTTGTTTTGCTATCTCCTCCTTCAAACACAATTTTTTCCGTGAACAGAACTAATTTGAGCAGTGACCGCCATAATGGGGATACAACACTTTCTCCTGGAAATACAAGTCTTGTCTTAACTGCTGAATCTCATAGTCTAACGATAAACAGTCTTCATTCCTGTGTAGTGCAATTCTAATCTTTAACCATCAGCAAATTAGACATTTAGCACAGTCCCATGTAAATACTAAACCTCATTTGCTCTTCATATGCATTGTTACAAACAAATCCTGTTACAAACACATCCTCTATTCTTATTTTCAATAATTCTCATCTCTCTGCAACTCTACTCCCTCTGGCAGAGGAACTAGGATGCTGCTCAAGCTTCATATATAACACTGACTCATGGGAATCACAGCTTTACTTCTAGGCATTTAAGAAGAAATTATTTCATTTTGCCTTCTAATGTTAATTAACTGATATTAACCCCTAGCCTTTCCTTGGCAGAGTGCCCCAGTCACCTTACAAACCACATATTCCACACTGACTTGCAGAAAAATGAACTTTCACTCTCAGCTTGCAGGCCACTCTGGATCGAGCAGTGAATCACATTAGTGTGGTCTCTACCTCCCACAACCTTATCAGAAAATTCATCTGGGGCTTTTCTTGTCATAGTGAACTCAATATTAGAAATATTTTGGGCTCTCAGAATAGACTGCTAGGGGAAGGCTGTTGCCTCTGACCTCATATTTCTATTTCTTCTAAACTACAGTTCTATTTCCAGATGTTTGTTTTAAAAATTAAGGTTGTGCTCTTCAAAATGTGACAGACTGATTGTAGAGAAGTGAAATTTTTCTGTCCATAGAAGTCTTATCTGTCGAGGCTCATCATCACAAAATCAGAGAAGATATACCCATGCTGTTCGTTAATTGCTGTGTGAAATCTCAAGGGTGAAACATTTCAGCCTCTATAACTCCTTTAGGCAGAAGTGTTTGCTTTTTTTTTTTTCAGGAAATCCTCAAAGTGTTAAAGTTGGTATCCTCATATCAGGATCTAGACTTGCACTCCTATCTTAAAACTGCTCTAATAGTTCAGCCATCTGAGAGCTTGCGAAAGGGGTTTATTACCACCTGAATGCAATACATGGCTCTTGTTAAAAATTAAGTGTCAGGACCATCATTTTGTTGTTTTGAACCAAGAGGATCCATTTGAATGACATGATCACATTCCAGGCTGTGGAGGAACATGTTTCAGGATCTTGTTAAGAAGTAGAATACCTGCAAAAGAGTCACCATCTTATAAATCAAAGTTTGAGTGGGATTTTTCTCTCATTTAATTATAGCAAGCAAACTGCCTCTCCCTTTTGTTGTTTTTTTTTTTAATTATTCACCAGTCAGTCAAGTCCAGACATAGAGCAGCATTTCAGAAAGAATAACTTGGTCTTGGGCATAAAATCATTTGTGACCTTTACAAACCCTTGCATGCAATGTCTTGTGGCTATAGATGTTGCTGCCAGAGTTTGTTTTTCTACCTTCAGTCACTTACGACTGGGACAGATTATCTGCAAAATCAAAACCTGCTAACCATGCAAATGTATTTATTTGCTTCTTTCTCCAAGGATGCAGTATTTCAG
Organism: Irena cyanogastra; assembly: GCA_013397155.1. Lineage (NCBI taxonomy): Eukaryota > Metazoa > Chordata > Aves > Passeriformes > Irenidae > Irena > Irena cyanogastra. The sequence goes on along the minus strand of VWZV01010905.1, from coordinate 3,843 downwards.
TGAACAAACTCATAAACTTTTAAAGAAAGCTGAATGCAGATGGAGTTTCCACTGCATCACTGTGTGTCATAATGCAGATTCTCAGATGAATGTTACTGCTCTGAGCAGTAAATAGGCAGAATTTTCTGGTCCTCATTATTTCAAACTCAATCATAAACCAGGAATGTGAAGTTGTCCATGAAATAACAAAACAAAAAAACCTCATAAACTTCCCACCCTTAAAACAAAAACACCGCCACAAAAACGCCAAACAAAACACAAAATCCTAAGCAACAAAATATCTCCACAAAAAAATCTAACTGAAACTCAACAAAAAAACCTTTATTCCCACCTGTGCCCAAATAAGAGGCCTTAAAAATTTATTAAAGTAAAAGTACATCTCACACCACCTCTTCTCTACCTACAGATTTTTTCATAAATACACAGTGCAGCTCAGGACCAATCTAATGAAGTCTTAATATTAGAAGGCGATCTGCAGCTAGGGAGAATATCTGTTTCTAATTTATCTTGATGAAACTTTGCCCATATTTCAAATTCCCTGTGCTGGAGCAAGTATTTGCATCCCCCCGCCTTAATTTATTAGTAAAAGAAGATCAATTGTATAGATCAATTGATCTATACACTAGACACATAAAACTTCAAGATAAAACTCATGTTTTGTGCCATCCGGTGCCAAAGGAAATGCAGATTTCATTAAATAGAATTGATTTTTTTAGAGAAAAGCAAATTAATGAAGATGTTTGTATGTAAAATGTGGGAATATGAAACAATGTTCATTTTAACAAACACACTCAACAAATCCATTTAAACCAAAGCCATGTATTAGTTTTCAGCAGTATCCCATAGGAACAAGATTGAACGTACAAACATAAAACAGGTAATTTTGGTTTCTGCTTACCCTAGGGAGTAGGACAATCATTCATTGACTTCAGTTTACAGTTATTCACTCCTATTACACACCAAAGGAATACATTCTGCCAGACAGGGCAGACACAAAGCAGTCAAGAAAAAGCAAAATCACTGGCAGCCCACATAGACAGAAAACAAACTAGACCCTGCAACACGGGCTATCCTTAAAATCAATAAAAACAGTTTCTCTGCAAGGGCCTTCCAAGAAGAGGAGGAAGAAAACAGATAAGATGCCTGAAATTAGCCAGCTTTGCAAAACTTCATCACACCAGACTGAAGAAACATAGAAAGCTAAAGAAATTGCAGCCTTAGTTATACTCTCTGGACTTCAAGGACAAATTTAACATAAACACTCAGTTCAGAGATCATCTCAGTCCATCTTTTGGAAGTACTCCCTTCTACAGTCACACATTAATTAACATCAACTTCTTATGCAGGTATGGTCATGCCAAGTTTAAGCAGGTGAATTTTCTTTTTTTTCTAACAGTGTTACTCATGGAACTTAGAAGGTATACTTGCATGTGTGTGT